>OZ022507.1:10703697-11094304 GCA_963989385.1 Ctena decussata | reverse complement strand
GTAAATCATTTTAAAAAAATGTTTCTGCGCGGCAATTTGCAAACTCATATAACGAGGCCGAACTGCTTCGTTTCTTGATGAAGACGGTGCCTATGCCTCTCCTTTCCTGGGTCGAAAAACATACCCACTTAGACCTGGGCTGACGTCACTAGCTGGCCTATTAGATATCCAGTTACCTTCAGCACCAAAGCCGAGCGCTTTTAACCACTCGGCCACAAAGAAAGTAAACTTGACAAAGAATATAGACCCAGACTAAACGCTGCAGAAGAGGGACGATCAGATGTTGCAGATCGGCAGCGTGTGGTCAGGGCCTCCACCATCTGCTTTAAACACACAGTGTTTGTCCTTGCGTGTGGCATGTGCCCCTCCCCACCACCCCCGCCTCCCCCATACACATTTGATTTGATATTGTACCACTTCGGAATTTACTTTTTTTTGTGTTATTCCGGGTAGACCATATTCTCTCCCCCCCCCCCCCCCCCCCCCCCCCTCACCCACCCTCACCAACACACACACAGACACAACCATATTCCCGTAACATTAAGAACACCGGTAGCTCAGTGGGTTAAGCGCTGAACTGTTGATCTACCGATCCTTATTGCGATTCCCGAAGGCGGAAATCTTTTCAAGCGTAACCGGGGTTCCATTGCACAATTAACCTTTCATTATCACCCTTTCGTTGTCCCGACTGAAATATTGTTGGTAAGGACGTACAACTGCAAGTCATCCATCTATCCCCTAACATGAAAATAGAAAAAATATTGACTACTCTGTCGTAAAATCTAAATTCTCAGTGAGTTATGTTGCGGAGCAATATGTATTGTGTCTTATGACAATAGCCATATCAGAATGCGCATCCACAGATAATAAGAACATAAGTTGCTGCTTACAAGCGCAACAATCTCGTATACACTTAGAAAAGAGTACTGTTCTTATCTTGATCATGGTCTTAGCAAGCGGCATTTATACCAAACACAGTTCAGAGTTTACGGTGGATAAACAGAAAAAAAGGAGTGAAGAGAAAAAGAAAAAGGAACCGAAAACACCGCCAAAGCATTGTGTTTTAAATACAAATCAACAAACTTGTGCCCTCATATCTTGCTATAAAACTCAAGAGCTCTAAAAATATAAATCTCTCTCTCTCTCTCTTCGAAGTCAGCCAAAGTCAAAATTTATTCAAAACCCCTAACGGGGTATGTGAATTAAACATACATGTATATATATATAAAACAAACAAACACTGTCGGGCTTGTACAAGATCAGGTGTCCGTAAACCTTGCACTGAGATGAATGAACAAAGTTTCTAACAAAAAAAATGAAACTTTGATCAAAACTTTGTTGTACAATATATCGAACAAATGTTCTGAAAATTTCATGAGTTGCACTTTGGCCACTTTGAGAAAACTCCCTTTTGAAGCTACATACCTCAGCCGTCACGGACACTACATTTTGTCTTTCTTTTCTTTTTTCATGACTTAAACAGCGCTAAAAAGCACCAAAATGAAAATTAGTTATCAAATTAAATGCTTATGACATTAAAACTATCGTAAGAGCAGATGCCAAAATAGATCTGTCTTCATTTACAGTTTGCGAGAATTAATTGAAGATGCACTCTTTCAAGAAAATAGTTTTATGAAAAAAATAACGAATCCCTTAAGAGTACACCAGCACTGACTGGACACGTTCGGCATTATTTCACGAGTTGCCTGAGCTCTAGTTCGGGGATACCTACTCGAGCTGACCACAGTTAAACTCTTCTCAGAGTGGAGTTTCTATTATTTAATGGATGCTTCCTCTACGCTGTGAAGAAGACTGTGGGACAGGATTGCATAAGCATTGCACTATTTAGCCAATCATTGCGAACAGGCAAATCTATACTCATGGTTCTACCCGAGGCAAGTTACTTGGGTGCGTATGCCGAATGCGCTCTATTGTTGTTGTGAGGTCACAGCTCAAGGTATGTTTTTGTACCACTTTTGTCTGCTCCGAGCATGCGTTAACATCCCAGTTTTGGTCACCCAGAGCATGCTCCAGGGTGCTCCGAGCGTTTTTTCTAAATCAAGCTGGGGAACTACATAAATTGGAAAGTAGACAGATAAAGTACGCGTGTTCTCGCAAAGTAAAAAAAAAAAAAAAAAAAAAAAAAAGGGGTGCGTGGAACAACCACTGCTCAAAGTATTTAGATCAGTAGGATTGTGCATGTGTGTTTGGCTTCCCCAAATGCAATATAAGTAAACTTAAAGTTAGTGTCACAGATTATATACTGCTAGACTGTACAGGTGTTGACTATATACAGGAACTCTTGCTCTAAAATGAAATTTTCGTCATTAGCGAGCATGCTCGTACTGATCATAATTGGGCAGTTAACGCATGCTCTGCGCAGCCATATGTGGTATAAAAACATAGCTCCACAGCTGACGAAAACAAACGCAAAAACTGAGCCGAAAAGTTTGCCTTGTTCACGAGGCTGCTGAAAACGATAAATGATGACTGGGTCAGGTTTGCTTTTTTAATATTCTTATGTTTTTCTTACACTGTTGACTTACCTTCGGAATTCCTTTGCAAAGTAGAAACAGTTATGAACAAACCTGACCCAATTAAGAGAGTCAGCACGTGGCTTGAACGTGCTCACGTGAATGCCCCTGACGTAAACACGCGACTTTGCGAGTCCAAAATAGAAAACAGCGGCATTTATATAATCACCGCTCGATTTTTTGATGCGTGTTTGCACTAGTTAGGTCAAATCTATCATAAACTCAGGTTTTAGGCAGTTGAAGCTTAGAAAATTTACGCATAGAACTCGTTTGAAGCGGAATGACGAGAACTACTAGCTGACGAGAACTAGAGCAACGGAAGGTATTATCGACAGGTAGCAGTTATCGACACCCCCTTGTGAACTTTTCCATTTCTTGACATCTTTTTGTAAATAAGGCATTATAGTATTGCAATTTCATTTAGCTTAATGTTTAACCAAAAAAAATCTAGAAAGTTAAGTGTTTGGAGAAAAAATGGACATATTTGTTGATGTACTAATGAAATACTGTGCCTCTTATGCATGGCTGTAAGGGGAGGTCACTCAGACACATGGTTATTTTCACTCACATAAAGGGCTTTCATGTGATTTTATTCCATAAACTAGATCACCATGGAGAATATTAAGAGCAGACATGGTTACTCTCTTCAAAACCACTTATGGTACTGTGACCTCCAGGGTGTCGATAACTACTTCCCTAAATGCAGCATGGCAGTAATTATCAACACCCCCAAATTAAATGTCTCAAAAATGCACAGTTTCTAAAAAAATAGATCAGAAAAATAGTTTATTTTCAAGTAAAATTATCTCAAAAAGCAAACAAAACATCATCAAATGTACAATGTTTAATTTTATCTTTGTAAGAATTTTTTGTTATTTTAAGGGTAAAAATTGAAGAAAAAACACAATTTTAACAGCTACTTTTTCATATTTTTGCATATTTTCTGGCTGAGAGTGTGAAAATCAGAAATCTTGGGATTTTATGTTTGGATTTAAAGCAGATCTTTCAATCATTATCTACACTAAATGATCATAGCATAATTTTAAGAGAAGTTGTATTAAATTATCATTATTTTTATCATTATCATTTAGGGGTAAATGGGGTGTTGATAACTGCTTCCGGGTGTTGATAACTGCTACCCTCCGGTACATGGCATGAGGCAAACGTTATTTTTGAAATATAAACAATAATCTAAAGCGTTCCTTCTCATCATCTTGGTAGATAATTGTGTTAATGAAAACAGCTCAATTCAATATGAATCTTACAAAAGTATCTGTTTAAAACCAAATAGTAGCTTAAGGTGTCGATAATACCCTCCATTGCTCTACTCGGATACGAGTAGATCTATATATTTAAAAAAAAAATATCCCCATGTTCCTATCAATTATTGCCTGTGCACATGTAATTAATGACATTTTCATTTATTCATTGTGTATTATTTTTGCCAATGGCATTTGGGAGTCTTTTTATTTCAATAGCTGAAATATACTGCATTAAGATTTTTTTTCTTTTCATTGAACATTGTGTTTCTTTCTTTCTTTTTTTATTGTTGATTATGGAATATACACATTATATATTGGTTTAATTATGATTGAAGTTATCATGCCCCACCCTCCCTAAGACATAATTATCATGAGCCCCCACTTACAGCCTAACCTCCTCATCATCATGATGAATCCCATTTTGAAGAGTGTATAATTCAGTAAATTTTATATCCGAGAAAGTGAGAAACTTGGCCTAAAATTAAAAAAAAAATAGGTTTGCCAATTTTCCTAATCTGTACCTAACCCCTACCCCAAAAAACCTATTGTCTCAGAATGAGGATTTTGTTAATTTTCATTCCCTAAAATGTACGTCTTCAAGATAAACCAAAACTCGTTCTTAGGCCAAAAATATTTTTTTTTGTTTGCAATTGCCTACCTATCTACCCAAAACCTCCCTACCCCCAAAAAAATAATTTGGTCATTTGGGCAGCATATTTTTTTTTTTTTTTTTTTTATTGAAAATGGAAAATTTACTGTGATAAAGATAAAGAGTAAGACAAACAGGCCTGAGCAAACATTGCAGACCCAGATCAGACTTCTCCTAGAGAGCAGTCTGATCTGGGTCTACATTGGTTGCCTTTCCACTAGCGCATGATGCATCATATGTACTCCATTTGTGGGTAAATTAGGTTTGTTCATCTTGTAGGATACTGTTATTTTGGTATTTAAAGGTAGGTTCCTGTACTAGCGATAACAATTATGTCCACAAAATAATTTTGTCTTTTTCTGAGCAGTATTGAATTCTCTTATTTTTCTGAATTTGTTGCTACTTAGAAACTCGTCAGATGTTGAACAAAATAGTCGTTTTCCCTTTTGGTTTATTTTCTTTCGTTGGAATTCTAGTTCTAAAAATAACTATGCTTATTATGTCTATAAGTGCGCAATTTCTAATGCCATTCTCCAAAGGTCAATTTTCCCTTGTCGTGAGCAGTCCTAGAGGTCCTGGCATGGTGGATGGGTTAAAACTATCCCAAAATGCAATGCAGCATGACCTCAGCTGTGTTATCTATTTTTGGCGCGAACTAAAAATAGCGCTAACTGGTGTGCGAAGCAGAGTTAGGAAATCCCTTGCAAAACAACTTTTCTAATATTTTTTTGGTTTACACTTTTTAGTGAAACTTATTCATTCCCTTTTATAAGTGCTTTCCAACAACTTGGATGAAAGATCATCAAAATTATGATGCATTCCAAAGTACAGGAACCTACCTTTAAAATGGGTAATTATTTTATTATTATTTCTGTAAAATTTAATTCATCTAGATAAACAAAAACTCTAATTTTATATAGATTTTCCCCCAGATTTAATACATGTATGTGTTAGCCATGTGTCAGCGGGAACAAATATTAATCATGACAGAAAGCTATGATAATTTGTCGCAGGTTTCAGGAAAATCAGTCTGAACTCTAACTTTATATAGATTTTTAAACATGCTATTAATCATGCATATAGATATTGCTGAGGCAGGAGCACATAAGCATATATAACACTGTGGACAAAGTTCTGCTTGCAACACAAAGCTTATATTATTTTAATTTTTCCATGAAATTTCATCCAGATATGTCAAAGTGTTAAGGAATTTAATTAGGGGCATGGGGCCGGTGCAAATGAGAAACCTAGCTTGAAAAAAGTAAGTGCCCCATGGCTGGAGATGAAGAAAAAATGTGTTTGCCCCATGGCAGATGACAATAAAAAAAAGTATTGGCCCCATGGCTCAGAGACAGCAAAAAAACTTCAGGCCCCATGGGGTTCAATACTTTTTTGAACTTAGAACTACAATTAAGATGATACATAAACCATCACTGTCAATTGTAAAATCTCTATTAACTCTTTTGTGAAATGAAATAATATCCAATCCACTTAAATGGACTTCAGCTAAGGGTAATCTGGTGAGTTAAATTTAGCTACATGCGATGGCTTGATCTCCTTACAAACATAAAAAATCAATTCTTTTCGCAGATATTCTCAAACTTGCAAGATCTTGTCCTGTTTAAAACCTTTTAATCTTCATCTTGCAAGCAGTTTTGTTTTCAAAAGCCTTTGCCTTAACGATAATTGACAAGACTTGTTTGAATTATAGCTGCAACTGAAACAGCAGTCACATGGAAAGGGGTGCAATATAGATGGTTTTAGTGGTCATTTTTTTTTTGTTTGGTTTGAAATTGATTTTTTCTTTGCATTGCTGCTTCTGTATGTGACCTAGTGCATGATGTTGTGACCATATTTCATCTTCGTTAACTGTTAATCTTTTCTGATATATATGAGTGATGCCCCGGAAACCGCAAAATGCAACTTCCAGGGCATCACTCATATTTCAGAAAAGATTTCCAGATGCTTTTAGCAGTAAACATAGGCCATGTATGACCACTGGTACTTACCACCATACCAAACTCTCAAAAATGGAAGTGAAAAATTTTAATTTTGCACTGGGACAAGTACCTGGAAAAAGTATTTCTTTCAATTCTAACAACAAAATTTTCGTTTTAGAAAAATACTCAGGCAAACAATGTGGACCCAGTTTATACTGCAGGAGCAGTCTGATCAGGGTCCACACTGTTTGCCATTCCAATTTGTACATTTACCTGGAAAAAGTTTTATATGTGAAAAGTAAGGAATAAGATGCTTAATTTTTTTTTGACATTTAGCATAGAAAAGATGCCTTTATTCAATTTTAAGGCTTTGAGGCTATTCAAAGTGAGAGATGAGGTTTGTTGAAATAGTAATTATTTGAGATGAATCTTTATGACTGCATATCAATCTTAAAATAATGCAAACATCATAATTTGTGGTTTCGGACAATTAATTTTTTGCTGGACAAGTAGAGTTTGACTTTTTACTTGTCCCTGGGCAAGTAAGATATTTGCTTTTTCCATAGGCCTGTTTTAACCAATCACACGCTCTGTTTTCAGGCTGGCTGTTGGCAACTTGGGTGTGGTTATTTATAGAGAAGAACCCACCAGACTATAAATTTCAGGAAAAAAACATTCAACGCTGATCAAAGATGCTAAAAAGAAGAGAGAGAAACAGCTATATGTGATTTGCTGTCATGCAGGAATTTCCTTCTTCAGTCTTGAGGCATCTGAAGGTATGATTTTCCAAATTACACTGGTGCCATAGACTATTGCTTTAGTTAAAATTCAGAGCTCCAGATAAGTGGGGGAATCTGGAATTATTAAGATGGTGATAATCTTTGATTTGAGGCAAAGACAAAACTCTGCAAAACGCTGATAATAGAATAGATCTTCCCAAAACTTAGCAGATCTATGCCTTCTTTATGTTGTTTATCTTAATTTAGATCCAAAATTCAGGATTTGTTGATGTTAAAATGTACTTATATATAGAAAGATAAAAGGGTAATTTTCTGCACAGAAATCTATAAAAGTAGCATCCTTATTGAAACTGTACTTAGTGCTGAAGGTACCTTATTGCATCACAAAGAGTGTCCTAGCAATTATTTTTTTCAACTCATACACACATTATTAGTATGAGCAGATAAAAAAAGAAGTAACCTGTGTCCCATTCTTTGTTAAAAAACACTGGTGAGACTATTTAAACGAGGTTGAACAATTTCATTTACACACCTGTCTTAGTATCAGTAATGTATTATTTATATTGTAGGTGTTACATGTATATAGGTACGCTTGCCTACCCTATATAAATTTAATGAATGCATCCAGTGTACATGCACCATATACATGGATGAATATTTGAGAATAAGCTACTGTTTTTACAATTTGAGAAAAAGTTAGAACAAATAATTGCTAGGATGCTCTTCATAATGCAGTAACATACCTTCAGCACTAAGTAAATTTTCAATAACAATGTTGGAGGTTTTGGACAGAAAATTACCCTTTGATCTTTCCTTATAAAAAAGAATAAAAACACTTTTTAAGAAGCATGTACCTCTACTTTGTATTCTTAACTGTAGTAAACAACAAAAGTACATGTAAAAGTCTGCTAACTTTCAGGGAGATACGTTAATTGATAATGGTTTTATGCAGATTTTTGCATTTACCACAGATTATCCCCTTAAAGGATAATTTTCTCATGTCCTATAAAAGTGATTTTTCTGAACGTTGTACATCAAGAGATCAGTGTAATGAAAGTACATCCTGTCATGACAAAAAATTGTTAGATTATGGGCCTTGGCAGCCCTTGCCCTGGGGTAAAAATTCACTGAGTGAATTTCAGCGAAATAGGTTTCCAGAGGAAGGGTATCAGTGGTGGTGGGGATGCTGTTATTTATTTATTTTATTTATATATTTGAGCGGCGACACGAGAAAACCAACAAAGTGGTTGTGGCCCCAGCGCAGACTCAGCTCAACCTGGGCATCCACCCAATCGGATCACAGAGTCATCGCTTTGCACTTAAAGGGTATCTAAGTGTCTAAGCTAGCTCCATGCGGACAGTGAAGACTCTTATCAGACTGGGCAGATGCACAGGCTGATCTGAATTCTGCGCTTGGCGCACAACCACTTTGTTGGTTTTCTTGTGTCGCGGCTCATTTATTTTTATTTTCACTTTTTTTTTTTTTCATTTTATGATCAGGAATTGGATTTTTAGCTCACCTGAGCCGAAGGCTCAGAGGTGAGCTTATAGGATGGGAGTCGAGCCGTCGTCCGTCAGTGGGTCCGTGGGTGCGTCAACACTTTCAAACATAAATATCTCAGAAACCAGTGGGCCGATTGCAATCAAATTATATCTGAAGCATTATTTGGGTGGGGGAAAGGCTGTATTAGGTTTTGGTGCCGATCAGCTCAGAACTCTGGTTTCCATGGCAACAGATAGCCCCCATAGGGTTATAATGGGGAAAACGGCGTCATCACGTTTTCTCGACTGTTTTTGATTAGATCCTTATCATACTTGCAGGTAATGGTGACATACATAAGAGCTTGGATGAGTTCGAAATTTGGCCGGATTCGAGCACAGACTACGGAGTTAGCTGCCCTTGAGTGTTTGAAAAAAATCCCATAGGGTTATAATGGGGAAAATGGCGTCATCACGTTTTCTCAACTGTTTTTGCTTAAATCCTTATCATACTTGCAGGTAATGATGACATACATAAGAGCTTGGATGAGTTCGAAATTTGGCCGGATTCAAGCACAGACTACGGAGTTAGCTGCCCTTGAGCGTTTGAAAAAAATCCCATAGTGTTATAATGGAGAAAACAACGTCATCACATATTTTTAGAAAAACTTTGTCATCGCTCTATTGCCTACATTTCTCAACGGATTTTAAAATAACTTCACACAAATGTAGGGCATGACAATATCTCGAGCAAGTTTGACTTTCAGGATGCTGCGCCCAAGGTCAAGGTCACTGTGGCTATTTGTAGAAAAACTTTGTCAGCGCTCTAGCACCTACAGTTCTCAGCAGATTTTAAAATAACTTCACACAAATGTAGGGCATGACAATATCTCGAGCAAGTTTGACTTTCAGGGTGCTGCACCCAAGGTCAAGGTCACTGTGGCTATTTTAAGAAAAACTTGGTCATCGCTCTAGGGCCTACATTTCTCAACGGATTTTAAATCAACTTCACGCAAATGTAGGGCATGACAATATCTCAAACAAGTTTGACTTCCAGGGTGCTGCGCCCAAGGTCAAGGTCACTGTGGCTGTTTTTAGAAAAACTTTGTCAGCACTCTAGAACCTACATTTCTCAATGGATTTCAAAATAAATTCACACAAATGTAGGGCATGACAATATCTTGAGCAAGTTCGACTTTCAGGGTGCTGTGCCCAAGGTCAAGGTCACTGTGGCTATTTTTAGAAAAACTTTGTCATCGCCCTAGCACCTTCATTTCTCCATGGATTTTGAAATAACTTCACACAAATGTAGGGCATGACAATATCTTGAGCAAGTTCGACTTTCAGGGTGCTGTGCCCAAGGTCAAGGTCACTGTGGCTATTTTTAGAAAAACTTTGTAATCGCCCTAGCACCTTCATTTCTCCATGGATTTTGAAATAACTTCACACAAATGTAGGGTATAACAATATCTCTAGCAAGTTTGACTTTCAGGTTGCTGTGCCCAAGGTTAAGGTCACTGTGGCTATTTTTAGAAAAACTTTGTCATTGCTCTAGCACCTACATTTCTCAACGGATTTTAAAATAAATTCACACAAATGTAGGGCATGACAATATCTCGAGCAAGTTTGACTTTCAGGGTGCTGCAATCAAGGTTTTTGATTAGATCCTTATCATACTTGCTGGTAATGATGACATACATAAGAGCTTGGATGAGTTCGAAATTTGGCCAGATTCGAGCACAGACTATGGAGTTAACTGCCCTTGAGTGTTTGAAAAAAATCCCATAGTCTTATAATGGAGAAAACAACGTCATCACATTTTCATTTTTCATTGGATCCTCTTCATACTTGCAGGTAATGAGGATATGCAGAAAAGCTTGGATTAGTTAGCATTTCGGCTAGATCCCACCACTGACTATGGAGTACCTGCCCTGAGCATCAAAAAAAAATCAATGTCGCCACTTTTTAGCTCACCTGAGCAAGAAGTGCTCAAGGTGAGGTATTGTGATCGGTCGTCGTCCGTTGTCCGGCGTCAACTTTTGCTTTAAACGACTTCTTCTCCAAAACTGCTAGCCGGAGTTCGAAATAATTTCACAGAAATGTTCCTTGGGGGACTCTCTACCAAAATTGCTCAAATGGTTCCGCTCCGCTGAACAATATGGCCGCCAGAGCTAAAAATAGAAACCTTTAAAATAAAACCTTTAAACGACTTCTCCTCCAAAACTGCTGGGCTGATTTTGAAATAATTTCACAGAAATTTTGCTTAGGAGACCCTCTACCAAAATTGCTCAAACGGTTCCACTCCCCTGAACAATATGGCCACCAGAGCTAAAAATAGAAAAACCTTTAAACGACTTCTCCTCCAAAATTGCGGGGCAGATTTTAAAATAATTTCACAGAAATGTTCCTTAGGTGACCCTCTACCAAAATTGCTCAAACGGTTCCGCTCCGCTGAACAATATGGCCGCCAGAGCTAAAAATAGAAAAACCTTTAAATGACTTCTCCTCCAAAACTGCTGGGCAGATTTTGAAATAATTTCACAGAAATGTTCCTTAGGAGACCCTCTACCTAAATTGCTCAAACGGTTCCGCTCCGCTGAACAATATGGCCGCCAGAGCTAAAAATAGAAAAACCTTTAAACAACTTCTCCTCCAAAACTGCTGGGCCGATTTTAAAATAATTCCACAGAAATGTTCCTTAGGAGACCCTCTACCAAAATTGCTCAAACGGTTCTGCCCCGCAGAACAATATGGCCACCAGAGCTAAAAATAGAAAAAAGCTTTAAACATCATCATTTCTAAAGCCAATGGCTCGATTTCAAAAAAAATTCACAGAAATGTTTTACTCATGGCTCTGAACAAAAATTGCTCAAACGGTTCCGCTCCGCTGAACAAAATGGCCGCCAGAGCTAAAAATAGAAATAAATCTTAGAACAAAACAGAGGGCACAGTTATGATCCAATCATCATGAAACTTTGTCAGAATGTTTATCTTAATGAAATCTAGACCATCTATGAAACTGGGTCATGTGGGGTCAAAAACTAGGTCACTGGGTCAAATCTTAGAAAAGCCTTGTGCACACTCTAGAGGGCACAGTCATGATCCAATCTTCATGAAACTTTGTCAGAATGTTTATTTATATAAAATCTAGGCCACATTTGAATCTGAGTCTTGTGGGGTCAAAAACTAGGTCACTAGGTCAAATATTAGAAAAACCTCATGTACACTCTAGAGGGCACAGTTATGATCCTATCTACGTGAAACATTGTCAGAATGTTTACTTTCATGAAATTTATACCAGATTTGAAACTGGGCCATGTCAGGTCAAAAACTAGGTCATTAGGTCAGTTCTTAGAAAAACAGTGTGAACGCTTTTGAGGACACAGTTTTGTTCTAATCTTCATGAGACTTTGTCAGAATGTTTGTCTCCAACGAATCTGGACCAAGGGTGCAACTTGGTCATGTTGGGTCAAAAAGTAGGTCACTAGGTTAAACCTTAGAAAAACATTGTGTACACTCTAGAGGGCACAGTTTTGATAACTTTGTCAGAATGTTCATATCCAAGAAATCTAGACCAGGTTTGGAACTGGGTCATGTAGGGTCAAAATCTAGGTCATTAGGTTAAATCTTGTAAAAACCTTAGGTACACAATAAAGGGTTCATTTTCCATTTAATCTTTGTGAAACTCTGTCAGTCATATGGATGTCTCTGAGGTTAAGTTCACAGAATACTCAGGTGAGCGATCCAGGGCCATCATGGCCCTCTTGTTTTTTATTCTTTTTATCAAAAAAATTGATTATCATTTTTTTTAGCTCACCTGAGCCAGCGGCTCCGGGGGAGCCTATAGGATGGTAAGGCTCCGTTGTCCATCCGTCCGTCGTCCGTCCGTCAACAATTTCAAACGACTTCTCCTCTGAAACGGTTTGGCCAATTGTAACCAAATTTGAAATAGAGCCTCCTGGTACCTTAGAAATGAAAAGTTGTTCAAACGGTCCTGGTCACATGACCAACATGGCTGCCATGCCCATATATGGTAAAAACCTGAAAAAATCTTCTTCTCCAGAACCAATAGATCGATGGCCTTGAAACTTGGTATGTAGCATTGGGTACGCAAGTACTACCAAGATTGTTCAAATTATGACTTTGTGTTGACCTTGACCTTTTTTATGGTAATGTCAAATTTGCTTCCTTATACTTTTATATGGCAAAATGCTACAACATAAGATATCTTGGAAACTGTTGACGATTTTTGGCTGAAAATTGGTATCTACAGTCATCTTAATGACTACATGAAGATTTATGAGTACAAGAGGTCAAGGTCATTCTTTGACCTTTGACCTGAACTCTCATATTTTGACAAGTTCTAACAAACTCCTCAAAAGCCACTGGGCCAATCGAAACCAAATTTCATATAGAGCCTTCAGGGGTTGAGGGAACGAAAATTTATTCATACGGTCCAGGTCACATGACCAGCATGGCCACCACGCCCATATATGGTAAAAACCTTTAAAAATCTTCTTCTCCAGAACCAGTTGACTTATGACCTTGAGACTTGGTAGGTAGCATTGGGTACTCAAGTACTATCAAGAAATACAAATTATGACCCTGGGTTGACCTTGACCTTTTTTACGGCAAGGTCAAATATGAGAAAATGCTAGAATATGAGATTTTATGGTAAGTTTAGAAGATTTTGGCCTAAGAATTGGTATATACAGTCATCTTAATGAGTACATGAAGATTTGTGAGTACAAGAGGTCAAGGTCATTCTTTGACCTTTGACCCAGAACTCTCATATTTTGACAATTTCAAACAATCTCCTTAAAAATCCACTGGGTCAGTTGAAACCAAATTTCATATAGAGCCTCCAGGGGTTGACGGAATGAATGTATTTTCTAATGGTCCTGGTCACATGACCAACATGGCCGCCATGCCCATATATGGTAAAAACCTTTAAAAATCTTCTTCTCCAGAACCAATTGACCGATGGCCTTGTTAAGACTTGGTATGTAGCATTGGGTACTTGAGTACTATCAAAATTGTTCAAATTATGACCTTGTGTTTACCTTGACCTTTTTTACAGCAAGGTCAAATATGGGAAAATGCTAGAACATAAGATTTCATGAAAAGTTTTGAAGATTTTGGCCTAAAAATGGTATAAATGGTTGTCTTAATGAGTACATGAAGATTTATGAGTACAAAAGGTCATGGTCATTCTTTGAGTTTTGACCCAAGACTCATATTTTGACAATATCACACATAAAAAAGGCCAATATATAAATCATATATGACAATCACTTTATGTAGAAAATTTATGTTATTGCAGTCTTGGATACTGATTTAAATAAGTCCCCGGACTTTCTGTATGAATTTTGTATTGTTTGTATTGTGTTTGTTGTACTGTATATGATTATTATACGAATAAAATAGTGTTTAAACCAAATATTTTTATCTGTTTGTATACAGGTACCTTAGCTGAGCTTGATTTCATCTTTTTCAGCGTGGTCTATGGTGGAACAGTGGAATCAGACGAATATAGATTTAGTCTTAGTTTGTTATTCAATGTGAATTTGAGAATGAAAAAAAAAAGATGTCCCTACTTTTCCAGCAGGCTTTAGTTTCTTTTATAAAAGTACCATAAACCCCAAGTATTTGGGCAGTCAAGCGGCCTGTGCAGGCAGTTCAGACATGGAGCAGACATATCAGGGCCTAAAAGTTTTGTCATTCAGTCATCCTTAATCATATAACAATATGCATATTTATGGAGAAACGATCTTTGTAAATGGATGAATCCATTACAGAAATTTACAAATTAATAATAGTGCCCAAAGACATGGGGTTATCGGTGCTGGACACTCCCCAGATTAATGTGGTGGCCCAAAATTTAGCAGGCCAAATTTTCAGTGGCCCATATTATCCATTAGCTATATATCCAGTGCATTTATCATTGCCATAAAGGTAAATTTGGGCCACTAAAGGTCATAATTTGAAGATTTTTGGTGGGCCCAGACAAAATTTAGGCGCATTTGGCCACCTGGCCACTTGCCGTTTCCAGCACTGGGTTATAATGGTGGCCCTCTGCTGTGAGTATAGGCTGATGTCCATAATAGCAAAGAAGAAAATGGTGACTGACTTCCACTTGCGGGAAATAAGCCAGAGGGCGATGTGGGAGATTGTACCTGACATCGCCCGTTATTGCCTGACGCTGTGGGTTCAATGCCTAAAAGCAAATTTTGTAGTAGCTTCCATCAGCTATTGGCTCCATAGGAGCTTATAGAATAGAAACTGTCCGTGAGAACGGATTTTTATTTTAGCATTTGCCTTAATTGCTAACTTAAGGTACATGGATACGCTTCCAGGGGAAGCAACTCTTGCCATTTCCAATTCTGCCTTCCCCTTAACTGGAGGAGGAGAGCAGTGGGATAAGAGCTGGCCTTTTCGCGCTAGGATTCAGGTTCAGATCTCGCTTTGGGCGGAATTATGTTCAACCGTAACGGAGTTCCACTGCACGCAGCCTTTCATTAAATTACCGTTTCATCTGTCCGGTATGACTAAAGTACTTGAAAAAGGGCCGTAAAACTTCGTCATCCATTCATTCTTTAAAGGAAAGAATTTGCTCCTCTTTGAGCCATTATTTTCCTTTAAAAGCTGACCCCGGTTTGAAAGGGCGTCATTGTCCGGGAAAGAAAAGAGGAAGTTACAGCTGTTTCTCTCTAAAATTGCATAAAACATGACCGTGTACCCAGTCATCTTAAGATATCTCGTGACCAGCCTGCAATATTGCTCAGACTAAAATCAGTCTGCATTTCTGTACATACGTAAACAGGTTAGTTGGTTGTTCTGGGTTTAATGGCTCACTGAGACAGTATTTGTCTATATCGAGTCATTTCCCAGAGAGGCACACTGGTCTGGCATTCAACACAGGCAACGAAGACAACGTACAAGGAACCTGCTTGTTCTGCTCATCAGGATAAGTTGGTTTCAAAAGTATAGTCTCACGGACCATCCGACCCCCTACTCTTGATATAGGACTCAAAAGTTTTACTGAATTGATATGCATATTCAAGAAATGCTTGAAAACAGTTTTTGGGCTACAACGACCAGGTAACGAATTGGTGAAAAACCTTATTCAAGCACTGCATTTATACTAGACGGAATTTCTTCGAAAATCTGGTCTGACTAAGAGGTATAACAAAAATGATAGTTTGACATTAATATCAGAAGTATGTGAAAACAATCGTGTTTTATAGTACGTTGCCTCGTTGTCTGTGTTGAATGCCAGACTAGCGTGGAGAGAGAGGGAGAAAAAAGAGATGATAGAGGATAGAAAACCCGTCCGAACAACCCCACCCGCACCTACTGCAAGAACAGTAGTTCCTTACACTACCAGTATCCAAATTAGCAGGCCGCCCTGGCACTGAAAATTACCCAGCACCATCGCCCGACCACGGACACCCCGATGATGCAGATTCTTTGTTGACATATTGTACTTGTATGAGGCGCCGTTTTACTATAAAATCCATATGTTGTGATATCACAAATTCTATTTTGTGGTATCAAAGAATATTTTGTGATATCACAAATTCAATTTTGTGATATCACAAAACAATTTGTGATATCACAAAATATTTTATGATATCACAAAAAAGAATTTGTGATATCAAAAAATAATATTTGTGACACCACATATTCGAATTTGTGATATAAAAAATCATCACTTTTTTCTTGATATCACAAAACAGATTTTATGATATCACAAATTCGATTCGGTGATATCAAAAAATCGATTTTGTGATATCACAAAATCAGATGTATTTATTGATATCACATATTCGATTTTGTGATATCATAAAATAGATTATGTGATAAAACATCTTAGTGATTTTGTGATATGAAATCTATTTTGTTATATCAAAAATCGTTTAGGCATTTCTCACATAGAAGATTTTACACATTTATTGATATCACAAAATCTATTTTTGATATCACAAAATCGTATTGATTTTATGATATCACAAATTCTATTTTGCGATATCAGAAAAATACATTTATTGATATAAAAAAATAAGCTTATTTTTTGATATCACAAAATCTAATTTTGGATATCACAAAATAGAACAAAATCTATTTTGTGATATCACAAAATGAAGCTGATTTTGTGATATCAAGAAATCGAATCTGTGATATCAAAAATGCTGATTTTATAGTAAAAAGGCGCCCCATATACTTGGACAGACTGCGCGGATGAACAAGGTGAGCTCAATAATCACTGTTCGCACATTTTACCGTAAAGTCTGTTCATTGTAATTTTCATGATAAAAACGGGTGAACAACGAAATCCAAGACCATTCTCCGAAGGAGCTCATTGGTACAAGAAGTTACCTAATACGAACTATGTGTTTTGTGTAACACGATAATTTCAAAGTCACACCGAAACCTAAAACAGAACAGTCCCATGTCCCTCCTCACCCCCATCCTCTCCTCCTACCTGACCATACGAAGACCTCATTAGCAATCCTCAGTGGCAACATTTTCAAGGACGTTATTTACGATCTGATACATCACATCACTTGTGAAGCCTGTTGTGAACAGAGCTTTTGAACATGGCGTCGTACTGACGTCGATGCGACGTGATGACGTCGCGTCGACGTCAATTAGACGTCTTTTCGACGTCATGTGCCCGCTGGGATGAAATCGTAGTAGCCTGGTGTGTGACAGTTCCATTTAGATATGCCAGGAAATTTATTTATGTAGAATCTGAAGATTTCCACCTTTTAATCTTTTTTTCCCCTCTTTGCCTGGTATTCTCCGCTCCAAAGAAAAAAATCATCCGTACTTCCCTTACTCAACCGCTAACCCATTACTCGGATGGTTTGCGTGATCAGTCGGGGTCGTCTAACTGGTAAACAGAGCAGACCTTGATCAGACTGCTCTTCTAAATGTGGTCTTTTCGAAGACCAGTCTGTTGCGGATCAGCACTATTAGGTTTTTTCTCAAAACATAGGTGGCTATACTCTCGTCGAAGCCTTCTCCTCATCTGTTTAGGGTATGCGTCGGTCCGACTAGGAAAATAATAGTAGAGCATAGAAACCTGACGGTGCCAGTGGAAGTTTAGCTTACTACATGTGTACAGTACAAAAAATAAAGAATGGGAACGGGCTGCGAAGATGACAAATTGAAGGGGTTAGTGCGATTGGTGGAATTATTGGAGTTTGGCACTGTTTCCGACTTATAAAAGCGCTGGGACAGTAGAGCGAGAGAGAGAGAGAGAGAGAGAGAGAGAGAGGCGGGGTTGGGGCGGACAGGGATGGGGGAGTGAGACTCTAGTACCTTCTTTAATGATAGGACGCTATCGATACCTTAGTATACAGTTTCACCTTACTTTTATGTACTGATTAAGAAATCGACATAAATTACCAAGAAACAGATAGTTTGTTGAACAAAACACCGCTAACTCGCAGCCCAGCAGGCACATGACGTTGAAATGACGTCGTACCGACGTCGATGCGACGTAATGACGTCGTATCGACGTCAGTATGACGTCATTTCGATGTCATGTGCCCGCTGGGAGTGTTTCGGAAACAGCAACACCCCATACTGTCGATCGGTATCCCGCTTACTTTCATGTATGAGTCCTGCTTTGTCTACACGTACGTTAAAAGTGTTATCGCTGATTTGTATTTTCAGTGTCTGCTATTCTCACCCCTCCCCTCCCTTCTCTCCCCCCTCACACCAACACATATACACACACACACACAAAAACGCCTAAAATTAAAGCCGCTACTTCGCTTACTTAACGGCTTGTCCATTACTCGGATCTTCGGCGTGATTTACGAGGCCACGCAATTTAAGGTGGTGATTTATGGTAAATGTAAAAATCTGCATAAAACCATAAAAAAGTAATGTATCTCCCTGAAAGTTAGCAGACTTCTTATTTTTGTTGTTCTTTACAGTTTAGAATACAAAATAGACGTACATGCTTCTTAAAAAAGTGTTTTTATAAGGAAAGATCAAAGGGTAATTTTCTGCGCAATAATCAAAAAAATTAACATCGTTATTGAAAATTTAGGTAGTTCTGAAGGTGCATTATTGCATAATGAAGAGCGAGCTAGCAATTATTTATACCAACTCTTTCTCAAATTGTAATGTAGACCAGATGAAAACGGTAGCTTTTTTCTCAAATGTTCAACACGTACAAGGTAATGTACACTGGATGCATTTATTAAATATAGGGTAGGCAAGCATACCTATGTAACACCTACAGTATAAATAATACATTACTTACATGATCACTGGTGTGTAGATGAAATTGTTCAACCTTGTTAAAATAGTCTCACCTGTTTCACCTGTGTGTTTTGACAAAAAAATTTGGACACAGACCTCATCTTTTTTCATCTGCTCAGCCTGCTAATGTGTGAAAGAGTTTAAAAAAATAACTGCTAGCTCGCTCTCCATTATGCAACAAGGAACTCTCAGCACTAAGTATATTTTCAATAACAATATTATTTTTTCAGATTATTGCGCACAAAATTACCCTTTGATCTTTCCTTATAAAAACAATTTTTAACTTTAAAAAATGCTGCATTTTGGGAGTCTGAATTGTCAGAAACAACATAAAGAAGGAATATGCTAAGTTTTGGAAGGATCAGTGGTATTTTGAGTGTTTTATGCAGATTTTTGTCTTTGCCCCAAATAAGTGATTATCACCACCTTAATTGACACCAAGCAACGTTGAATCAACGGTGATTTAACTTCAGCATAATTTATCATGCTGTATCATGCTATACATCGTTATATGGCACTGAGTCAACGTCGATTCAACGTCGTTTGTCAACATGTTTGGGACTCCTGTATATTACGTTATAAAGAAGCGACAAACAGTGCAGATCCTGATGAGATGGCTCTTCTGAATGCAGCCTGTAAGACGAACCAGCAGTATCGAAACTACTCGCTTGCACTTTAAATCTGTGACAAAGGAGCTAATTATGAATATATTGGGATGCCAAGGACGTGTAGCACAATATTAAAACACTTTGCAAAGGAAGGGGGTTGTGGGGGTGGGGGGTGGGGGGGGGGGGTACGACAATTGAAATTACTGGAGCTGGCGGGAGAGACAAAAAACGGTTGATGTCTGACGCTACTTGCGACTTATGAAAATAGTGGCTCTGAGAGACAGACACAGACAGACACACAGAGATAGAGAGCATTTTTTGTTGTTATGTGTTATTTTCTTTCTTTTTAAATCTCTTCCGAATTACCGGAGAAGCAGGGCGTTGAACCTGCGACCCCTGGATTGGTAGTCCAGCGCATTATCCACTAAACTAGATCTATCTCCTGAGAGATAGAGAGAGAAAGAGAGAGAGTCTTAAAAGTGCAGTCGTGTCTTAATGAGTGCAGTAATGTGAAAATGTGTGTGTGTGTGTGTGTGTGTGTGTGTGTGTGTGTGTGTGTGTTAGGCACGTGCAAATTCGTGTATCATAACTTTTCTCCATCTTCGCAGGGAAATTCCTTAAACTGTCACTCGAAAAATGGCCGAAATTTTAACGAATTTGGTACAAAGTTTTCCAGCAGGTGCCCGTTTTGACTTTGAACAGGCAAACCAACAATCGAATGATGTTATCGAAAGTTCTCGCAACAACCACCGATTACAGAGAGGGAGCTCTAGTTCTAAGCAGACGGCAGTGATAGATCCAGCGCTTTTTTTAAAAAACAACAAAAAAAAAACAAAAAAACTTTTTTGTATTTTTAATTGCTTGCACTTCAGCACGTGCTAAAATTTAGATCTAGTACCATCCGCACGGATATGGGACTCTAACATTGACAGACGGCACAGCGTGGGCCAAGGGGGGAGGGGGGGTCGCTAGAAGTTGGTGGGGTGTCGTGGGTGTGTGAATGAATGTAACCGGTGAAATTTGCAGAGTCGACAAAGTGGAAAATGCAATTATGCTGTGAACTTTTGCACGCGCCCTAACTGTGATCCATTGCATGAACATATGTAGAAAATAAGTAGGCCTAACAACTTAAATATCGATTTTATCTGTAAATAACTTCAAGTTCATGTAGGTGAAACAGACTATAACTTAAATCGTGTCAGCATATTTTGACGTCATTTATGTTTATGTTGAAATGTGTAATACACAAAGGGTCAGCTGTGAAGATTTGATTTGATTTGATTTGTGAAGACTTTTGCCTGGAGAATTTTCGTTGATTCTGGTTCAGATTAGATGCTTTTTAGCATGATAAAATAAATTAAAACTTTTATCATCCGCTTCTATGGTTGACCTATGATTGTTTCACACGAGGTTTGAGTGGTATAACAGCAGATACTGTGAACTAAAAGCGAAACGGGTAAGACACTGCAGTTTGATGACTCAGAAATCACGGCCATTTTTTATCTCTCCGGGAGAAACTGAAACCGGAAGTAGTTAGTTAATTTTGGAACTAAAAAATGGCCATTCACGGATTTTGCCCAAAATTGACATAATGAAAGAAAAATCTATGCCGGATTTGATGGAACTAGTGAGAAAATGTGACCTCGTCGCTTATTTTATCTATTTTGTAGTTTTCTAAACCCTCTCAAGTTGTTAAATTTCCGCTATCTTTAGCATGCAGATACGATCCTCTGTTGCACCGTCCGCTGTTTGTCTGCTGTATTTTTGACAGAAGTCTTTATAAACTTTGATTTTTATTCAGTATTTGACATTTTCTTCATCAAATAACGACAGAAATAGGGTGCAAAGATGGGTAGTGGCGGTTGCTAACCATTTAAAAAAGTAGTGCGTTAGAAAGTTTTCTCGAGAAAAATGTTTTTAGATTTCTTGCGCTGGGCCACTATTCAGGCCTACTGCTATGATAAAAAAACTAACTTAAGAGCCACTATTATTTATGCTACGGTACCTAGAAAAAGATGTGTTATAAAAATCGTTTCAATTCAGGAAAAAATAACTCTCTCCTAACTTACTAAAACCCGGAACGGAACATGGAACGGAACACGGAACGGAACAAGGTGGAACAATGTCAGGAACAAGTTCGGATCATCTATAGTTTTGGAACGGAACAAGTTTATAATTTCGGCGGAACGGAAGTTAATGTTGATGTCGGAACAGTGATTAAAAGCTAAAAATAGCATTAAACCTTCTAAAACGCGGAACGGAAGTTGCAGATTCTCGGAACGGAAGTAGCGTATCTCTCGGAACAAACTGCGGAACAAAGGTGATTAAAAGCTTAAAATAGTATAAAACCTTCTAAAACGCGGAACGGAAGTAGCTTATATCTCGGAACAAACTGCATATCTGCGGAACAAAAGTGACTATAAGCTAAAATAGCGTAAAATCTTCTAAAACGCGGAACGGAAATTACTGATGATCTCGGAATGGAAGTAGCTTATATCTCGGAACAAACGGCATATCTGCGGAACAAAACTGACTTTAAGCTAAAAGTAGCATAAAATCTTCTAAAACGCGGAACGGAAGTTACTCATGATCTCGGAACGTCTGGAACACAATCTGGAACGACAGCGAACGACGTTGCTAAGAGACGACGTCAGAACTGCAATATACACGACGATAAGATGTTGTCTGTGGAAAATAATAAGAAATTGTTAAAAAATGATGCCCTTGGTATATCAGAACTACTTACACTGTTTGAATATGACCAGACAACTGCAAGCATTCCTTTCCGGCCCAAGGGAGGAGACTTATTTATATTTAAAAGCGAGAGAAAAGACGACTGGAAAGCAGATGGCCACACGTGAGTTTCCTGATTTTTTGTGTGTTTTCTATTTGTTCAATCTATGCTTGCATTAATTCTATTAAATTTAAATTAACGTCCTGTAAAACTTCTGTTTTGTCATTTTTCAGATGGATCAACCAAGGCTCAAAAAAGCCACTACCAAGATCGGGCCCAAAGTATCTAAAGAGCTATTTTTACATCAAAACTGGGACAGGAAAGTGTGATAAAAACTTCAGAAGGGAAGTCTACTTTCCTGTGGAAAACCCACAAAATGTAGCGGTTGTCCATTACATTGGAGACGAAAGCCTATCTGCGAAAGCTCCACATGGAAATGCTAAGCATGAGAAGCCTTTCTTCCGAACACTACAACCGTCAGTTTTGAAAGAGCTTCAGGCACGACCCGATGTAGAAAAGGCCCACAAAGTATATAAAGACATGATTTGTGAAAATAAAGAAGGTCACGAGGCTGTAACTAAACCAAGAAATGTGAAGCAAGTTCACAATGTACGAGCAGCGCAAAAGGAAGATTTAAGATTGTCAAGGGATGCCATATACATTGAACACACACGAGATCGCATATGAAGGGGGGTTCATACATTATATTGTGACATACCCAGATTTGGCTATTATAGCTGGAAGTCAAGGAATTCTCAATGAATTGAACACAATAATAAAATTGAAGGACAAAGAGTTTCTATTCAGCTACGACACTACATTTAGCCTCGGAGAATTTTATGTGTCACCACTTGTATTCAAACATATATTGTTTGAAAAAAATCCATTGGTAGCCGTTCTGTTCCTTATACATGAAAGAAAACTTCAAGAGACGCATGATGTTTTATTCAAAAGACTTGGTTCACTTGTAAAGTCGCTAAAGGGACTACCCATTGTTACAGACATGGAATCTGCTATAGTCAGGTCAATTAAAGAAAATACTGCATTGTGCCAAATGGGCTGCTGGAGACACCTACGTCAAGATGTACAGAGATGGCTAACAGACAATTTGCCCCGGGTGCAAAGAAACGATTACGTCAATGATTTATACGAAATATTGAGATCAACACAGAAGGACAGCTGCTTTGCTAAGATAGAACAGAAGAAGAGCGAAAAGTGGGATCCAGCATTCGCAAGATATTTCGAGAAAAATATTGAACCAAAACTTGAATACTTCTGTTTTTGGTCAATTCACGGGAAATGTCCATATGATGAGGTCAATGGTCTCACAACAAACCAGTCAGAAGGATTTCATTTTTTGCTTAAAGACTTCCAGAACTGGAAAGAGGTTCCACTTGACTGCCTGCTGATGTCTCTGAAGCTGATTCAAGGATTTCATGAAGAGGAATGTCGACGTGGAAAAATGGGCCTTGGAAATTTTTCACTTAAATCCAGGTATACACAAACCATTTAAAACAGATGCAGAGAATTTCCAACCACGAACCTAGTTAGTTTGTCACCCAAAAGACATTGTTACCTCTATCCGCAACAGAGATTTCATTGCGCATGACTTTGCAAATGATCTTGTAAATTATAAACATGCATCTAGTAGCAGAATTGTGAGAGCAAAAGAACTTGTCGCACAAGATTTAATCGCATTTTCGCCCAGACTGGGAGCCTTTACGGTGATGGATACAAATGGAATTCACGTGGTCAAAGTTCATCCTACAGAATCCTGCTCCTGTCCAGTTAGAAAAAACTGCATACATATGTTAAGTGTCAAACTGGGATTGCGAATGGAGTTGGGCGAGAATGATCTACAGCCACAAAATACTGTCGTAGTCAAAAAGCGTGTAAGAGAACCAAAACGCCAGAAACCAGGACGAAAGCGCCCGCGACCTGGAGATGTTTCGTTAGGAAACCGGGAACAAGGCACGGAACAACAAGAAAACCGGGAACAACACACGGAACAAGAAAACCTTGATATGGAACAACGCATGGAACACACGGAACAAGAAAACCTTGATATGGAACAACGCATGGAACAGCAAGAATACCTGGAACAACGCATGGAACAATTAGACCTGGAACAACTTATGGAACAAGAAAATATCGAACAACACATGGAACAACAAGAAGACCTGGAACGACGCATGGAACAAGAAAAACAAGACATGGAACAACAAGAAGTGATGAATATCACAACTGAAGAAGAAAAGATACAACAACTTTCGGAATTTTTAAAAGAAATGTCTGCAGATAAAACCATGTTAACACAGTTTGTTAGACAAAAAGATATTTCATTTGAAAACATAATAACATCAACTCCAAAATCAGAGCTTAGGAAAGATATACGATATAGTCTTGAAGTATGGGTCCCTGCTGACAGACTGAAATTGCACCACAATTTAAATATTCATGAAAAACGGATCTTAGAAAGCAAACAGTGGCTCAATGACATAATAATTGATAGTGCAATGAACCTGCTTAGCTTCCAGTTCCCGGACTTGGAGGGGTTCCAGTCATGCCAGTTAGCTCATCAGCTGGATTTCGACAGACACGAGAAACTATTCATTCAAATCATTAACAGATCACCAAACGATGGAGGGTCACATTGGTTGACAATAAGTAATATTAACTGTATGGAAAATACAATAAAAGTGTATGACTCTGCCTACAGTGACCTGCCACATGAAGAAGAACTCACAATTGCTAGTTTGGTGGTTGTAACGGCAGATAAACTGCAGGTCATATTTCCTAATGTTGCCTTACAAACAAATGGGTATGACTGGATTATATAGTCCAATCTAGGAACAGAAGTATATTCCATTCCAGTTTCAAACCGTATTCTGTTCTATTACATATTCTGTTCCGTTCCGTTCCATGTTCCATTCCATACACCATTCCAGTTCCGTGTTCCATTCCATGTTCCATTCCATATTCCGTTCCATTCCGTGTTCCGTTCCGGGTTTTAGTAACGACCAACATCACAGGCACTCAATATGATATAGAATTGTAAAGGTTATTTTAAATGTCAAATGTCTGTTTTCTTTGCTTTGAACCGAACAATTACCGAATGTAAATTGTTTAAAATCTGCTCTCAACAATGAAAATTCTATTGGTAGTGCCTTTTCACAGAGGCTTATATGAGCCGCGACACGACAAAACCAACAAGACCTGACCGCGTACAGGATAGCTCGCCTGCAGTGCCTTGCCCATCACATAACAAAACTTTGACGTAAAACTTTAAAGTGTGACGCCCACGCCGACGTCCAAGTGACAACAATAGCTCTCTGTACTTTCGTACAGGCGAGCTAACAAAGTGGTATGTGCGCCAGGCAAAGACTCAGATCAGCCTGGGCAAATGCCCAGCCTGATCAGAGACTTCGCTGTCGGCATGGAGGTAGCTTAGTTCCTTAGCTACCCTTATAGAGCATCTGGGTAAACGGGGCGGATGCTCAGGCTGATCTGAGTCTTTGCTGGGCGCATATGCCATTTGTTGGTTTTGTCTGAGTAATTATAAAGGGTCGTATACACTATCATTTTTTCTTGTACAACTTTATTGTACAAGAAAAAATGACCAAGAAAAAGTGACAATGATGAGGTGTATACACGTTTAAAAGAATTTTACTCCGCTGTCAAACTTTTTGCGGGAAATTACACAATAGTAGCAATGGAGACAAAGGATCTTCTTGTAAATATAGACTCATAGGTATTATGTTCAATAGAGTTAGTTAGTATTTGCTGCTACAATAGAAAAGTAGTTACTAGAATAAAGGTAACAGTATCTGTATGTATGTGATTGTACACAAAAGACTCGCCTGTTATGTTCAAAGCCTCGCAGACTTCAAGAACTGTCCTTTTTCTTAAATCTCTGTTCTTATAGTCTTTAGACCTAATATTCCATATAATCTCATTTTTCCTTCTATTAGGTCAATAAGTCTTGATGTAACCATGTCTGTCCAAATAATATCTGCCATTATTCGTTGGCACTGCAATATTTCCCCCGCCAAATAGTGGTCATGTGCTTTTGTTTACAATGCTGCTACTACAAATTCTCTGTTGCTTTTGATTGGCTATTTGATGGCAAGTTTGATAAGTTATCACTGAAAATAGGATGAGTTTCTATTCATCAGTTTTTCTTGTACAATAAGAAAAATGATCATTTTCTGCTGTATACACGATCAAATTAAATGACATTTTTTCTTGTACAATAAAGTTGTACAAGAAAAAATGATAGTGTATACGGCTCTGCTTTCCATTATCAGATTAAATCTGTATGAGCTCGTTATCTAAAATCACGCTTATTCTCGGTCGGCTCGGAGACCAGAAAGAAAATTGCAACACGGGTCATAATGAGTTCACAAATTCAGTTTCAATGGAATTTCCGAAGCACATTCACATTTTAGTGACAGTTCAAGAACGGCTCTCAAACTAATCCAATAATGACAACACTCAGGTTGTACTAATGCGCAGATTCGAATCAGTAAACGTTCGACATTTCCAAAGTCTCGTTGCGTTTAATTGAAAGAAAAATGTTTTGAATGATTTGAATTTTTTTTATTATTTCTTTTTCAAGAAATGACGACAATTAAACCCCCGTTGCTCTATCATTATTATAAATTCTGAAAACTTTTTTATCGTGAGATATCGTTGCAAGCTTCTAAAGATATTTTCGGCATTGTAAACTTAACTTGCCAACGTTATCCTTGAGCGTCATATGCCATATAAAAAGCTTTTGAAAAACGAGTTGGGTTATTTTTGTAGGCAACTAAAATGACCTACTTTCGATATCATTACTTGAATAAAATTGTAAAAATACAATGTACACGCATGAGAGCGCTTTTGTTTATATGGAATCGCTTTATGGGGAACCAGAAAAGGTAACTGTATTATGTGGAGCAATCGTCACTTTTTGCTAAATAAGCTCTCCCTACATTTTTGTCAGTTATGTGCTGGAGGGATTTCAAAACTTTCTCCCTTTGATTTTAGGTACATGTACAGTCAAACCTGCTCATGGGGTCACCTCTATTAAGGGGTCACCTGTCTTAAGCAGCCACATTTGCTGGGTCCCTTAAACCAAAATACAGTGCAAATGAACCTGTATTAAGGGGTCACCTGTCTTAAGCAGCCAATTTTTGTCCTTCCCTTGGGTGACCCCTTAAGACAGGTTTGACTGTATCTAAAAAAAACTGCAGCTACGACCAACAAAGTATCATTAGTTTGAGATAGCAAGAGCTGAAATGTAAATAAAAATAGGAAAATGCATTCTTTGATATAAGAAGATACTTTGAGATATCAGTGTTCGAGATATCGAGAGTTATATTTTCAACTCCGGGAGGCTTCCCCGTTTTCAGTGTTGCTATTAATAGCAATCTCAACGTCCTCCCACAGAATTGGTTGTAAACCTCTTCTGGGTGCAAATTACAGCCCACACCTCACATGATTGTATGGCTCTGCACAATATTATGTCCATCTGCTGAGTATCTCTTGTTTTTCTGTTAAACATGTCCCAGACTCGTCTTGGATAGTTGTGAATGTACCCTCTTTCTCTTATGTAAGTGCATAAAGGTATGATTAGTGCTTTTTTGAGTTGCCGACCAATCTCCATAATCCCTCTATCCGCTTGAGAGCAGCTCCTTTCAATATCACTGGTATCATTACGGAGCACAGCCGTACCGGTCTCAAGTCATGGAAACAATATTTTATTCGTAAAATTCGGACTATGTCCGTAATGAATACATACCCTATTTGCAAAGTTAAGACTGACGGTGTCCATAACTGTCAAAGAGAAGACAAAAAGCGCAAGTCATGGTAATTGGTAAGTAAAAGGTTTTTTATAAGTTGGGCAGAACAGATACTGCATTAAGTCCTGAATTTCCTCCAACAGTACCCAGTCAGCGCTGTTTTCTTCGTGTATTGGGGTGTAGTAAAGTGCAGTCTCATTGATTGAAAAACAGAAACTTCGCGAAAACTAAGAAAAACTATCTTTTACTTAATAGACTTAGTGTTTTCTTCTTTGTTCTTAGCAGAGAATTGTCTCAGGGTATTATCAATTCCGCCAATTTTCGCTTCCTGCAGAGACTGTCCGTCATATTTGGCTTCCGCCGAGACTGTCCGCGACCTCTTGCTTCTTGCAGAGACTACTGTCCTCGAGAAATGGCTTCCTGCCGAGACTGTCCGCGTGATTCTGCTTCCTGCCGAGAGTCTCGGCGGAAGCCAAATATGATGTACAGTCTCTGCAGAAAGCGAAAATTAGCGGAATCGATTATACCCTGTGATTGTATATCAAGCTATTAATAGTCGTCCTCGAACTAGTAAAACGACTAACTGCTTAAAAATAGTATTCAAAGAACACTAGCCTGCATTTTCAAATGTTACCGGACTGTATTTGTGCTTCTGAAATGGTGTCTCAATGTGGCACCGGACAAAACTGATCATACTGGCAACGGATTTATTGTAACTTGCCGGACTCTATCTGTAGAAAGGAAAATGCACAACCAAGTGTCTCCTAACAGGTATTAGAAGCATCGTAAAAAATGGGATTTTGAATGAAAGTAATAGGAATATCGATTCCTTACTTATAGAAATGGGGTTGATTTTTAAATGTCGGGCCGCACAATTGTTCCAAATTGCAATTACCCCATCACTCTTCCGACATTTGGGACTTGTCATTTACTATCAGGTGGGAGACCAGGGTTCGAGGTTATAAAACTTGAGAATAATCCGAACTCAGAATAAAGCACACTGATTGGCTGCTCCTTCCATGTGCTCGGAAGCAGCTAATCAGTGTGCTTTATTTTGAGTTTGAGAATATTCTCAAGTTTTCGAACCCTGGTGCATTCAGCGTTGGGGATGGGGAGGGGTCGGATTTTTTTAGGGGGGGGGGGTGATCTTGTGGAAAGGTCGAAAATAAATAAGCCTCGGGGTAGGTGTGGGGTCATGTATTTTGTTAGGCATATAGGGGTGGGGAGTCAGAATTCTTCAATCAGTCTTCATCTAAAAAATGACTCAGCTTCCACACACACACACACACACACACACACACACACACACACACACACACAATCGTTGCCACTTCACATCCAGAAAAAAGAAATCGTTTCGTTGATTTACTATTTGCATAAAATAAAATAATGTCGATCTGACATTTGATTTCGTTCTGAAAATATTTAATTCCTACGTTTGATATTATCAGCAAAACTGCTCTTACTGCTGGCAGCTCCAACCCCCCCCCCCCCTCCCCACACGCACACACCTTTAATATTATTAACTGCTTTATAGACTATTTAGCATATTCAGCATCATAATTGTGGATGAGCATGACTGCAAAACCAGAACAAATATTAAACGATGCATTACATTAATCTGTAAAATAATCAACCTTTTAAAAATGAGAAAATCTTCTTTGTATTTCGTACCCATAGGTTTGATTGAGGTATTGATTGAGGTATTAAATATGGTGTGTGTGTGTATAGTGTTGGAGGGGGTCATAAACTTTGTTGTCGCCTGTCTGAGGGGGCGGGAGAGAGAGAAAAATGTGTTGGGGTGGGTAAAAAAATCTGGTGAGACTGGGTGGGTCGTTTTAACATTTTGTAATTCATATGCAGATGTACCCGGCGCCGTGGATGAGTGGTTAAAGACGCTCGGTTATGGTGCAAAAAGTCGCCGGCTCAATGTCGTGAAATCGCGCCCTGATTTCGCCATACGACGACTGGAAAACTCTCTCTGTCAACCCAGCTGTAAATGGGTGTCTGCTTTGAATCGTGGAAGGATAAGGCAGCGAAAGGAGAGGGATGGGCTCCGTCTTTCATTTGCTGTGCCCAAGACACAGTGGGCCACCAACCCATACTGCCCCTACGGCAATGGGAAACCTTTACCTTTGGCCTACCCGGCTTCTCTCCCCCAATTCCCTCCCCCAGCCCGTTCAGGTGCGTAGTGCAGTGTTTCATACAAACAGTCAGTGTCAATCAACAAGGGACTCCACATGTCGGTGCTCCTATAAGGGAGGGATATCACTCAATTGAACAGAACAGTTACATCCCTTTACCGGAAGTGAAATTTGCCTCACAACAGCGTAAACAAAGCACGAAGATGTTGTGAACAGCTGTTTTATATTACTATTTATTTCCTTAATTTGGCCCCTTAACATATCATACCACAATGACAACCAAAGATAATTACAAGGTTAATATTGCTAGCTAAATGAAATTTCGTTTGTTATCATTTTTCTGAAGGAAAATGAGTTGTGAAATTAACAGGTGCCCGTTTGTATGTTGAATTAGTGTGGTGGGGTAAGTTGCCGCTGTCTAATTGGCCGCGGATTGTTAGCATCAGATTCGCTGTTCACTCCATGCTGGCCTCATATGTCTTTGATTAAGAAACTTAAAGCCAGATATTCTTGTTTATTATGTGCCACGCTGTGTTATTTGCTATTCTGCAAGCCCAGGGCTGAAGAACAATGAGAGTTCAATTTTTCTCTCTGCTGAGGCCCGAAAGACTGCCAGCTTTTTGGGAAAAATGTCTGATCAATCCCAGTTAAATGCACTTGACAGTTTGCAACAAGTGGACACAATTTTTTTTCTGTTATCATTGCTTTAATCAGTTTTACATGATCTCTATTTGTGATGTGACTTGATGGGCCCCAGCCTATCGGGTCACCAGTCCAAGTACTAACCGAGCAGACCGTTGCTTAACTTTCCATAGGGTAAAGTAAGGTTACTAAGGACAGTGGATAAATTTGGGCATACCATTGCAAACAGTGAAAATCCAAATGAGTAGGCTCATAATGAGCTGTCTCCTCAGGATTTTCACTGTTTGCCGGCTTAATTTTGTTTAAATTGTAACAACTGAAATATAAAGGAATCAATGTCACTGTCCGAAGTTACCCGCTGTCTGAATTTACTGACTTTACCCTAAAGGTTCACCACTCTAACCACGTTGCCATAAAAGCATGCTTCTACAGTGAAGCGCCATACCCATTCACTACACTATTCCCTCCTTTTTCTTGAGAGACCCTTCAGCTTCCTGTGACAACTCAGCCACTGTGACACATACTCAGCCACACTACATAGCTCCCCTTTCACTCTCAAAGGCAGGGCAGTAGTCTCCTGTAAGCTCGTTCCAACACATCTGACACCATTGATGTGACTTGATTGGCCCCAGCCTATAGGGTCACTGATTCAAGTACTAACTGAGCAGACCGTTGCTGAACTTCCAATAAAGGTTCTCCTATCTAACCATGTCACCATAAAAGCATGCTTCTACAGCGAGGGGCTAGTAGTGGTATTTATACCCATTCATTACATTAGAGATGAAGCTGTAGCTGGTTGGATCAAACCATCAGTGCCAAGTTGTGCAAAACTAACATTGTGGTTAGTTAACATCTTAACAAGCCATTAAAATTTCAAACGTAAATATCTCAAATACTTTTTGATGAACAAATGTGAGAAGCTTTTGCATTGCAAAACCTCTTATTTTTCAACAAAAGGTAGCAGTGTATCTGGCTATCAAGTCATTAAACACTTCATAAGTTGATCTCTTAACGAGCTCGTTAAGCTAATGATGCATTGAACAACTGGGCCCTGAATTAAAATTAGTGTGTCTGCAATTCTAACTGGTTGGACTAATGTGTCAGAGCTCTTTAATTTTTTGGTGTTTCATTTTCTTTTTAATTTTTTTGATACAGAAATTGCAGGAAGCACTCTCAGACTTTGATGGAAAGAATAAAAATGTTCAAGAAAGTCTTCGTAAACTTGAAGGGACCAAAAAGGAAAAAGATAACAAGGCAGCTCTTGAATCCCTTGATGGGCAGCTGAAAGGTGCTTTGGAGAATATAAAGCAGGTTAGTGCAGTTTTGTAGATAAGAGAACCATTTAATATCATTCCTGTGATAATTCAACTGTTTCTCTATAGACAGAGCTCCAGATAAAGTGGGGTTTTGAGGATAATTCAGAGCTATTATTTTAGTTCTGAATGAAAACCTTTGTTGTGACCCTCATTAGAACTGTCTTGGTGAGACAGCTCTAATGATGGGTCACAACATATGTTTGTATTGAGAAATATATAAAATCATCCCTAAATTATACCTGTTACCCCTTCTTTGGAGCACTGTCCATGAAAAGATAATGTTTGTATCATCATTCGTTGGAATGATCTCAAGCATGAAGAAATAGATCTACTATAGTGTACATTTTCATTTAGAAAAAAAGTTTAGAGTTAAGTGAAGAACCCGGTGCCCATTTTATTAAACATCTTTAGCCTAATAGCTTTATAAGCTTCATACTGGCTGTATGGTGAATACCTGGTACACTTTCAGGGCAAATAACTCTACCTTTATCCATTTTGCCTCCTTTATCAGTGGGGTCAGTCATCATAGAAAAGAATTTGCTCAAAAGGAGCAAGTTCTTTCCTTGAAGAGTAGACTCCATTTTAGAAGGGAGTCCTGCACCAAGGAAGCAAAAAGGAAGCCACAATAGCCTTCCATGTGTAAAAATGGTGGATAAACATATTGATGTAGTACCTGGTCTTATATCTGAATTAAAATGGTTCTTCCTTACAGAGCTCTAGATAAGAGGGAGTATTTGATGATAATTAGGGATAATTTTTGTTAATTCTGCATAAAACCCTATGTTGTGACCCCTCATCTGAACCGTCTCAGCGAGACGGTTCAGATGAGGGGTCACAACATATGGTTTCGATGAGAAATAAGAAAAATTATCCTTAATTATCATCAAATACTCCCTCTTATCTACAGCTCTGTCCTTAGCTGTTCGCTTCTCTGCAAACATCATGGTGAATAACCATTCCCATTTATTAATTGCCTTCAATTTCTGTTTCCTATTATTTCCAGCTAGAGAATGAACTCAGAGAAGCCCAAGATGGTATTTACTTGAAGCTTGGAAAAACACCAGAGAAAAAGGAAGATGACAAGAAGTAACTAACAGATTTATTCTAAGTATTGGACAGCCTGTCTGAGCAAATAGTGTATACCCAGACCAGACTGCCCCCAAAGGAGCAGTCTGGTCAAGGTCTGCACTGTTAGCCATAATGTTTTATCAGCCATTACTTATGGGGACAAATATCTGAGTCTTTGCTGTATGCAGATATCATAAGTCACCTTTAATGATTGACTTGGCCAAGTTTGTGACCTTGGCTATAAGCACCATTTGAGACTGCACTAGCGTCTGTTGATACAATTCAAAGAGAGGCCTAGTCATGTGGAAATATATTTGCTTACCTATGTAAAGGGGAGCCACTCTGGCAAAAAAACAGAAATATTTTGCTAAGGTGTTTTAGCCCTTTCTCATAGTGGCACAATCTCATATTAAAGGAAAGACTTTGCTGCCTCATGGGGGTGGGGTGGAATTTATTCCTTTAAGGATAGTCATTGCCGGGAAGATTTGCACTTTCCTTTACCTCAAAGTCAAAGTAATCTTGCTTTTAGCATATCAATTTACTTAAGTAAACAGTGTACCATTATGGTTTTCCACCATATTTACAAAGGGGTGCAACTTTTATTTCATGTACCTCCTGTTTGCCTCACAGGACAACAAAGCCCTTCCAAAAGGAGGTCTACTCTTAAAGGGCAGAATTTGAATCGCTGGGAGCAAATTCTTTCCTTGTAGAGTTTCCTGCCATTAAAAATGGAGGCATAAATGAAACTATCTTAGTTCTCTCCCCTGAAATTGTAACCATTTACTTTAAACCATATTCATACATGGTTAACTATGTTTTCAAGCTGTTAGGAAATGAAAAACAGTCATATTTCCAAAACTACCTGGTCATCGTAGCTAAACAAATTTGTTTAGCCACGAAGACCATGTTGTTTTGGAAAAATGACTCTTTTTCATTTCAAATCAGCTCTTTTACTTTTCATAACAGCCCTTACATAGTTAACCAGGTGTGATATTTGTGATATTTTCCAGGAAGCAGATGGAGCCAGAGGAACAAGAGATTAAGTATGAGTTAAAGTCTCAGCTTCTCAAGAATGTTGAGATGCAGAATCAGAAGCTGAAGACAGAGTTTACTCTTCATGAGAAGATGACAGAATCCAGATTGCTGAGTCAACAAAACAGGCGGCTTCATGATGATATTACAATGTCAAGGGCTAATTCTTTAAAACTTATACGACTGTTTGAAAGGAAAGCAAAAGAAGGTAATTTGTCAGTATCCTACTTTTATTGTTTCCATAAAGTGTAAGGATAGACTTTCAAGAGGAGCAACTCTGTCATTTTCCTTTTGCCACCCTTCCTAATTGGTGTCACCTCTTAATGGAAAGAATTTGAAGGGGCTACACCATCCTCAGAAGTAGACAGAAAGTCACAAAAATTGTCACTCATGTAAAACTTCGGGAAAAACATCGTGGTGCACATTATACACATTAAAACTAAACTGAAAAATTTAATGTGTATGATATTCTTGTATGCTAGCCCAGTGCTGTCAAGCAACTTTTTATCCCCCGCCGAAGGCGAAGGGATATAGTTTTGTCCATGTTCGTCCATCTTTCCGTCCGTCTTTCCATCCGTCTGTCCATCTGGAGCCATTACTAAGTAACCACTGGATGGAATTTCATGAAACTTAAAATAAATATATATCACTATAAGGGGCTGATGCACGTGAAGTTTTGTTAGACTGGCTTTAGTAGTGCATGAGTTATTGCCCTTGAATTGATTTCAAAACAATAAAATTAGCCATAACTAAGTAACCAATTATCAGAATTTCATGAAACTTAAAATAAAAGTGTGTCACCATTAAACAGTTGTGCACATAAAGTTCTGTCAGAATGAAATCAGAAGTGCATGAGTTATTGCCCTTGAATCAATTTAAAACTAAGCCATAACTAAGTAATCAATGAATGGAATTCTATGACACTTATACTACATATGGATTATTTTAACAGGGTGGTGCATCTTAAGTTTTGTTGGACTTGCTTCAGTAATGCATGAGTTAATGCCCTTGAATTTCTTTAAAATAGACAAATTGAGTCATAAGTTCTTATAGCTAAATAACCAATGCAAGGAATTTCATGACAAGAATTCCGCGGAATGGGGTGTCTCGCCTGTCTGCGCTTATGACCTAAACGTGAAAAATCGACAAAATTTACGCCGCCGCTGCAGACACCGGAAAAGTTATACATAAGTCTTGCCTCTGCTTCGCAAGTGAGACAAAAATGAAAACAATTTTGAATCATCATAACATGGCAGTGCACATTAAGTTTTGTCATGATGGCATCTGTAGTGCATGAGTTATTGCCCTTGATTTGATTTGAAATACACAAATTAGCCAATGAACAAAATTTTCGAAACTTGACATAAATATATATCTTCACAGCACAGTGATGCTGAGGCAGGTTGTTTAGAATGGCCTCACTTATACATGGGTTATTGCCCCCTGAATTTAAAGTCCACAGCTTCAGTCATAACTAAATAACCAGTGAAAGAAATTTTATCAAACTGAAAATAAGCCATAAACAAATCAGCCATTTCGGCGGGGGATATAAATTCAATGAATTTACTTGCTCACATAGTATTAAAGACTTCCTTGTTTTAATGTCGGTATACATATTACTGAAATAGTATAACACTGATAAATGTGTACATTAAAACCATTATGCATCCAAGAATAGTTTGGAATGGCCATATATTTGTAGTTTGAATTCTTTTGGAACAGTTTCCTCAAAATTGTATTAGCAGTGTATCATTTTTTCCACCAGTTTCATTTTCTAAAGATATTTGGCTTAGCTTTACCAAGAGCTGCTTAAAAGTGTCAAGATGATTACTGGCCCATTCTGTAGCTTTTATATTTGTCTATCTGTCTGCTGTGTTCTTGGAATCTACATCAGCATTTTTCAGTACAATTGTTTTCACATATACAGGTTTATAAGAACCATTAAAAACTAACTATTTAATCAGAAGATGTGAATCAGTAGGGATGGGCATGCTCATTCATCATATTCTGTGATGGATGAATTCCTGCTTTGAAGAAGTAAGGGACAATGAAGAATGGTCTGCTCACAACATTGCACCTTTTGATCATTTAGAAAAAATTCTTTGCCCAGAATTACAGTGGTTCCTTAAAGTTAAGATCACTTTAACTTAAGGTCTAAAATTTCAAAGTTATGATTCATACTTGTATAATAATGATAATAATCAAAACAAAAATTAGCAGTTGAAGCAGTTTAGGATGTACTCAAGCTATTAAACACAAACCTAGTTCAAAAAATACTTACTAAACACTTGTTTTCATGAAAACAATTATCTCGCTTAAAGTTAATGGTAACCTTAATTTTAAGGAATGATTGTAGTCTTGGGCCTAGATCAGGTTTTAGGACTTCCAAAGCAGCACGGCTAAATATTACAAGTACATGTATTGCTAAAAACTGGGCATTGAAAATACCCTACTGAGGATCAGGCAAATTAGTGCTGCTTTTATTAGCAATGCTAGGCATTTCCTCAGTTATTTTATACTGTGCTTTTACAAGAATTTTAGAAGCTGATAAAGTTTTAGTTGTTTGAGAATTCAGAACTGATCAGTCATTTTCCTGATTCTTTTTCAGCTGACACAAAATTAAAAGAAATGAAACAAGAGCTAGAAAGATCTCAAGATTTGGCAGAGAAATATCGTAATTTATATGAACTGGAGCGGAGAAAGCATCTCAAGGAAGGGGAGACTCTACCACCAATGCCCGATGAGGCTCTAGATAAGAAAGCACCAACATCATATTCCTTCCTTGGTCAGGGTGTACGAGTCAATGATGTCATCAGGAAGAATGAGGTAAGCTATCATACTGCTACTGATTAAAAACTTTCTACTGGTTCTATATATTAAAGATGGCAAGGTTTGTGTGGGTTAGTACTTTAAAGATTGTGTGTCTGCAAAACAATGGCCTTCCACAAGAGGGGCTGAAGTTAGGAAATAATTCTGAAAAATTAGATACTTATGAAGCAAGGATTAAAGTCTTACTTTACACTTCTTTATTAACAGAATTATTGACCTACCCAACAATAAAGGCAATTTTTTGGGTTGCAATTAGTTACTACATGTATATACCATGGTGTAAGCAATGAAGCCATTTCCTATCATGCTCAGTGATGTTCAGTCACAATATAATTTCAAATATGCAGAATATAAAGAAAGTACAAAAGATATGTAGTATCATGTTGTTATATCCAGTTAATAAAATGCAGTCTACTTCTGGCCATTCAAATGTCATAAGATCTTTACTAATTTAAAACAGGCTGTCAAAAAGAGCAACCTTTTGCCACATGTTTCAAACAGCTGATATTCTAGTATGCTTTTTCATGTTTCATATTTGTTTTAGTAATACTGGATAATGTCTGCATTTAGACAAACATATAACTGAATATTATTATATTGTCACAAAATATTTTTACTTTTGATGCATGCATTTTTATGCAAATTATATGACTTTAGCATATTCTGGCTTAACTAACACTAAAATGTATTACCTGCATACTCTTTGTAGCTTGGAGTGGAAATTGTAACAAAACAAACAACCACCAACTTTATGTGTATGACTTTTTATTGATTGATCTACTGGTTTCTTGTATGCTCTGAAAAATACAAGATTTAAGCACCTTTAGAGTTCTTAGGCTGCATCATGCATCATTTGGAAAAAAAAAACTAAGATACTGAAACAACTGCTGTGAAGAAAAATCTGTTTACCTTTTAGTTTTTCTTTCCTTTCAGTAAATTCACTCTTATCAGGAATGAAGTGTGAAATATTTTCTTCAGGTTCTTGTTGACGAAAATAAAATACAAAAGCAAGAAATTAAAAGACTTAAAGAAGATAATACAAGGCTTATACGACAGACTAAACAAGCAATGGCAGAGCGGGATCAAGTTCTGGTAAGCAGACATTCAAGGTGAATGGGTACCAGTGGCGGGTCCAGAGGGGTTCGCGGGGTTCAAACAAACCCCCTTCTCAGCCAAAATTATCTTATTTTCATGGGGAATTTCAGGAAAAATTTGTCAAAGTGCATAACTCGAACCCCCTCAGCAGCAAATTTGAACCCCCTATCCGAAATTCCTGGATCTGCCCCTGGGTACACTTTGAAGGGGAGCAACGCTGTCATTTTTATTTTTGCCTCCCTTCTTAATTGGGGTCAGCTCTTACAGAAAAGAATTTGCTCCTCTAGGAGCAAATTCTTTACTTTAAGAGAAGGCCCTGTTTTGGAAAAGATTTAGCCATCTTGGGACCACAAAAGTTGTTCCCCTTCATGGCAGTAAAACAGCGAGGGGTACCTATTCACCTTAATCAGTGAGATTGATTGATTGATTAATTTGTTGCTTTACGTCCAAGGTAAACAACTATGGTCATGTCAGGACGGTCAGTTAACCTAACCACACTATTCCTGGGCAGGCTTAGACCTCCTAAGCTGTTAACCAGTACTAAGTGCACATACTTTCGCCAGTAACTGACAACTGCCCTTCTTGAATCTGCAGAAGGAGAAACGAAAGTATGAGGCCAGACCGGGTATCAAACCCAGGACCTCTGACTTATGAGTCAGGTGCCCTACCGATTGCGCTACGCGGCCCGGCTTTAATCAGTGAGAATACAAATTTGAAACAAGCACTATATTGAGGTTGCTTCAACCTCATGATGTGATGTTGCATTGACCTTTATCATGTGTGTAATAACGTCTTTCAGGCGTTCAGTATCATCAGGACAGACAGTTAAGTCAGATGCCTCCTAATTTAATTGATAATAGGAAGACAGATTTAGAAATACTTCAACCTATTAGTAAATGATTTGAATTGTAATAAATTCTGAACAATTAGATCCTTTGGCAGCAAAGAAAACACTAAAAAAATGAAAAAGCAGGCTCAGTTTTATCAAATCTGCTCATGACTAGTCATGAAGTATATAAATGTTATTTAGCTTTATATTTTTTATGAAAGATATGATGAAGCTTATTTCCTATGATGCTTATTTTATATAGATAGATAAAGGAAAAACATGAGGACTTCCAGCCATGCTTTATGTCATTTAGATAATATCCCAGAGAGCTAAAAACATGTATGTTATCTGTAAGGTCTCAAAAATGCATATATGTGCCTATTTTAAACTAGTCTGTTTCTTTCACAAAGTTATTGCTCAGCAGAGAGCATCTTTTTCATCACTACATCATGTTCTCTTTCACCACAAGCTTTAATGTATCTGCAAAAATGTATAACATTCTGATTTATGAAATTAGTAGATAAACAAATTAGTTTATTTTTCTTTGCTTTGTTTTATCTATGGTACCAGTATTCCTATGATACACAAGTTTGCCTTTAGTTTGTTTTTTGCACATTTTCATCTTAACCTTTCATGTAGTGTGTATTAACAATATTTTATGAAGAAGAAAGATATCAATAACCATAGTTTAAATTCTGTTTATTCCATTATTCCCTTTGAGAACTGTTAATTGATTTATATACTGCTTCTTTATCTCCTCTTTGATGCATGTTTCTTTGATAAATATTTCTTTCTCAACAGCATCAACTGGAAACAAGTGAATCAAATAGGAAAAATCTTCTCAAGAGATTAGACAGAGAAAAAACACAGGTACTACATTGTATAAACTTTTTGAGCCGTTGTCATGACAAAACCAAGAAAGTGTTATATGCCCCCATTGAAGACTCAGATCAGCCTGGGCATCTGCCCAGTCTGATCAGAGTCTTTGCTGTTAGCTTGGAGCTAGCTTAGATTCTTAGCTACACTTTAGGTGTACAGCAAAGATGTTGATCAGTCTGGACAGATACCCAGACTGATCTAAGTCTTCAGTGGGCATACATGCCACTTCATTGGTTTTGTCTTGTCCCGGTTCATATTTATTTTTATAATTACTTTTCATTCTGACCTAAGCTACAAACTCAACAATATTATCATAACCATTTTGTTTCACCCTTTATACGTATTATTTTAGCTAAAGATAAGGACGAAATGTTTGAATAGTTCAAATGTAATATTTTGGTTTTCTTGAGGATGCTAATACTGTCTTTGCTAATCAACAACTCAACATAGTAGGTATGAAATCATTATCAGTACGTCTTGTATTCAATATCCAGTGGTATTTTGTATAATATTAGCTACAAGCACATCTCCTGTGACTTTGATGACTAACTTCCTATTCGGTATGATCGGTGATTACTTGTAATACACCGGCATTTAGAAATGGTGAACTGTGTCATAGCTGAGTGCCTTAAACAGATCAAAGTGCAATATACGTTTTTGCCTGCTTGAAACAACAGAATTTCTGAATATATAGAGACCATTTCATTCTATATTTACTGCAAGCGTTATGCAATTAACAACAATTTCTGCATGTATGAAAGTAAAATCTTAGGTGTATAATGACAAATACATATTATAGCCTGGGTATTATAGGCAAATGGTTAAAGACCTTCATTCATAGTCAGCCATCAACTAACATCAAGTTTTACTGTTGCCAAATTCAAGCCAGTGTTAAATGAGTTTTCTACTACAGAAAATTCAAGCCAGTGTTAAATGAGTTTTCTACTACAGAATACAATATTGATCCTATTCAATTCATTTTACGAAAGGGTCAGTTATTTATGCCATAAAGTGTAGTGAATCAGGCACTGCCAAATTACTTTTAATGAACAGTATTTGGATGAAAGGTATACTATCAGATGAGAGGAACCAATGCTACAATTTTTGCCTCTCTTCTCAGTCGGGATCAACTCTTGAAAGAAAAAATTTGCTCCTCTAGATGCAGATTCTTTCCTAATTAAGAGTACACTCCATGTCAAAGAACTACCTCATCCAGAGAAGTAAACAGGAATCTATGCAGGTTAATATAACATTATTTTTGGAAAAGAGGCAGGGGCCGAGGGGGCATTATTGGAGCAGGGACTTTTATTGTTGTTTGTTGGTGTGTGGCAGAATGTACTACCTTGCATATATTATCATTATGGGTCGAATCCCATATCAAAAGTTTTCATTATTCATGATTTTGTCTTACAGCATAATCAGTTGTCCCGCAGTTTAACAAGACAGGCATCTGATTGGATATTATTGAAAAAGCAAATAGCACAGTTTGATGAAGAATATCGCTGGTCTCAGGTGAGTTTTAAATCAATAAGTTATCTTTTAATATATTCTATCTTAATATTTTACTGTTTACAGAATTCTTTCTTCAATCTGTATTTAAGCCTGAGTGTCATAAGCTGTAAGCTGCAATTGGGTGAATGCATGAATCAACAAATTCAGATAAATGTAGCTGAGGCAGCTTGATGATCACCTTTTGCTGAAAATAGGTTGGACATTATTAATATTGACTGACCGCAGTAGCTAAAGAAAGTGAAATAGTTGTCACGCATTTACGATTGCTTCTTATATTACTTTTTTAGCTCTGACTATTTTCACATCCAATTGAAATAGCTATGTTTTTCTGCATTGGTTTTTTTTTCTGCATTGGGTCTTTCTTTGTTGAACAGATTTTTGTGATATTTTGAAAACTTTCGCAACTATACATTTTTAAAAAGTGTGCGTGATGATACATTTTTAAAATTTGTGCCTGACTATACATTTTTAAAATTTGTGATTACAACAGGTAGCTTTTATCAAATTTGCCTAGCACGAAAATCCTGAAGTCTGTTTTCTGTAGGATGATTTGTGTCATGAGAATGTACTCAGTGTAGTTTACTTTCATTATGTAATGTCATGTTGTATTTCCAACTTTTATATCTTAGGTAATTGGCAAGTGGCTCAAGAATGCGAAAAACAAGAACAAACTTTTATTTCCTCCATTAGCTCCTGGTATCTTACATGAGATGGTGTCAGATGACCCGTTGCTAAAGCAACAACAGGGTCCTAGTACATCTGACCCTGTGCAATCTAAATAGATAACCTGTCAAATCTGTATGTACGTGAAGCACTGAATGAATCTTATGCATGCACTAGGGATAGTTATGTATTAGATTGCAGTGGAGGGCACACCATGTAATTTGGTTTTCAAAAAATGCACTAGTATTTATTATGCAAGTGTTGCCTATTGTAGCAATAGGGCAGGCAGTATAATAATTTGGACTGTAGTTGAAGACTTGCTTATCACAACAAAAGGGAAAAAATTCAGTTCATATGCTTTACTATGCTGGTATTATACCAAACATATTGCATCTTTTTAATCCAAGGCAGTGATTTACCTGTCTCAAAGTCACTGCCGGTCATTGTAGCTTAAATCTATATCTGGAGTTGTGTGCAAGCAATCTGATAGGCTTTTCCAGTACAATATATTTATCATGTATATTTTATTTGAAGACAACTATACATACATGCTGGAAAAAAAATGGTTTACCTACTGTAAACATATTGATAGAAAATTAAATACACACGAGAGAAGGTTGTCTTAAAACCTTCAAATTAGCATTTAAAAAGGAAGATAAAAAGGCAACTGCAACAGCAGCTGCAACTAAATTTGATCATTACTGCATTTCTTTAAGAATGCTTATGTTGACTTTGGCATTCCATGCTGGTCTCTGCACTAAAGTCTGTATTTGTAGTTGTATGCAGGCTATCTGGTATAATACTAATTTACTTTAATTTCATGCGAAGATAAAAAAACTGCAAGCCCGAAAAGTGTGAATTGTTTGAAAGTTAAATACACATGAGATTTGCCTGCATTTGACCAAATGTAATTTTTAACCTTCAGATCAATAGTTTATAAAAGAATATACAAGAGGCAACGTCAGCAGCAGCTGCAAATTAGATTTAGAACATTAAATGCTTGTTGTGATAAAACATTGTCTTTTAGTTACATATTATCTTAAAAACACAAAGAATTACAACATTTCAAAAAACATGGCCGAATGTTTCTTATAACTGTAACTGAAACAGCTGTGTAAAAGATCTGGTCATATCTGCTAAGGGTTAACAGTAAGGACTCTGGCACTGATGATGCAGCTGTCGTTGAGTCCAGTAATTACAGAGCTGTATTGAAAGGGCTTTAAGCCTCCAAATTATCCATCCCTTGTGGGGAAACTACTAGAAAATTAAGCATAAGTTAAGTACCAGTGATACTATTATGTCGGTAAAGGCAAAGTAGAAAGCATGTGCTTGTTGGCTTCTTCCATAGATTAGTGCAATACATATGTGTTTTTGTTTTGAATATTAAATATAGATGATTCTGTTCTTTTGGTAGATAGAGGGCAAAGAAAGCTTTAGTAGACTGTGCCAACACAAGTAAAATTCATTGAAAACATCCCAGACATTGAAAATAAGTTGCAGTATTCGGACTTTAAAAAGTTCTATGCAGCTTTATTTGAACCATGACACGTCAAAATCACTAAAGAGGCATGTGCACCCAGCAAAGATTCAGATGAACTTGGGCATCTGCCCAGTCTGATCAGACTCTTTGCGGTCCGTTTAAAGGGTGTCTAAGGGTCTGAGCTACCTTGATGCCAACATGGAAGACTGATCAGATTGGGTGAATGTCCAGGCTTCGCTAGGCACACATGCCTTTGTGTTGGTTTTATTGTGTCACTTCTGATTTCTTATTGTTTTATTTTGAGCAGCAATGAATGGTCTTGTGATTACGGGCGAGTCTTTCAATCCTGGGTTGCATGATTATACTCTGCACTATTGGTCTTTTGAATGAGACTTTAAACGTCTCTTTTCAGTGGTGGATGTTAAGCCAGAGTTCTTTCAGAATTTTTGAATTTGCATTTGTTCATCGATATTTGATTTTACTCTGCATATTCACTCAGCTGGAACTCGAGCATTTGTATACTAAAAAAACAACAAATAAATTCGATTGAAATATTGCATAGCCCATTTGATGTATAAATAAAGTCATTATTGTATCACACAGTCCTTTCTGATCTGACAGTCATAAAAAATTAACGTCGTTTGCTTTTATATGTACTGCCTGAATTTATATTATGACAACCTGTTTACAGCTTAAAAGAATGGTTTCGGCGCAGTCTGTACAATCTGTACGATCTGCAAGGTATTAAAGCTAGCATATGCTTCATCATTTTTCATAATGCTGTATCATAGTCATTAACGGTGAAGACTACTTTATTTCATAAACGAACTGGCCAGTGTTACATATTTTTAAGCTATTAACTGCATGGATCATGGTTTGATGGATGTTAAGTTTAACTTTGTAACTTACTGAAGTAATAGTGCACGATATCGTAATGATCTAACAAGAATATAATACAAACATTAGAGAATATAATTACAAACATCAAAGTATCCGAATATCTTGGTTCAGAACAAGAAACACTCACATAGCTCCGTGTGAACAAGACAGATACCTTAGAATTCACAAAAATAGTTTACTTTTTGTTACCTTAGTAGTTTTAGACATCCTCGTATAATGGCATTGTCGTTTTGCAACTGCGATGAACCTTTTTGAAACATCGCCATATAAAATGCAAGCTCTTTGGTGGCTTTAGTAATTCAGAGAAATAGAAAAAATTAATGTTCTTCTGGATTGTACTTTCGGTGATGACTTTTAAAGAAATATGTAATATAAGCATAACTGGTCTTTAGTATGAAAGAATTTTGTGTATAGAAGCTACAATAAATATTGTTAGATGCTGGCACAAGTTTCATAAATTGTTGGTGTAATCCTTGAGTATTTCGAATTATGCATAGACATTGACTCATTTTCATAGCATAGACCGTTATCATCAATAGGCTAGCTTACGTGACAACACATTTAATTGCTTGACGGGCTTTAAAGATGGCTTGTTTTTATTATTTTATTTAGATAAACCAGCGCTTGAAGTCGGCCTAGGAAAGTGAGTCGGTGTTCATGTTCATTTAGCGCTAAATGTTGCCGTATGTGTGTTGTGCGCAGCAGTGAAAGGTTTTATTAAAACCTTATTAAAATTTAGAAATTTAGCAGTGAAAGGTTTTATTAAAACCTTATTAAAATTTAGAAATTTCAGCATGCTTTTCTCTGGTTTTCGTTACCAGAATACGTCAGGGTCACTGATGAGGCTTGAATAGCCGAAACTTCGAAGTATGGCCCATGTTCCTTCTTTTAATGTATTCTCTGCTCTCGAAGGAACTCTTTAAGATTATAGCTTACATGACATGTATATCAACGTTTAGATGATCACAATTATGCACCTCTTTGTCTTGACGTGGCCATGCCAAACTGATAAATAGCAGAGATAATGTTGTTAAGACATACGTTTTAAAAAAATCTCCACGCCCACAAAGTATCATTTGGTTGAAATATAACGACTTATAGTTTCAAGAACGATTCTTGATTACTGTAACCACAGCAATGTGTGGGTGGAACTTGAAAAGTCCCTAATAAAAATGTCAGTAATTATTTTTTCGCCAATTTCGTGGCAAAAGTCCGTTAATATGCTTTCCAAGAGTTTCTGAGGACAGAAGAACTTGATTTTGAAGTGCCCGTCACCTTTTTGTTTTAATTTTTGGGTATAGCGATACTTAAAAAATACAAAGAAGTTCGTTTGTCATACAAACTTTGGGAAAGGTATGTTTATATTTCAGTTGTGTATAATGCAGGCACATAGATAGGAAGTTTATTTTCAGAAGCTCTGCAACTTCTATTACTCGAATTGCTAATATTATAAAACGCTTTGTGACTCATGATTGTTTGAATAAAATGAAACGTAAAGAGACACAGTAAAATGATATTTGAGTTATTGAATTTCCAGCCAGTTAGTTTGGAAACAAGATAAAGTGTGTATCTGTGTGGTGTTTGGATAATTGGTTATATATAACATATTCTATAATTATATGCATGTCTTACGAAGTGTTTGTGCTAATATTTGATAACGTATTAAACTTACAGTGTTTAGTAGCTGTGAAGCTTAATAACAAATGGGTGTTAGATTATTTGCTCTATGTTATGAACGATTTCAAGACTGACTTTTTCTAATCAATTTATATAAAATATATTTATATTTCAAATACTCTATGAGGCTTTAACTTCAGTGTTCAAAACAATATCTGCATGTATACTGAATGGAGATGACGTTATAATTGTGTAGTCTTACATAAGCACAGCCTTGAGGAATGGCTCTGTCTCTCTCTCGGCGTATGAGATAACAAGACTCAACTCGTGTGCACCGTATTGTTTGATCAAAGTATTCTCCTTTCGTACCAATCTGCATATATGATGAAAGAAGAGAAAGGGAAGTACTACGATGAACATACCGCGCATGGAGTAGGACACGGTTATTTTGGCTATTCTAATATGTGGAAAATCTTGTAAATGATAATTGTGAACTTACACGTTTCGAAAGTAAGAGTTGTAATTTTTTCATATCACTGATTTATATAGCATTGTCCTACATGTAATGGTGTTACTGTTGCTAGTACTAGGAATTAGAATTATGTTTTATAAGATGTCACAGAGTCCCAGTATCAAGACAAGTTGTTTGTAGAATAACAGAAGATACATTCAAACTACTAGTGAATATTTGATTATGAACCCGGTATAAGTTCTGTCGATTTACTGTAAAAATAATTAAATTGTATTACCCCTCATTAGAACTGCCTTGCCGATGTGCAGCTGCCATGTCGATTCGCTTCTACTTTGGATGACAGAGTTTAGGAAGAAACAAGAAATATGATAATCTAATGCTCTGCTTCCCTAGAGCTATTACAGGTTTCATATAAAATGTGGATAATTTTTCTCGAAAAGTTGCATTTTGAAAAAACAATATGCATGATTAATGGTTATTGTATGATAATTGAGCCGCGACAAGACAAAACCAACAAAGTGGCATGTGCGCCCAGCGAAGACTCAGATCAGCCTAGACAGTCTGATCAGCGTCTTTGCTGTCCGCATGGAGCTAGCTTAGTCCTTTAGATACCCTTTAAGCGCACAGAAAAGACTCTTATTAGACTGGTCTGCAGTCCAAGCTGGAATGACTTCGCTGAGCGCACATGTAACTTTGTTGGTTTTGTCGTGTCATGACTTATATGATGACTGACTTGAGGAAAACTTGATAACTGACCTTTGTATAGTATCAAAACCCGAAGCATTATAAAAAGAATTTATTTCTTTCTGTTGCTTTTAATGAGGTTCTGGCCAGTAAACAAGTATGCTTGTCCGAAAAAAATATCATAGCTCATTTGATATGCATCTTATTATTATTAAATTTCTTACATTTCCGGGAAAAAACGTGTCTTGCTTTTGAAATGGGATTCCATGAATAAAATGGTCCACGCTTACATGTGAAGGCCAACATCGCTGAGAGCTGTTAAGGTCCCTATAAAAGGTGCAGCTACCGTGGCGCTTGGGAGAGATAGGCAACGAGATATTTCCATTATCATCCTTCAGTGACAGCCACACTTGTAAATAGAGACCCAGCAGGCTTATGACGTCGAAATGACGTCGTATGGACGTCGATGCGACGTCATTTCGACTTTGTGTGCCCGCTGGGGATCTTCCCTCAGAATTTATTTTGGTATTTTAGCTGCCTAGACTGGGGGAGTCTTAGATCGTCCTAGACCTGTCACTCAGTTCGACGCATGTATTCAGTCTTGTGGTAGTTATACGCCTTATTCAGGCTTTTAAAAACCTGGTAACTCTTGATGGTGGTCTCTCAAGCATGAACCATTGTATGAAATGAACAGAACTTCTAGGACAATAGACACACGTTTGTCTTAATAAAAGAACTTTTAAAAGATGCTTATAAATTAGCTTTGAAAAAAAAGTACTGGATAATATGCGTTGCGATTTCAGTTCGGTTGAGTATAGTAAACTTAAAGGCATGTACTGTGGGACCAATGCTCATTTTAAAAATTAAAGTTACGTATTATGGGAAGCAGAATCGTTTCCGTGTGGCCAGCTTTTATTTTACTTATGTCAATCTTAATAGCAGATTTTTGTTTCTGTTCTGTTATAGTTAATATAACTAATAAAATGGCTGAAATATATGTTGAATGTTAAAGGCTGTTACTCCAGCAATTTCTTATTTTTGACTTCAGGTTGGAACGATGAATCCTCAGTCGGCGGAAGAGAGATCTAAAATGCATCCAGTAACAAAGAATGTGTATATGCCACGTAAAATGTTCCCTGTTGAGCAGTACGCCAGCACTGTGCAGAATTGACGACATAGGGATTACTCATTTGTGTCAGTAAAATGACTATAGCTATCTTCAAAAGATAAATGTTATCGATTATTCAGTATTAATAGTCTATAAGAAGTCCTCGAATATCTATCCGTGATTTCTCATTTTTTGTTGATGTATTGTTGCATCATAAAGGCTTGAATTGACGGATTTGTACTCTGTCTTGACACGTCTATGGAGTGTTACATAAGAAGGTAAACCACAGAATACGGAGGTTACCTTAAACTCTTTGCTTTTATACGAACAGACCCTTAAGATGCTTTTTGTTTGTGAAACAAAAAGTATAAAAAGCGGCTTTTCCTCCACGAGTGTGCACTCTAAACTTATTTTGGAAATTTGAAAGCATGAACTGTCGGTGTGGTATATTATATGTCATTCGCCTGACGTTAACATTGTTACCTGAATTAGAATTCTCTGAAATTTTAAAGTTCAACTAATTGACTTTGGAGGCAAATACACATGCCAGAATAATAATTATATGGCCTGTTAAAGTTGGGGTATTAGAATCTTCACATATGGAGATGTATTGTAATCAACATTATCTAGTTTATCTGGGTTAACATTGTAGTCCTCCGTTTGCTGTGCATTTCTATAGAAATTTCCGTAGAAGGCTACAGTGTTTGCCCTCTGACAGTGTCTCCTTTTGACATGAAACAGCATATGCCTACCACAAAACAGCCGTTCTTAAGACATTTTATGTCTTCTGAATTATTTCCATACCGTTATAAGTTTCCAGAAAAATGCAAGATAGCAAAAGTTACAAAAAAGCATAATATGAAGATTGCATTTATTTAAGGTATGCATTTCTATGTGGTTGATGATGGTCTTTAACAGTAGATGTGTTTTGTCGCATTGTGAAAACATTTAATGTCAGCATTTTACATAGTTAGTGTAAAATCTTGCCGATGGGATTCAGAGGGAAAACGATTTTCGGGTATGCAACTCTTTCCATAGATGAAAAAAATGGTGTTATTTAGTGTGGCCCGAAAATACTCCAGACATAGTTTTGCTTTTAGGCCTTTAAAACACAGTATTTGCCATTTTTATATGGTAATGCATCGAATGAAAACCTGAAATAATGCCAGCTGTTTTGATCTAAATAGCAAGTGAACATCCTTCACGTCATTTAATATTGAGTTTTTGTTATTTTTTTTTTTTTTATATTTCTGAAATGTTTAACGGTGTACTATCTATGTAAAGTATATACAACATAATGCCAAATAGCCATGACAATCCGCTTTCGCTTAATTCAGGTAAAGATTCTGTCAACAAACAGAATTTCTGCTACAGTAGCTGCTTTAACATATTTTTACTACAGTGAGTATTTATATCGTTTAATATGCATTGCGAATGTTTATATCAGCATTAGTACTTTAGCCAAAATTATTAATCATATATAGTAATTATAAAGAACCAAAGTTTAGATGAACATTGCCAGTAACATGTCATTTTGTATTCACTATGTCAAGAAACTTATTAAGGCAATATATCAACAGCATTGTATTAGATAACTCAATAATACAAAAGTTATGAAAGTTTGGTAATTACGTTCTAAACGTGCACTCATCTGAATGTTTTTGCAGCGATATTACAGATAAACAATATGCAATTTTATATATTGAAATTTTACACTGGAAAAAAATCCATATTATACAGTGTCCTTAATCCACAGTCACGAGTTAAACAGTATTATGGTGCTTTTGACATATACTATATTTTGTGGAAGTTGGTTTGTCTTTCAGTCTGTTGCAAAAAGACATGGTATCTGTATTATTGTACTTTGCTTTATTGTTTTCTCTGCCTTGTCTTAAAGACAGTTTGTGCTGTCTTTTATCAGTTTATGACAGTTGCATAAGCATGGCAGAAAATAACACAAGTGTTACGGAGCCTTTCTGTTTTACGTGTAGACCTTGTGATTCCATATGCTGACTGTGATTCAAATGATGTCTTACCTGTTTAAATATTGCAGAAGAGTTATTGGAGGACAAGACTATGGTTAATCAATCTTACTGTGCATTTGACTGTGATATGATTTTTATGTCTATGTTTTCATAGATTTTTTATTACATACAGTTTATAGACTTTAGAAATGTTTAGTATTTCGTTACATGCTATGTGTAGTATGATTCTTGCAATGTATTCTGCTTAGAAATATTACCGGGTCAGATATAATAGGTTAGGAAAATGACCGACATTATATGTTTTCATATTTTTTCTGTAACCGTGTGTCACATTTTGTAGTAGGATGTAAGTTAAATACAACTTTTATTCAGATAAATAAGTACGGGACAGCTCAGACATAAAGTAAGCCTAGAATTGCTCTGGCATGCTGTACCGCTGAGTAGAGCACTATATATGTAGAAGGCGGCTGTTTGGTGGTGATTATGAGATTTATGTTCTTATTTTGCAATAAGAAGAATATTATGTAGTGAAGTTCATCAGAGTTTTCTCATGTCGGTCTGATGAGGTCCAGATCAGATGCTTCATTATTTTCTAAAACCCATTGCTTTTAACGTGAGTTTTGACTAAGGGTTAAAATTTGAATTTCTTTCCAAGTCTTTTATGATCTTTTTAAAAAGTTGTCTTCTTTTCTTTTTTTATATGTGTTATAGACTGTAGGATAAGTAAAGAGTGACTATTTCGTAGTATATTGCAATATAATGTAACACGACACCTAAAAATGGTGCTTAACGCATATGCGAACATCACAGCCTATACTGCTCGCATATAGCATGTATGTACCCTTAGGAGTCTATTGATAAAAAGACTCTAGTCAAACTGCACGGGTTCATTGATTGACGAATTAGAGTTTTGCTGTTTGCAAACACGTTCACTGTTCGCTTATACGTTGAACACATTTTATGACGTGTCCCGTTTGTTAAATATGACGCACAATCATGGACACCTTTAGAGTTAAAGCATTTTATAAACAGTTGAGACTGAGGTCAGCCTACACTTTTATGCAGACTAATTTTCGGAAGCAAGCTTTCTCAAAGGCGTAGATTATTGAACACACAAGAAAGTCTCATCTGGTGGTGCTGATGCACGAGATGATCTTCAAGTGTTTGCTGTACTCCTGGGTTGTGAGACACATTGTCTTGTGGCGTGGTACTTGTGATGAAGCCAGTGTTTGACAAGGGTCTAATTTTATCAATTTTGCTGCATTTCAAGTGCCTTACAATACTAATTTTAAAAGACTAAGATTTCATAATATTTTTCTAACAATTGAAAGCATTACAACTCGTGGTCAGGTATGGCAAGTCTCATCTTTCATGATTTAATCTTGCTAGACATTTCGTCGTGGCATGTTATGAGCGCAGATTGATTTTGAATCCAACGAAATAGAGTTAAAAAAGTTAATTAGCAATATCACACATTCAGAAAGTCTGAGCAGATTCGTTTTGTCAGTAGTTTGTGGTACACCCTGATATTGACGGTTGTCGGCTCTGCATTAAGTCATGGATTCAAACTTGCAACGAATCATTTTCGGTTGTTGGAATATCAGAACACATAAAAAACCAGAAACATTGTTTGTAAACGTTCCTTATTGGTGACCTTATACCAGAGTTTGATTTCTCAGACTCAAACAGAAGAAAATGAATTAATCTGTTGGCTAAAGTCAGGTAACTGTTGGTGTACATCTATCATCAGTATTGTGACAATGTTTAGATTTGCCGAAAGGATGTGTTTAATAATGCAATTATGACGTATATGTTCATGTATTTGTTTTGGGTAGCAATTTATTTGGGTAACAACCTTCTTCGTAGCGCTGATAACGGAACCTTTCAGTCTGCAGCCACTTTGGAAGAACAGGAGTAGTTTTTCAGTGAGCAAGACGTCAGAGGTTCACTTGTAACACAAATGAGCCGCGCCACGACAAACGAACAAAGTGGCATGTGCGCCCAGCGAAGACTCATATTAGCCTGTACATCGCCCAGTCTGATCAGAGTCTTCGCTGTCCGCCTGGATCTAGCTTAAACACTTAGCTACCGTCTAAGCACACAGCAAATAGTCTGATCAGACTGGTCGTATTCCCAGGCTGATCTGAGTCTTCGCTGGGCGCACATGCCACTTCGTTGGTTTTTTCATGTCGCGGCTGAAAAAAGACGATGCAGTGCCGACAGATGTATCTGAGTCAGATATGCAGGAAAATTACTCTTGTAAATTTGATGAAATCTAAAGCGTCTCACAACAGTGGTTTTCAGGATGGCTCACAAGATTGCTTGATGTGGCGGATACTAAATGCAATGATGTATTATTGTAGTAGTACATGTAATTGCCCTAAATAGGAACCGAACTCATCGAATATATTTGGTTTACACCTCTTTATTAAGCAAAGTATTTTTCTAATCACTTCAGAATGGCCGCGAGCCAAATGGTTCCGATATCACTGCTACGTCGTAGCATGTTGTCACCATTGTTATGTGTATTTGAATAAACTTTAAACAACTGCAATGTCTGTTAACTGTTTATTTACAGTGTGTTTGCACTCGATGATTACAACCATAAACCGAAATAATCCTATAAGCTTGCACTTACGTTCTACTGATCTGTACCTCTACTTGTCACTAAATACTTTCTGGGAGCAGAGTCTAAGCATTCAACAAAGTTATTAATCAGATTTCGTATCCAACTGCGTGGAATAAATATTAAAAATCTATAAGAGTTCCTTCAAAAGTAGAGAACACATTCAGTAGAAGCAGCTTTGGTCATACTTCGAAGTTTTGGCTTTTATAAGCCTCATCAGTGACCCTGACCTGATCTGGCAACGATAGCCAGGGAAAAACATACTGCTATGTCTTACTTTTGACAAAGCAGTCGATTCAAAGATTACTAACTAGTATCAAAATACGGTAAGTCCAAATGAATAAGATATGCTTATAAGTTTATGCTTCTTTCCCTTTTAGTTTTGAGAGCGGGATGTGGGGATTTGATTGTATTAATTCCTGATCATTGCACTGTAAAAAAATACCGTAAAAAATACGGTGAGTCCGTAGAAATATAAATGATTTAGCACCGTAAGTCAATTTACAGTTTCTTATTGTAACCGTAAAATAAGTTTCTACACATATTGGCGAAAATGAACATTACTGTTGTTAATTTCGAAAAGACGTGATTAAAGAAAGACACAGACATACTTAAATTTCACATTAAAAATATATCTTGATGCGACACGGCAAAACAAAGTGACAAGTGCGCCCAGTGGAAACTCAGATAAACCTGGCCATCCGTCCAGTCTGATTTTTGAGGCTTTGCTGTCGGCATAAAGATGGCTTAGACCTTTAGGTACACCTTAAGCGCACAGCAAAGACGCTGATTGGTTTTGTCGTATTGCGGCTCAAATGTGCAGTCTGATTTCCTGAACAGGTAGTTGCTCGGGAAGAACATGCTAAAGTCTATGGATACACCTGCATGTTGTTCCGCCATTTTTACAAAAGGGAACAACTTTTGTGACTTTCTGTTTGCTTCTCTGGATGGTTGAGAAGGGACGCAAAACGGTTTAATTGCAGAGTTGCTTGCCTTGACATAAAATAAATGACCCATTTAGCTGGCTTGAGACAAACAAGAACGACACATTTGCTGACTGTTAGCATTCAATCTTCCCCTGAGGCCCTTCCAGGGGTTTTGAGGAAAGGGAAAATGACCTTTCTTCCAAGGGAACAGGAACGACGTAATTTTTACAGGGGAAAAAGGAAATAGAGCATCAGTTTTAAGGAACGCAGGAAAACAAAATTCTGTCAGTACAGAAAATATATTCAGGCGTACAACTTGCATTAGACAGTATTTTAATAGTAAGCTCTTCCTCATATAGCATAGAAACAAGAAATTCAGCATTTTCTTCAAACTATTTTGCGAACACAATAATTAAATCATTCTTTATAATTATGAAGCTATTTTGGGGTTACTGGAGAATAAAGCAAATAATTTGTGGGAACAGAGGAACAAGAGGGAAATAAATTTGGGGAAAATGCATTTTATTTTAGGGGAACAAAGGAAAATGGCTGCAGTTTTTATGGGTAACAGGGATACAAGACCCTTCCCTTGGAGGGTCTCTCCCCTGTACAAGTCCTATGTGGAATAGACCTCCCCTTGTACCGGAAAGCAGCTTAAATCTCGTTATTCGAGGTATAAGTGTTGAAAAAAAGAAAGACTTTTCATGACAGCTATAGTTTTTTAATTGTCAAGTTAATCCACACACATATATACTGATCGGACCGGGCGGATGTCCATGCTGGATCTGAGTCTTTGCGTGGCGCACATGCTACTTTGTTGTGTTTGTCGTGTCGCAGCTCAATTACATTTCCTGTCGGATAGTAAATTACATGGCAGTCTATGAGAATTATATGATACATGTATGTGTTTGAGAGTTTGTTTGGCACTTGTCTGGAGATAAAAGAATTGTGGGAAGGTAGGCAGATGGATGGACTGGTGAACGTACAGATGCACGGACCACATACAAACTTCCTAGGGTAATTTAGATCCGCCATTTTGTTGCGCAATCAGCTCGCGTTGCCTCCCTTGACATTTTGCGGGTAGTGTATGCGCATTGCATCCTAAAAATCTTAGACATTATCTACATGTGCGCATTAGCTAAAAACCTTTCGCGTACATAATATATTACATTTTAAACAAAGAAAAGATACATTTTCGGTAAACGTTTACCTTAAAATGCAACTTTATATGTCTGCTTCGTTATCCACAAAACAACATCTACTTGGTTTAATGAAAAAATAAGACTTTTCCGAATTTTCCCTGGTTCACAAATATTTTTCCCTATTTCTCCGATGAATATACAATAGAAAAATATATTGTTGCTATGGTAAACATACTAGTTTTAAAGGTAAACATTAGCTCTGAAGTCACAACAGGGGCTGAACTGCCACGCGCTTCCACTGTGATGTTTAAATTTCAACCTGTCAGCTTTGTGATAAAACATATTTAAATTGTCTTATTTATTCTGACGTGAGAAAAGCATGCCATAAATAAATAAATGGTGTTTAGCTGCTTTATCTGTCCTAGTTTTGATATTCATGAATCTAATGCACAAATGCCCGTAGGGCACTAGTTATCGATATGACGAATTAAACTTTCTGGATGTCAAATCCAATCATGGATTTACCATCTCAAAGTTTGTTGATCATGCTGATAACATTTAAGTTAACGGCGGCAGGTTTTGTCATTTAAATCGCTGTGTCCTTTGGTTAACAGAACACTTTTACATACATATAAATAACAAAGCGGAGTAATAAAGATCTGACAGTAAGCATGAAGCTTATAATATGTCATTTCGCTGTACTTTTTTCGTTGTTCATACCCCATTAAACTATGGTTACAAAGGGGAAACTGGATTAATGTCATATCTGACTAGGAAATGGGTTTGGTTATCCTAGGCCAATTAACATGATTAACAAACACTCAAATTGCACAGAGATTGACATTAAAGTCAATACTCTCGGCCGAAATCGTTTTGGGCGAATGTAGCCTATATACGCTTCCTTAGCAACTCACGTGGCGAGATCGCTTACTGCGCATAATCGGCAACTGGTTACCGTCCTAGTTTGGTTGGTTTCTGACATATTGACTATTTTCCAAGGGTAATAGGGAAAGCTTGTATGTGCGGACGGACGGTATTGAATCAGGGATTATGCGGTTTGCAACTGACTGTGCTGGCTTTCGGAAAATTGTTTTTCAAGTAAGACAGGAAGACACAGGTATAAACTTAGAAAATGGGGTATGTAATTTTAGTGAATCCGTGAACTGTCACATGATGCAGCTGGTTCGGACGCATTCATTGTACTACTAAAATATAGAAGAAAATGTTCATAACATTCAATTTCTCGGTGTTGAAGAAACGTTCGATCTGAAATGGAATTCCCGTATTTGGAGTGTTTGCACAAAACAAGCAGAACGCTAAGGCTTCCTCAGAAGAAACTTCCAGCTTTACATGCCGAAGGTTAAAAAGTCGAGTTGCTCGATATGTTACTCGAAATCATAATTATGAAACTGGAAGCATGGCAGGTGTCTTTAAAATGTTAAATTGAATGTCTCCCGAACAGGGAAGACAATATCTAGTGGATTTTTACTTCTTTACAATAGTGTAAAACTATTAGGCGGCTATTGTTATAAATGATCAGGAAAAACTATGTCATCATTTAGCATTCCAAATAGGCTACCTTATGCTAGGGCCGGCTGTTTTAGGGAACGGTCATTATTTATCAGCTGGAGGGTATGTGTTTAACCCCTGCCCCCCAAACTGCGGCAAAAAGATCAAAGCATTCAACAGAAACCAAGAAACAGATGCATATTTCACGGTAATCACCCCCTCCTCGCCTCTCTCCCTCCTCCCCCCTCCCGCAATACACATAGCAATCAAATGAACGCGCAGACTTTAATTACAGGCAATGTCTGCATCCCTATATCCCTAAGATTTTTCAAAGACCATTGTATGTGGTGCAGCGTAGTTGTAAAGAGGTTGAACCCGGGAATTCCACCAGGTCCCTTGCACAATGGACCTGAGGTATCACGCAGTTTGTGTGTGTGTGTGTGCGTGCGTGCGTGTGTGTGTGTGTGTGTGTTTTGTAAGCTGTACACAACATGAAGGGCATGGAAGTTAGGCATGGAAGTTATTTTATTTATGACACAGAAAGGCGGTTATGTGGGAGAAGCCCCCCCCCCCACAAGAAGCCAAACGATATAGGAAAAAGTGCAAGTTCAATTATAGAAAGCATATCATTTGTTTCCCCCTCCACCCCCCCCCCCCCCACCCCCCCCCCCCCCCACACACACACCAAACAGTCCACAAAAAATACTGACCCCCTCCCCCACAAACACCGCAGAAGAGATTTTCAAATTTCATCCCCTCTCCTTAAATTCCGCTAACCCCTCCCTCCGCCCCCTCCCCCCCCCCCCCCCCCCCCACACACACACACACACCGCCACCACCTGCCACCACCACCCCACCCTATGACCATTTCCTTGGCTGGTAGGTATTCGGCGAGCAGTCGTATTCGAGCAAATTACGATTGTTTGCCGAATACAACCACTGATTCAGAGGCTGCAAGCAGCTGGTTTATATTTTTTTTCCTTGAAAATTATAACCGTACCCGTGCTTATTGTTTGGTTTATGGTAAGTGAGTTTCTCATAAATATCTTGTGAAATAAGATACAACGTTGATTGTGGTTTACTTAGGTGGTTTTTCAGCAAAAAGTGTGAGTGTATCTTCTGTAAAGAAGAGTGTTCGGACAAAACTAGTTTTTCGGAAAGCGCATGAAGCAGGAGCACTACGTCTGTATGATGGATAGATGACTTGCAATTTTTCGTCCATTTCAACAGTAGTTCAGGTATATCAGGATGGTGGGAGATTTGTAATGAAAGGCTGTGTGCAATGGAATCCTGTTTATACCCGTTTCTCATGGATTCGTGCCTTCTCATAGATTCGTTTCTATGGTTTGCTTAGGACTGCAATCATTTTGATCAATTATATGGATAAAAAAGGTTGTAAAAAAACAACATTTATGTGTCAAAAAACTTGGTTGTCAGTGCTAAATATTATTTTGGTTAGAAAATCAAAGTTTTTGAATAAGTCCTTAATTTTTTTCAGTGGTCCCAAATAAAATCCTTCCAAACTTGTTATTGTTTGCAGGCGAGACATATGTATCGCTTTTCCGGTGTCGGCGGCGGCGGCGGCGTAAACTTTTGTCGAGTTTTTGCGTTTAGGTCATTTTCTCAGAAACTATAAGGGCTAGAGCCATGAAACTTGGGTCATGCATACATCTGGAAGAGTACAGCTGAAAGCCATCATCAATATTGAGTCTTGACGTAGATTTTACGGTTGACTGACTTTGCAATTTTTTTGTCGAGTTTTTGCGTTTAGGTCTGTTACTCAGAAACTATAAGGGCTAGAGCCATGAAACTTGGGTCATGCATTCATCTGGAAGAGAAGAACTTGGAGTCATCATCGATATTGAGTCTTTACTAACATTTTACGGTTGGCTGACTTTGCAATTTTTTGGCAAGTTTACGCGTTTAGGACTGTTTCTCCGAAACTGTAATGGCTAGAGCCAAGAAACTTGGTTCATGCATGCATCTTTGCTGAGTGACAAAGCGCCAGCAGGGGAGACGCCGCATTCCGCGGAATTCTTGTATTAAATACCATGCAATAATACTGCCAGTTTTACTTATAAATAGTGTGGACTAGTCTTTACATATTAAAAATTTTGACAGACTAATAAAAAAAAATTCGAAAATTTGACCGTTGATTCTAGGGCATGAACTCAATGAGAAACTTTTTTCGATATTTGCTCTGAGGGGTAGTCTTAAGACAGTGTCCTATTTTATAGGAAAAATGAAAATTCACACCTGTTTAATAAGTTGATATGCTGTCAGAGGTTTATTTGCAGCTTTTAATAGTAAAATCGATTTACTGGTTCCTTAATTTTTCACAAAAGCAGGCAAAATATAATAAGGGGCACGAATCAACAAGAAAACAGAATACAGTAGGAGATATTCTTGGCTTAATGCATCAAGCGGGGCTGGAACTCGGTCTGCTAGATCAGTAGGCCAGCCCTAACCCACTGAGCTACCAGCGCTCCTCGGTGTGTGAGAGTGGGGGGAGATGGGGGGGGGGGTTGGAAGGTGGGGGGCGTGTGGAGGGTGTTCTTTAACGAAAAATGTTTGGACAAACTAGTTTTTTGCAACATGCATGATGATGCAGATGAACCACTAGGCGGGGGAGGTGGGCAAATTGATAAAATCATATATGAAAGTGGTGTCAATGTTCCAACAATGGAAAAAAATCACAAAGAAACATATAGATATGTGGGGACAGATGGCATGCAGGGTTTTCCCTCGGCCTCGTATTTAAGGAGTTTTTGGGACCCACATACCAACTTTTTAAGAGTCCAGTGCCAAAAGTAAAGGGTCCTGTACTCTAAAAAATGTTATAAAATGTCCAAATTAAATATCAGAATTTCATAAATACTTTATTTTGAAAATCATTACTTTGCATTGTGCCAAGAATAATATAATTTTTGCAGGAATTCATTACTTTGAATTGGGATTGGATTTTGTTTTGAGGGTCCCAGTGGATGCACAGATTTCTTTTCTGGGAGTCCCAGACCCCATTTTGGGGGTCTGGGACTCTCAATCTTGAGTCCGGGAAAACCCTGGCATGGATATCTCAAAAGAAACAACAGTCTCTACTTTACGTCAGCCCTAAACACTTATGCACGTCATGTTGTAAATATGGCTCCCCCAGTCCCATTGGAATAGCAGGGACTTTGACTTATCATCCAGCAAATCCAGTAAACCCACTGCTCTCTGAGCCTGCAGTCTGTTATGTTTTTCTTCCACTGCTGTTTTTGCCTAAAAGACAAAACCCTGATGTAAATGTAAAAAGACTGAGTCGTTTTACATTTACATCAGGGTTTTGTCTTTTACTCATTCCCCCCACTACTCCCTCACCCGTGATAACAAATGTATGGTGCATTGCATACATGTATATCCTGAAGCAATTGATGGATTTCTACCAAACTTGTGCCGGGCCATGTAGCGCAATTGGTAGGGCACCTGACTCATAAGTCAGGGGTCCTGGGTTCGAAATCTGGTCTGGCCACATACTTTCGTTTCTCCTTCTGCTGATTCAAGAAGGGCAGTTGTCAGTTACTGGTGAGAGTATGTGCACTTAGTACTGGTTAACCACTTAGGAGGTCTAAGCCTGCCCAGGAATAGTGTGGTTAGGTTAACTGACCATCCCGACATGACCATAGCTGTTTACCGTGGACGTTAAGCATCAAATCAATCAATCAGAATCTACCAAACTTGCATCATTTGCATGCAAATATCATTTCAAGAGAACTGTAAGTGTAATGAGAGATGTCCAGATTTGGTGACCTTGACCCCAGTTTCAAGGTCAGAGTTAAGCTTGGAAAGATATAAATTTAGAACAAACCCCTTAGAGATAATTAGGTTGTGGTGACCTTGACCCCATTTTCAAGGTCACAAATGATTGAACTTTAAATGGCTTATGAAACTTTAGACAGACTTTAAATTTCCACAAACTTGCATGGAAAAAAGTTTAAGGCCAGAGAGATTATAATATACAGTCTAAGACACAGGGTAAAATCTATTTATAGGTCTCCATTAAACTGCTGCGGTGCTCCTTGGTGTTTCTAGGGCAGAGCTCAGCCTGACAGAGCCCATCCCTCTCCAGGCCATATAATGTTAACCACAGCCGAAACCCACGATTATTGTATGGCTCGCCTTGGTTACAAACACATGGCCATTGACTCAAAGAGTTCTTCCGCCCTGGCTGTTGACTTCTTCTTGGAAGACTTCCGCCCAGCGATGTTGTGTGTTCAAATTTAACACCACCCCTTGTTGACCCATAGGATTGGGAGACTCATGGAAGTGGGAGCATCTTATTTCCTCCCATCAAGTCTTTGACTTGCCCATTGCCTATAATATAAACTACCAGACTCAAAGAGCCAAAGTGGCGGGGTCATATCCCTACCTACAGTGATCCCCTTAATCTAGCTGTTTTACCCGGCTGAGCATGTCTCGCTCGGGTCTACCTGCTACCCTGGCCATTGACTTCTTCTAGGAAGACTTCCGCCCAATGATGCTGTGTTCGCAGGTTTGTTAATAGGTTTTGGTTAGAGACCTAGCAATGAACTTCTAGGTGGACTGCCTGCCAAGGCTAAGAGCTCCACCTACCCCTTCTTGTTTTTTTAATTAGAGACTAGTAACTCCTAGACAGGACACCTTCCCAGGTTGATGAGCCCCATCTGCCCACATGCAACAGGTAGTATTGGGCTACATGATACCAGTAGCAGGTTTTGCCTGACCTGACCTGACCTGATATGACAACCTAAACCTATAAAGTGATAAATCTAGCTGCATCTATGACATTTCATATTGCATATCTGCATTTTTGTCAGATTATTGAAGATAATCAGACCACATACAACTTTACTGTATTGAAAATCTCTCTAATTTAAGTAAATTGAGACCTGAATTTTTTACAGGATATGCTTCAAGCCATTGTTCATAATTCCCAATAAAATGAAGAATGCATAATTCTCAGTATATTACATGTATTAGCTAACACTATATTTAGCATGTGTTTAAAACTTAAAGGAGCACCACAGAGGAGATCTCCAACCTTAGAATCCTGTGTGAAAAGTATCGCCAACATTAGCAGAATCTGTACCATGTCTTCATTGATTTGGAGTAAGACAAGGATGTCTTCTGTCACCCACCCTCTTCAACATTTTTCTCAAACGGATCATGTCTGATGCTCTGGAAGAACATGACAGAAAGGTTAGTATAGGCGGCAGGAATATTACCAATCTGCGGTTTGCCAATGACATAGATGCTCTAGCAGAGGAAGAGCAGGAATTAGAGGCCCTAGTTGAAAGTCTCAACCAGACCTGCACAAGGTATAAGATGGAGATCAGTGCTGAGAAGACCAAACTGATGATAAACAGTGCAGTTAGCATCCAGAGGGAGATCAAGGTAAAGGGGCAGAAGCTGGGTACTGTAACAAACTTCAAATACCTTGGAGCAGTTGTCTCAGATGATGGCTCAAAACAGGAGATTCTCTCAAGGATTGCACAAGCCACTTCAGCTCTTACCAAGATGAAACCAATTTGGAGAGATAACAACATACCGGTATCTCTCGGATCAAAGGTGAAACTTATGCACTCCCTTGTCATTTCCATATTTTTGTATGCCTGTGAATCGTGGACCTTGGCAGCAGAGCTAGAGAAAATAACACTCGCCTTTGAGATGAGATGCTACCGAAGGTTACTGAACATTTCACACAAGGACCATATAGCCAATGTGGAGGTTGGCAGAAAGAACCAAGCAGCCATTGGAGACTATGATGAACTCCTGACGCTTGTCAAAAAATGGAAACTAAGGTGGCTTGGCCACGTCTCAAGGTCTTCTGGTTTAGCAAAGACCATTCTACAGGGCACAGTGAAAGGAAACAAGAAAAATCTTTAAAAAAAATTAATCGTCGCTAATTAAATGGAAGAGTGTTTTGTAATATGTCTCTAGTTGAAGAGTTGACAATAACATTCCTGAATATGACTCACGTGAGCTATGTAGGTAGGCATCCACAACCGTAATTTTGACACTGAGTAGCGACAATGACCTATCTCAAAATTGGGCTGTAAAATTTGAAATTCAAAGAAGATTAGATAAAAAATAAAACGGGGAACGTTTAAAGAAAAAAACTTGCAGCGGCCGGGATTCAAACCCGGGCGGCCCGCACGGCAGGTGAGCATTCTACCACTGAACCACCGAGCATTCTACCACTGAACAGCCTAACTGATTTTTAAAGTGCGTATTAAACTGAAAGTAGAATCAAAAGTAGGTCTTTGTCGAAAAAAAAAAAGTTTTGAATATTTGTGTCTGTTTCCGATAATTACAAACAAGAGAAACATTTTGAATTAATAGCCGTAGGGGCAGTGGGTGTTAGAGACCCACTGTATCTTGGGTACAGCTGATGAAAGGCGGAGCCCATCTCTCTCCTTTCGCTGCCTTATCCTACCCTCATTCGAAAAAGGTACCTATTTACCAAGGTTGGCAAAAAGGCGGGAAATACTCATATTTCCCAGGACGGCGGGAAATACTGGTATTTCCCGGGAATTACCGGTAATTCCCGGGAATTTTGGGTTCTCACAACCTGAAAATGTTTAATATTCAACTTTATGCAAAGCAAAACATTTAGAAATTGTGTAAACAGCCTTTTATTTAAATCATTTGAAAAGCTTCTCAGTGTAGTATACGAATATTCCATTTGTTTAAATTTAAACTTGTTGCTTTCTTATTGAAGAAACTGCAGGCTCAGTGGTCTGTGTGTGTATCAAATTTATAAGCTTTATAACACACTCATAAGTACCTGTATTGTCATTTGTCTGTTGAATCTAGACAATTATTTTTCACACCTTCACAAACATGGTCAGTGTTTACAAAAGCATGTATTGTTATAAATAAAATTTCTAGCCTGTCGTGTCAAAAGGTCGCCGATTCCATTCGAACCTCGTAAATGGGTAACCACGACTATATATCTGTAGCAAAACAACCGCCCGCCTTTCTCCGTAATATACCCGAATGCACTCGTCATTATCCGTCAGTAAAGTGCATGGTATAACTTGAGTAATAATGCCAAAAATACACTGTCCGTTGTGGCGAAGTGGGTAAAGCAATAAGCACTACGAGTATGAAATAAGTTTTGCATGGGCATACCGTTGGGTCAGTGTTTTTTTTTTTTTTTTTTTTTTTGTTGTTGTTGTTGTTGTTGTTTTTTTCTAGCAGCAGGGGCGGTGGATGGGTATTTTTTCCCCGATATAGCATATCGTGGGAAGATTTTTTTTAACTATTTATGGGTCTCATTGGCATTGAGCATTTTATTCTATCGAGCTACTGTGTCGTTGCCCTGGTCGTATACTTAAATGATACATGTAGGTGTTCACATATTTGTTTTCATTTTTTCCCGTTTCTCCTACATTTCGGACAAAGTTGGGATAACGCGTGGCGAATCTTCTACGAGAATTGAACCAAAATCTGTTGAACTCTAATTATGGCTGGATGATTGCCTGTCATGTAGATTTAGGTACTCTTTTGTGCTGTTTTGTCTGGCAAAGTCATGCACAATCAATCTGTTCAAAAAGTCTCTTTTTGAAGACTCATGAACTTGCCTGTCCAACAGAGAAAGAGCGAGACATAACATCAACCCAGCATGCAGACTGACCAGGATATTGCTGATTAGACAAAGTAGAAAATTCAGCTCAAGATGTTGGTTGGTTGGTTTGGGGGGGGGGGGGGGGGGGGGGTACGGCTCGTTTGGACAGTATTTCAGTCTATATTGAGGCGTCTGCCAGAGAGAGGGAGAAAGAAAAGAGATGTGATAGGCAAGAGAAAAATATCCAAACAACCCCACCCGCACCTACTGCAAATACAGTAGGCCCTTGCCCTACTATTATTCAAATTAGTTGGACGTTCCGGCAGGACCGCAACCAATCCCGCTGCTCAAAATGACAAAATTTATGCTTTCCCAAGGTCAGACAGAGATTCGGTTTTGTCATAGTCGAGCGTTATTTTTGGAGTTGCACTTGATGCTGAAGCGTCCGTGTAGCAAAGTTGTTAGCGCTCCCGACTTTGGATCATTGGGTCGAGTCCAGATGGCAGACAAGGCTCTGTTTAAACCTAACCGGGGCTTTATTGCACATAGTCTTTCACAATCACCCTTGAATCGTCCTGGTATGACTAAAATATTGTTGAATAGACGTTAAGCCGCCATTTCATCCATTCATCATGTGAATTCTCGTTTTGATACAAGAAACCCCTTTGCATTGTATAAACCCTGGCTATTATGTATAGTTTCACATAATTCGTAGTTGAACAAGAAGAGGGGAATTCGTTATTAGAAGTGGAGAACTTAAAATGAAATGAAATTGACAAAAAAAATAAATAAAATAAATAAGTAAAAAAAAGGCGAGAAGGGGGGAGGGGCAAAAAGAAAAGGGAAATTGGGATTCGAACCACTGATTCAAGATATTTAGTCTGATAGTCTACCAGCTGAACCTCAGGACCACATTGGCATGTATCGAAATCGTTTTAAATGGTTATATATAAAAGTGTTCTGACTGATACGGAAAGAGCCGACTTTTTCCGTGACAAGCTGCTCAACCTATTTCAAGGTTTGGTCCAAAATTAAAAGTGCATTGACACGACAGTAAACAAAATTTGATCTGTAGTCAATTAAAGGTCCATGCATGATGTATATTTGTTTGTCAAATTGAGAAACTTTGAGAAAAGATTATTGCAGGCTTCATCAGGTAATCATTAGACCACACTGTCTTCACATCATTGCATTAATCAGTCAAGTGACAAACTCAAAGATAAGAAACTGGAGTAAGGTACAAACTCTTTTGCCATACCTATGAACCTGAGCCTAGTTTTGAAGCCTTTGGCATTTTGATCTGATTGAACTTAGGAACAAACTAGCCTATAGAGAGCTATGATCTTCTGCAGGGATAAACTTGACTCAGAGGTTTAAGTAAAACTGAAGCTCAGTTAATATGTCAATATTAAATTCACAAGGGAACAAAATGTTGAAAGAACTCCTCTTTAGAACACAGTTAAGTGATAAAAATAAAGATTTCAGTGTTCTCCCCAGAAATTTCAGAAGGCATGTCACTTTTAGCACAAAAATCAGATTTTGACATGTTGATCAATTTTCTAAATCCTTAATATACCAATGGTTTGTCTACATTAGCCTAAATTTGCATTTTAAATAATTCATTGATGACCCTTAATGCATTTAATACAACTTTACTGGCTAAGAAATGAAACTAATAGCACTTTAATAAATTTTCATTGGAAATTAAGGCATGTTGCAAAGGTAATTTGAAGAGGAAGGCATGTTGCAAGCGACATGGCTTAGTGGTCTGGGGAGATCTCTGGATTTGTCAGCCTGTTATTTACATGATTTATAAATTAAAAGGCAGCGTTCTTCCAATTTATAGCCTTTGTAACATCCAAGAATCATCCTGTGTCCTCTAACAAGGTCAAGTCCTGGAATTTATATCCTTATCTGCATGATATGTACATAAATAACCAGAAACATATGCTATCAAGGTAAATTTATAGAAATTGACAGAATATGTTGTCTGAAACAGCATTAAAATTTCATATTTCCCAGTATTTCCCACTTTGGCCAGATTTGGAGTATTTCCCAGGACGGTAATTACCACTGGGAATTCCCGCCACCGGTATTTCCCGGCCAACCTTGCTATTTACTGCTGGATTGACATGAAGAGTTTTCCAGTCGTCGGATGGCAACAGTGAGCCGCGAATTCAGGACCTTCCGATGACTTTATTAAAATTTTGCAAATGTAACTTGTTTTTACTGCATTTTTGGTACTTTTGTTTGCGGCAGTTTTTGGTGTTTTGTATAATGGGTAAAAGAAATATTGTTTCAGTCATAAGAGTTGCTTCATTGTGGCAGTTGTAACAGGAAGTCACATCTTATTAGAATATATTAGGAATAATATGGTACAAGAATTTTGACTGACTCTGTTTAGGAGATCTCAACCCCACAATTTAGGATTATAATCTGAAACTCTGCAGAATACATTATATATTTGTATATTGGTTTGTTGCTGTTCTTTAATGGTTTAGTTACACAATCCAGATATACTATAACACAGGGTGTAATCAATTCCGCTAATTTTCACTTCCTGCAGAGACTGTACATCATATTTGGCTTCCGCTGAGACTGTCCGTGAACTCTTTACTTGCTGCCTGTAGAGACTACTGTCCTTGAAAAATGGCTTCATGCCGAGACTGTCTGCGACTCTGCTTCCTGCCAAGAGCCTACAGGAAGCAGAATCACGCAGACAGTCTCGGCAGGAAGCCATTTATCATGTACAGAAGTCTCAGCAGGAAGTAAGAGATCACGGACAGTCTCGGCGGAAGCCAAATATGATGTACAGTCTCTGCAGGAAGCGAAAATTAGCGAAATTGATTACACCCTGTGTATAGCAAGCACCAGCCATCTGGTGTACAGGTATACAGATGATCAATGCTAAGCACCTGAAGAGTTCCAGGTAAGGAGGAATTTTTGGTGTTAAATTTTTGGATAGTTTATACATATGTTGTGACCCCTCATTAGAACTGCCTCATTGAGGCACTTCTAATGAGGGATCACAACATATGTTTTGCTGAAGAAACAAAAAATGATCACAAAATAGTTGCAAAGAGCGCAATAATTGTCCCAAAAAGTGCAGTCTTATCTGGAACTCTGCACCTGAAATCATTGTAATGTATGTTTCTTTTGATTCCAGGCTGCTGTGTATTGTAGAGATAGATAAAGATGTAACAGTGTGTTACATCACTGATGTGCTATCAGCTCTGATCATAGTGCACATTATGTTTACCTGAGAATGGAAGAATGCTTTATGGAGATAAAGATTAATTAAATCCAGGTAAGATACAGAAATTTATGATTTCTGATGTATCAAAGGCTTATGAACTTAAGTATTTTGGGCCATTTTTTCTGGGCGTAGAAGTTAAGAAAAACAGAAGTCATGTATAGTTTCTAAGCCTAGAAGTTCTATTATAGAGTTAGTCTAACTAGTAGTTAATGAGTCCCATTGAATTCAGAAATCGACGTTACGAGTTGTTACGTCAATATTGACCCAGTAAATGATAGGTTCCCCTCTTTATTTAAAAGTAAGTAGACTTGGAACCAATATTTCCTCTGGCCGGTTTACATCGCGGAATGATTATGTACAAAGTAGGTAGGTATTTTGTCAACGTATATAAGAAGTTTAAGACCTGAGTATCTCCATGTAATACATAAATTTATATAAAAGACGATAACATATATTTCTAGACTAATATGCACAGTGGAAGGAAAGTAAACGATGATAATTTGAGCGTATGTGTATTCCGATTGGAAGAGTACTTCGGTCGACCACCTAGCTGATGAAATATCTCCGTATTTTTCCTTGTGAACATCGTTACGAGATTTGAACAACGTTATCTCAATATTCAATCGACTTTGATACCGCTAAATTATCAATGATCAAAAATAATAATTCAGTCCATGAAAGATGAATTTAATTGTTGAATTTGAGCTCGCATAACAAAATTTAAGCCGTGACCTAGATATTCGAGACCGTATCGGGACATTTCGTCCCAGGACGTTTCGTCCCAAACAGGCCAAAAACCCGGGACGATTCGTCTCAGGACGTTTCGACCCATATTCATTTAGATTTCATCGAGAGATCACCGTATCAAAACGAAAGAACGAATCTGAATACAAAATCCGATACATAAGACTGTACACTCATGATTCTCACTGGCTTTAACTTTAATGTTTAGCTCGTGAATTTATTGAAATTCAAACAGATTTCTCAGCCTAAAAAACGAAACCCAAGGATTTGTTAGTGTAAGCGGAAGTAAATGTCACCAATACGGCGGTTTGAGCTAAGTCCTTCGAGGATAATCCAGACAGTTACATTAGTTTTTCTTTTGTTTAATATATTATTAGAAAAGTATACCTAATATTGTATTCATATTTACAGGCATAGTTACTATATTGTACCGTTTGAAACAAGAGTAAAAGCTCTTTCAGTATGAAACTATTAAGTTGCAATCCATCCACACTTGGTTCAAAACTTCATTATTAACAGGATGGGGTACAAAGTAAATATTATATAAAGGTCTCATCTGGCCAAACTAGCTACACTTTTGACTCATCCTGATGTTGAAAGAGTTGTTTTGGGGTATATTGGTGAGTTCAGAGACAGACTCACTCAGTTAACACCGGGATAACACCTATGAACACCGGTCTGATTCCTACCTGCTTAGAGATGCATCCTGTATTACCCAGAAACTTATCGATGAATACCGGTCTGCTCAGACACACTCACCGCACTACCTAGAAACATGTCAATGAACACCGGTCTGATTCCTTATCTTAACTGCTTTGACACACTCACTGCATTAACTAGAACTATTTGGATGAACACTTGTCTGAAACCTATCTTCTCAGACACACTGACCCCACTACTTAGAAACAATCTGATGAACACCGGTCTAATAACTTCACCATCCTACCTTAAAACATGTTGATGAACATCGGTCTGTTTCCTACCTGCTTAGACAAATTCACCGCATTACCTAGAAACATGTCGATGACCACCAGTCATCGACATGTTTTTAGGTAGTGCAGTGAATTGTCTAAAGAGGGTAAAATCAGACTGGTGTTCATCGACATGTTTCTAGGTAATGCGGTGATTACATATAAGCAGGTAGGAATCAGACCGGTGTTCATTGACATGTTTCTAGGCAGTGGGCTGATTGTGTCCGAGCATGTCAGGATCAGATAAGTGTTCTTCAGAATGTTTCTAGGTAGTGCGGTGAGTGTATCTGAGCAAGTACATATCAGACATATATTAATTGACAGATTCCTACCTGCTTTGACAAACTCAGCGCACTACCTAGTAACATGTTGATGAACACCAGTCATCGACATGTTTCTAAGTAGTGCAGTGAATTGTCTAAAGAGGTAAAATAAAACTGGTGTTCGACATGTTTCTTGGTAGTGAAGTGATCATGTCTAAGCAAGTAGGAATCAAACCATTCTTCTTCGACATGTTTTAAGATAGCGGAGTGATTGCGTTGGAGCAGGTCTGTATCGGACAAGTGTTCTTCAAAATGTTTCAAGGAAGTGCGGTGGGTGTATCTGAGCAAGTACGTATCAGACATATATTAATTGACTGATTCCTACCTGCTTTGGCAAACTCAGTGTACTACCTAGAAACATGTTGATGAACACCAGTTATTGACATGTTTTTAAGTAGTGCAGTGAATTGTCTAAAGAGGTAAAATTCAGACCGGTGTAGGGGTGTAACAATACATCGGACTATCGATATATCGCAATAGTAACATTGACAATAGTCACAATCGATAGGGAAAGCTGCAATGTCAATACTATCGGCAATAGTGTTTCCAATATCGCAATAGTTTCAATAGTTTCTAGACATGCATCTATTTCTTGAAAGAAGCCTTTAGTTAAAAGAATAATAGAAATGCATGTGGATTCCAAAGAATGAAAAATAATATTTTCTTGTATTTTGTAGCCAAGGTGTGCATGTTGTGATACAACAGTCATTAAACAATGCTTTTCAGCGTAAATTTGTGAACATGCCAGAGTTTTATACAGAAAATCACAGTTTCTGGATACAAAATCTGTCCCCAATAGTTATCGCAATGCATTGCAATAGCAACCTGCAATAGTAATAGTATCGCAATGGTACTTCTTGCAATGTCAATACTATCGCAATAGTCATTTATGGACTATCGTTACATCCCTAGACCGGTGTACATCAAAAATTTTCTTGGTAGTGAAGTGATTCATCAATATGTTCATCAATATGTTTCTAGGTAGTGGGGTGATTGTGTTTGAGCAGGCTGCTATCAGACAAGTGTTCTTCGAAATGTTTGTAGGCATTGCGGCTAGCAGTGCGGTTAGTGTATCTGAGCAAGTACGTATCAGACATTTATTAATTATCAATTGACATGTTTAGAGGGAGTGCGGTATAGTTATTTGACTGGTTTTCATCGATGTGTTTCCAGGTGGTGAGATGAATGTGTCTGAGTGGGTAGGTATTAGACAAATGTTCAACCAAATGGATCTAGGTAGTGCAGTGAATGTATTTAAGCGGGTAAAAATCAGACTGATGTTCATTGACATGTTTCTAGATACCATAAAATCGAAAAAGTGATATCACAAAATATTTACGATTGAGTGATATCACAAAAACCAATTAGTGATACCACAAAATAGAATAAGTGATATCACAAAATTGATTTTGTGATGGCACGAGATCACAGCTACTTTGTGATATCACTAATTCGATTTTGTATATCACAACATCTATTTAGTGATGTCACATTCGATTTTGTGATATCACTTAATCGATTTTATGATATCACTATATCTATCGAGTTTGTGATCAGTAATTCGTTCCTAGCTAGTGATATCAAGAAATCGATATTACAAAAACGATTTGTGATTTCACTAAATCGATTTAGTAAACATAATATAACACATGGTTTATGACACTCAGGTGAGTCAGTGATAGCACATAATGGTTAGTGAAATCAGAAAATAATGTGATACCACATGTGATATCACATACTTGAAATAGTGGTATCACAAAATCGCCATTGTGATATCACAAATTCGATTTTGTACAAATTAGTGATATCACAAACTCATATTACTGATATCGCCAAATCAAATAAATGATATCAAACAAAAATCGAATTTGTGATATCGAAAAATCATATCCACTTTACCTTTTGATATACATCCAAATCTGTATAGTGATATCTATGGCAAGCCATTTTACTAATCATAATGCATAGTAGATATCTTATATAGTAAATTAGATATCTAATATGCCAGTTAAGATATCTAATATAACATATAAGATATATAACATATAAGAAATCTTATATCCTCTATAAGATATGTGATACAGGATATATCTTATATAGAAAATAAGATATCTTATATAGGATATGAGTTATCATCTTATTTAATTTTTCAAAAAGATATCTTATATAATATATCAGATATCTTATATATTAGATATCTTATATAGCATGTAAGATATCTTATATAATAAATCAGATATCTGATATATAAGATATGTTATATATTTAAATAAGATATCTCACATCCTATATAAGATAGCATATCTGATATCGATATCTGATTTACAAAACAGGATATCTTATATGTGATACAAGACATCTTAAATGCTATATCAGATAACATATATTGTGTTGCGTCTTATGGAAAAGTCAAATAAGATATCTTATATACCTATACTAGATATCTTATATAGTATATAAGATTCTTATATGATATCTTATATACCTATACTAGATATAGAAGGTCCCTTTGCACGCGACAATGATCAGCATATTCAAATAGTTCATTGTTTTTTCTAGTGAAATTATTTAATTCAGATTTTTATATACTAAGGCCCGATTTCACGTTAAACTTAGTACATAGATTAGCATTCGGAACACCAAAATTTTAAATTGCGCCTTACGGTAAAATAGACCACGGACTGGTTAATACGAGTTATAAATGTGACTTGAAATCGGGCCTAAAACCAATGGTTATTTGCATTTCAACTAACATAAATCTCATTCATCTTAATTTATCACTCAGTTTGTACTACGAATTTTGGAATTCAGAATTCGAAATTCAGAATTGTGAAATAAGAGAGGTAATTGGGCTATCGTAGGACATCGATACTTTTCGGTTTTTATTGCCTTTCTTGCATTTTTATTTTGAATTAAATGTGTTAGGTCCATATAGTTCAATTTAGCTGCACTAAGGTCTTTTTGCATATCTTTTAGTCTACATTAAACGCGGTCAATATTGTTCTGATTTACATGACCATGCATCATTCTTTAATATTAGTATATAGAGAAAATAGAGAAAATGAACAAAAGGTTACTCAGTTTTATTTATTTATTTATTTTTCTTAAAATGCAAGTCTTAAGTCAAAAATTGTGTTAGCCTAATATTCTGCACTAGCTTACAAATCTTCTGATCAAAGATGTGTTACTGTGGTCATTTTTAACAAAATTAATACATCCAAAAACTAAAGATTTTTGCGTGGCTATATCGAAGTAAGATAATTTGTTGGGGTCGAAAACAACACGGAAGAAGCCTCATCAGTCTGCAATGAGATTCAAGTTTCATTTCAACAATCATTGCGACATTTACTTCTATAAACCTGCATAAACTGAGAAGTAAAATCAAACGCCCAATATAACATGACATTTCATGTTATAGTTTTTCTTGTTCAATCTCATGTTGAAAGAGTGTGGGTTAGCTCTCTCTCTCTCTCTCTCTTCCACGGTCACTCTTTTCCTGTGAATAAGTGGTCAAAGAAGTCAACTAAAGTTGGCTTTACAACACCAAATGTGTTGCGGAGTGTTGCCAAAATGTTTTTTCTCAGGATTGCCATTTTTGAAAATTGGGAATTACAGTGCTCCTGGGGTTTGAATTACAGTGCCACTGGGGTGTTTATTAGAAGAATTAAGTACTTGAAGGTGCCTTTTATAGTGGCTCTAAGCTTGATACAGAACAGATATACTAGCAGTTGCAGTGCTTAATTATCATCATGCCGTGAGTTAATATGATTATCTAATTGATCAGTATGAGAAGTGCATTAAAGTTATTCCAGATATATTGCACTTAAAATGATCTCTCACCATAATGTCCCAAGATTTGGGCAACATTGGTAAACAGTGTAGAACCTTATCAGACTGCTCCTGAGAGCAGTCTGATCAGGGTCTACATTGTTTACATTTTTCTTATTTTGCTTTATTACCATCCTGCAGTGAGATAATATGTTTATCTAATTGATCAATATGGGCAGTGTGGTAAAAATTATGCTCATATTGATCAAGCAAACAGATAACAGAATGATGTGGTTTGTAATAGATTAAAATTGATCTTCAAGAGCATGCTGAAGCTCCATTAAACAGTATTGCACTGATCATTGTAACCCATTTTTGGACGGACACCCGGTGCCAGGTGCATGCAACTATGGTAGCGTACTGCTGAGCCACCTAGGGAACGTCGTTAGGAGAATTGAACTGAACTGAACAGAAATTGAAACTCTTTTATCTGAATGGACTTGGTCTTACAAGTCTTCTACAAGTCCATTAGATAAATTAGTAAGACAGTAAATCTAAGTGTACATGTATGTTACGGTGCAAAATGAAATGGTCAAAATAGCTTGAAATAGTATAACAAAGAAAAACAACTGATCAGTCGATTTTGTTGCTACCCAGGTGTCTGAGACTACATAAATAAACAGCATTTAATTTACTAGTAAAACAAAGAAAGAGTATGATATTTTTAGCTCACCTGAGCCAGAGGCTCCGGGGGAGCTTATAGTATGGTCAGGCTCCGTCGTCCGTCGTCGTCCGTCCGTCCGTCCGTCCGTCCACAATTTCAAACGGCTTCTCCTCTGAAACCGCGGGCCGATTGTAACCAAATTTCATATAGAGCCTCCTGGGACCTTAGGAACAAAAAGTTGTTAAAACAGTCCTGGTCACATGACCAACATGGCCGCCATGCCCATATATGGTAAAAACCTAAAAAAATCTTCTTCTCCAGAACCAGTAGGCCGATGGCCTTGAAACTTGGTATGTAGCATCGGGTATGGAAGTACTACCAAGATTGTTCAAATTATGACCTTGGGTTGACCTTGACTCTTTTTACATTAAGGTCAAATTTGCTTCCTTGTGCTTTTATATGGCAAAATACTAGAACATAAGATATCTTGGAAATTGTTGAAGATTTTGGGCTAAAAATTGGTATCTACAGTCATCTTAATGAGTACATGAAGATTTATGAGTACAAGAGGTCAAGGTCATTCTTTGACCTTTGACCTAGAACTCTCATATTTTGACAATTCCAAACAATCTCCTCAAAAACCCCTTGGCCAATTGAAACCAAATTTCATATAGAGCCTCCAGGAGTTGAGGGAACAAAAACTTATTCATACGGTCCGGGTCACATGACCAACATGGCCGCCACGCCCATATATGGTAAAAACCTTTAAAAATCTTCTTCTCAAGAACCAATTGACCGATGGCCTTGAAACTTGGTATGTAGCTTTGGGTACCTGAGTACTGTCAAGATTGTTCAAATTATGACCATGGGTTGACCTTGACCTTTTTTACGGCAAGGTCAAATATGGGAAAATGCTAGAACATAAGATTTCATGGAAAGTTTTGAAGAGATATGCCCAAGCATTGGTATATACAGTTATCTTAATGAGTACATGAAGATTTGTGAGTACAAGAGGTCAAGGTCATTCTTTGACCTTTGACCCAGAACTCTCATATTTTGACAATATCAAACAATCCCCTAAAAAACTTGGCCAATTCTAACGGAATTTCATAGGAATTTCATATAGAGCCTCCAGGGATTGAGGGAATGAAAATTTGTTCAAACAGTCAAGGTCACATGACCAACATGGCCGTCAGGACCATATATGGTAAAAACCTTTAAAAATCTTCTCCAGAACCAATTGACTGATGGCCTTGAAGCTTGGTATGTAGCATTGGGAATTCCAGAACTATCAAGATTGTTAAAAATAATGACCTTGGGTTGACCTTGACTATTTTACTGCAAGGTCAAATGTTGGAAAATGCTAGAACATAAGATTTCATTGAAAGTTTTGAAGACTTATGCCTAAAAATTGGTATCTACAGTCATCTTAATGAGTACATGAAGATTCATGAGTAAAAGAGGTCAAGGTCATTCTTTGACTTTTGACCCAGAACTCTGTCATTTTGACAACATCAAACCATCTCCTCAAAAGCCCCTGGGCCAATTTTGAAACCAAATTTCATATAGAGCCTCCAGGGGGTTAAGGGAATGAAAATTTTTTCAAACGTCCAGGTCACATGACCAACATGTCCTCCTTGCCCATATATGGTTAAAACCTTTAAAAATCTTTTTCACCAAAACCAATTGACCGATGGCCTTAGAGTAACTTATCCTAGAGTACTGAAGCTGAATGGACCCAGGTGAGCTACAGGACCAATGGTCCTCTTGTTTCTAAATATTGACACTCCCCAACTATTTCTGTTGTGGACTCTTCAGCTTTCAAATTTGAACCAATCAGTTTGTTAAACAAGGGACTGTTTTATAACAGTGTTGACAGACTGTGCAGACCCTAACCAGTCTGCTCAAAATAGATCTGGGTCCTTGTTATGCAGACAGGCTGTGCAAATTTCAAGGGTAAATATGGTAAGATTTTTCATAAATTGCTGAATAATCCCTGACTCATTCAGGTTCTGTTTACCTATGGTTGTCTAGCAACAAGAACTATCAAACACAAATAAGAAGTCCAGGCACATTTCCTGTAAATTTAAACAGAAGTGCCTGAGCAAACCTTGTACACTCAGATCAGACTGCACCTGTGACTCAGGTAGCTGCTTCAGACATAACCCCATCATACATATCGATTTGCACTCTTATTTTTGGTCCAAAGCTACAACAAAAGGGGGCTGCTGAATACAGGTGACCTCAAAAAAGATATCCACATATTAACTGCAGGTTGAGTGTCATTTTCCATTGTTAACAGAGGTATGTGCAGTATACAGAAGGTAAACTACTGTTTACCCTATTGCACTCAGTGTGCAATAGGGTTGTGGTGGAGTTTTGGCCATTCTGAGTGCAATAGGGTTGCAAAAGAATAGGCCAAGATGATATTTACGACAGGTAAACATTTTGCAGAGCTCCAGATAAGGTGACATTCAGAGGACAATTTTGATACATTTTTTTTTTGCTTATTTCTCAATGAAAATAGGCGTTATGACTCCTTGTTAGAACCATTTTGGTCAGACAGTTCTGATGAGGGGTCACAACCTATATTTTATGCAAAATATATGGAAAACTATCCTTCAGTTATCCCTGTTACTCTTCTCACCAGCTGGAACACTGACAAGGGAAGATAACCTCTGACAGTTCTCTCAGTAATCCTATTAAATCATGACTCAATAGATGATTGATAAGCAAACCCCTTTTTATTATCGGCTTATCTCCCTGTGGCCTTGTGACAGCCTGCCTGTTACTGCAGCTCTGTAAGTTAGCATTGATTTCTAGCATGTCACAAGTGAAAATGGTTCTTACCCCAGATGCAAAGATTGGCAAAAAGCAAAGGCCTAGATCAGCCTGTGCATCAGCACAAGCTGATCAGGACCTTTGGTTTTTGCTGAATTTTCCGTTTTCTTTAATAGTCAGTATTTTCCAGAAACAACAACAAGAAAGGGTTATCTTATCCTTGAAATTAGCCCTGTAGTCCGAAAATGAGAAAAAAAATTATATTTCAACTCCGTTCAATAAAAGACATCTTTACAGTCATGTTCAAATTACTGTGGAAAGTGTATAGTGTAAGACCGCAGAGTAATGGTAGATTCTGATTAGAATGAATAGAATTTTCCTTCACTGACTGACTGGCTGCTCATGGCGTTAAGCTCCTTTGCTCCTCAAAGCTTGGATATTGATCTAATTCTTATTATCACAATTCTGCATGGTAACCTGGAGAGATGTGTATTGGGAGTTAGTAGATCAATATGTATTGTATTGTAATTGGATTCATCTATAGGAAAGATACTGACATAATTAGGATAGGAATGGGACTGCATAGAATTTGTTGTGTATTGGAATGATTTACTAGTGAAAGTAGAATCAATGTTAATTCAGGCTATAGTGAAAAGTCAGTGATTTTCTTTACATTTATTGGCAGGGAGCAGAATTGGACATTGGATAGGAAGAAAACGGGATATTGAGTGTGGCTAGGCCTTTTATGGAGGAAGGTAATCTGCTGATTTGCTGTTGTTGTTGAGTTTCCAGATTTAATAATTCTGTTTTAGAGTAGTACGTCTTATCAGGGAATTGTAAGAGAAGGAATAACAACAGACTGATTGGACCAATTAGCACCAATTAAGTCCTGTAGAATCTATATGGAGACTACTCGGAGAGGTGCTAATCAATTTGATAACATTGTACCCCATCATCGTTACCGACACACCTAGACAAAGAGCCGATTCTTATCGCAGTCTCAGTAATTTATCGAGTGAGGCACATGTTAATTTTCTTAATTTTATAAATTAGAACAATTTAGGTAAAGTGCGCGTAATCACAGTTAAGTGTGGCGTGTAAAGCAGTCATGCGGTTTTTCAATCATCCAAATCGGACCACAAATAGTTAACGTACAGCGTTTCAAAATATTTGGTCTCCTATAAAACAGGGAATTTACGCAATTTTTATATTAAATTTTAAAGGCCTTCTGGCGAAGTCCGGAAAATAATGTCAAGTTCATATGAGAATAAAACATGTAAGGATAATCACTGTCTAAATGTCTTGAGTGCGCACCGATGCGAACATTGAAAAAATATGAGTTAATGATGACCGGTCATTATCGAATAATCGACATTAGGGTCAGGGTCAGGGTCAACCTTAAGTTGAAAATCAACAAGGGAGCTTAGAAAAGGTTGTTTTTAAAACATCATCGGCATACATTAAACCTCTGGGATTTTGGGCCATTTTCAAGTCCATAGTCATCCTATTAGGTCATAGTATCAGATTGGGCTGTGCGCTGTGTGAGCAATTTATAAGGCTAGACCTTAAGTTAAAACGATTTTTCAGTAGTCAGTTTAATGTCTAAGCAATGACTCATTAAGTAAATCATAAGGGTATAGCAGGAATACTGCAGTTTGATAGTTTACCAGAAATTTCGTAGGCGTCCGTCAATTCTTACTAAAATGCGGAACAATGCGCAATGTTTTGCAATTTGGATATATTTCCATAGTGTTTGTCTTTTACTTCTCGTAATATCAACCCATAAGACTAATTTGAAAGCGAAAGTATGTAAATTTCAAATTTTAACTCCATTATTAAAGACACCAAATTTCAGAGAATAAGAAATTGACTATGCGCCCAGCGAAGACTAAGATCATCCTTTCATCGGTCCAGTCACTGAGATCAGTCTTCGCTGTGCGCGTTATGCAGCTGAGGACCAAGCGTTTCTTAGGCGGAAAGCATACTCTCTTCTGACTAGATAGCTCATGGGAGGCTGATCGAAGGCTTCTCCGGGCATAGGCCATTTTCCTTTTTCTCATACGCTGCGCATATTACAGAGATCGTCTCCTTATGAAAGGGAAACAAGAGCGCAAACTTCTCACAAGCCCATGAAAAAGTCACAAATGTCAAATATGGAACGAAATATTATTTGTATTTCTTTGTATATCTTTTTTTCACTTGTAAACTTTGCTTACGACCAAGAAAGCAAGTTGGAAATATCATTTTGACGCAAAACGGCTATAGAAAAGGTTGTGTCTCTGTCATGATGGCTGACGCCTTTGAATTAATTGAATTGTTGCAATTTTAAAGCATTAAGAAACAGAAAATTTGATTATTTCAGTGTAAGATCGAGTTTAATTTCAGTCTGAACGCTTCGCAACTCGTAAAAATACTGATTTGGGTGTCCTTTCGGTGAAATCAAAATCGATCTTACAATGAAAAATTCAAATATCCTCTATATACATAAGTTATTAAATGAAGATCACAGCCAGTTGCGCATGCTCGGTTAGACAGTTTCAGTATCGGATAAGCGGCAGGACAGTAATCTTGCGCAATTTTCACAAGTACTTATCAATTTATTGCAATTAGGTGATAAAGAGTCGGTAACGATGATGGTACTTTTGAAGTGGGTTCTGTTGTTATTCCTTCTCTTACAATTCCCTGGTCTTATTTAGTCTGAGGCATTTCTAGATATCAAAGTGAATGGGTACACTCTCAGAGGAAAACAAGTCTATCATTTACATTTTGCATCCCTTTAGAAATTTGGGTCAACTCTTAAAGGAAAGACTTTGCTCCCTATCTATATACATATATTGGAGCAGATTCTTTTCTGTAAGAGCAGGCCAAATTTTTTGAAGGGCTACTTTGTCCAGGGTAATCAACAAGAAGTTAGTTGTTACCCCTTCACTACAAAGTTCACATTTCTAGTTAAGGATGTTTTTTTTCTTTATGATAGTTATGTCCCTTACCAAAGGTAAGAGGGGCCATATTGCTTTTGATGGTCATCAGTCCTGTTGGTGTTGGCATATTAGTTTCTTATCCTCTATGCCTCTAGAACCAGTGGGACAATTTTTGTTAAACACCGAAGAACTGTTGAGAGTTAGTGACCTTGGCCCCATTTTCATGTTATAGGTCCTAGAACTCTTAGGCCCGATTTCACGTCGCATTTAAAATGCAGATTAAGCCTTATTTGACTGTTTTCCCCTAGGTAAAATACAAAATGCATTTCACGTGCGCTAACTAATTTAAAATACGAACTAAACAGTGTTCTAACTTAGTACGCCGTTATCGGAGGACTAACTTTTTTGTATACACATTTTCGTCAAAATATGAAGACCATGAGTATACAAATCTCCATAATGTACTCCAATAAAACCTATCATCTCAACACCAGTCACAACACGATTGGTACCAGTCCGTTTGAGAGCAATCAGTTGAAGGCCCATGCCAGTCCACTGTTCGGGCTGGCATTGATTGTATGAAGGACTGTTCTTAAATATAACTGGCATAGATCGTACGGCGACATAATATGATCCGTACCAGTCCATCGCGGTAATAAACAATTTCGACAGAAAAAACTGACACAGCTGTCAGAGATCATAAAACAACCCGGCTCCAGCCAAGTTAAGTAACCCATCCAGCGGGCACATGACGTAGAAATGAAGTCCTACCGACGTCGATACGGCGTTGTTATGTCGCATCGATGTCATACTGACGTCATCATGACGTCATGTGCTTGCTAACCACGAGTATATTCTACTTAGGCTACCGGGTGTTATATCCTGATAGGCATTAGTGCCTCGACTGCAAATTAATTTATCTGGAAAACGGGCTTGGAAAACACTTTACTGTTCACCAACAGATTATATTATTCACCAAGTGATTGCTATATAAAATGATTTTGCGGAAAAGTAAAAAAACAAAACAAAAAAACTCAGCCGAATATTCACAGAATACGCTAAAACACCAACAAGTAAGCCGTAACCGTATACGCTAAATTCAAAGATCCTTTTAACAAGTTTTCAGATACAGTATTTTGTTTACAAGATTGTTCCAGATCGGAAAAGAGACATAACTCAACCCGATATGGAATCTCAAAATTTATGTTGCCATTTTCAGGTTGACCTTTTGGGCGTGAGAACTCGGGTTTAACGTCCCAACAACAACAAGGTCATATATGGAGACGGGACCTTGGTTTAAAGTCTCGTCCGAAAGACCGGAGAAGCGGGGGAAGAAGGGGGGGGGGGGGGGGGGGTGCGGGGGTGACCTTCTCTCGTATGCCCAAACATCCAAAATTGAGCGGTTCTTCAAATATTTTGTTCACAATTAAACTAAATGTTGCTCCTGAAGTTAGAAAAAAGAAACTAATAACTCAACCAAGATACATGTACATACATTGACAATGAGACAGATCATCTACATCTTGATTAGTAATTGTATGCCAAAAATATGATATGCCGAGGAAATGCTTATGCCAGAACGTGAATAACAAGACTGGTAGAAAAAATGCGGATCTGCTTGTTTTCATGTTCATTCATAAAAAATATCAAGATCCTAGTAAAGCCGTTGATAAGTTTCACAGTAGCCCACAAAGCACTGCGGACGGACAGACAGATGAACAGACGGCTGGCCCCAAACCATTTCGCTCTTTCAACTTGATTTTCAAAATTGATCCATTACATTTTTTTATATTCTGCTAATTCACATTTTACCTATATGATCGACTAGTTCAGTATGTGAAATCGGAATAAAATAGTACACGTACTAAGTTAGTATACGTATTAGTTAGTCAGTGACTAGCGTTAGTCAGTGACTAAATTAAGTCGTTGACGTGAAATCGGGCCTTAATTCTTCTTAATATTTCTTGAACTATTGAGTGGATTTTCACCAAGGTTACGAAGTATGACTTGGACAAGTAGAAAAGTCTTTTAGGTTTATGTGACCACAAGACTCATTTTCAAGGTCACTCACAAGAGGAAGTTGAACATTAATGGTCAATGGAGGACTGGCAATGTTAAATTTTCCCTAAAATATGACACCTCTTGACAGTAGATGGATTTTCACTAATCTTGCATGGAGATCGAGACAAGTTTCCAAGGTCACTGGAGGAGTGTCAGATTTTCGAAAAAAAAAAAAAAAGCTTTGCTGCACCTAGACTTTTGTAAGTCTACGATCACGCCTGGGAAATGGTCAACTTGTACGCCTCCGGTGTTCTATAGAAGCATAAGTTGACCAGTTCCGATAGACTACTTGACCTGTATAAACAGACGCCAAGCAACGAGGGTGACACTTCATTCAACATCAGTTTATTTACTTACTTTAGATTTTGTTCAAAATCGGGGAATGTCATATGCTGAGATAATAATAGCTAGAGATTGTAATGGCACCTATATTACCGAAAAATACCGTGGATTTCCCAAGATATTATTTTTGGCAACATGAATACATGCATTGAAAATTGAATACCGAGGCTAAGGACATTGTGTTTCTGCGAGTTATTCATTTTCAGAAGTTTGACACCAGTTATTGTAAAACTATTGGACATTACACGCCTATTTAACACGTTTTTGCCAAAAAGAAACATTTCGTTTTTGAGATACAGGTAAAAAACGTCGATGCGGACCGATTGACTTGTGGCGTACAATTTAACTAATGGAAATTATATGGCACCCCCTCAAATTTCTGTTTATACAGGTCAAGTAGTCTACCGGAACTGGTCAACTTATTCTTCTATAGTACGCTGGCAGCGTACAAGTTGACCGTTTCCCGGGTGTGAAGATGCTACCCATTCACATGTTTAAATCTAATTTGCCTCTCTGATACCGCTTTACCAGCCTCCAACATCTTAGAGAAGTACTTCTTTTGTATTGGTAATATGGCTAAGAGAATTTCTTACATTTTTGACTGAAATCAGTCTATGGGTTCAAGTGTATTTGTGCTTGATTTAGATAATCTAAAGTTCATCCAGTGCATATTATACCAATATATTAAGCATTATGATGGCTAATGGGTAGATATTACTACCTGGTTAATAATTCAGCTAGTAGCCAATAAGCCATATTACTGTCATTGCCCATGTTATTGGGACACCTATGCTTTTACTGTTTATTATTATAACAATTAGGTTGAATTCACACTTCAGCAGTTTGTGAGAAACTTGCTGCTGGCATGACAAACAGTGCAGACCCAGATCAGACTGCTCCTAGGAGCAGTCTGATCTGGGTCTACATTATTTGTTCAGGCTCTTCTGACCCATTAGTTACAACCATTTTGGATTTACTAAGACCTCCAGGTAAATTTGATAAGATTTATTTCCTTGAAAATTTTATTTATTGCTCAGACTTGGATTATTTTTATCAAGAAAATAAATATCAGAAAAAAAAGATAAGGAAATGCCTCTGCTTTGACTGGATATACACAGAGAGCTGTGAATATGAGCTAGTTAGAAAAAGAATCATTTTAATAGGATAATTATTTAATACTGTTTGTCTGTGAAAACATGGCTGCTCTTTATTTTCAAGTGTACAGTTAAAAAATATTTATTATGCACTGATTTTTGGATACCATTAGCCATCAGGTACCCTAAACTTATGACATTTGCTAAAATTTTGCTCTTTATTAATTATTAACTGATTTTTGGATACCCTTAGCCAGTAAGGTACCCTAACTTTGTGAAATTTGCTAAAATTTGGCTCTTTCTAGAAGGAAAGTAGACCAGCATGAGTTTTAAATATGCTGATGTCACATGCTGTATCAGACCATTTCCTTCCTGTTTCCCATTCGGACAGCAGTCCCAACTGTATAAGCAGAATTTTATGACAGCCTTATTCCAGATCTGACCCTCAACAGTCCTGATATACAATTAGTTCTAATGTTTTTTAAGAACAATCTTACACTCCAAGCTAGTCAGATGTTTGCATGGACTGGCATGAAGCATATGAAAGACTGTTCTGAAAATGGACTTCCATGAATCATATCACAATTGACATTGATCTTATTCAGATCTAGATGTTGTTGTTGTTGTTGTTTTGTTGCTTTATGTCTACGGTGAACAGCTGTGGTCATGTCGGGATGGTCAGTCAACATAACCACACTATTCCTGGTCAGACTTAGACCTCCAAAGCAGTTATCCAGTACTGAGTGCATACTTTTGCCAGTAACTGACAACTGCCCTTCTTGAATCAACGGAAGGAGAAACGAAAATAAGTGGCAGGACCGGGTATCGAACCGGGGACCTCTGACTCTTGAGTCAGACGTGCTACTGACTGCGCTATGCGGCCCAGCTCAGATGTAGAAGATGTTGCTGTTTCATTTCAGATAGATCTGTAGTACCCAGATTTCCAGCAGGATATTGAATTAGATGAAGTTACATAGCAATGCATCCGCCATGGATCCCAGACTGTGCCAAGGCAGTCCTGCAGTTTCTTTTGTTGAAGCTTGTTCTCAGTCCAGTATGTGCCACAAAAGGTAAGCTGTATGTTGGATGGTGTGTTCTGGAAGTTTTTTTTTCTCTCATTTAAAAGTCTTCATTTTAAAGTTGTTGTTGTTGTTTTTTTCATTTAAATGTCTTCATTTTAAGTTGAATACCTTATTTATTCATAGTGATGGGAATCAGTTGAAATTTTATATTCGATCATCGGTTCAATGCAAGTGACCAATAATGGAATATAATCACAATGGAAATCGGTTGGGGAAAAACCCTAAAATGTTACTAAGGATTGCTCTATTCCCCCTATGGTTTTAATTCCTCATATGTACTGCATTATTCAGTTCTTCAGATCCATACTGGTTTGTAAGATCTTGGGAAGTACATGCACACATTAATTGCTTTATTCACATTTGGGCTCGATTAATCGAAATCCAACATGATCGACTTTCGATTATAATTGATCATCCGAACATCACCATTTATTATGCCCCCGTGACGATAGTCAGGGGGCATTAAGATTTGCCCCTGTCTGTCCGTCCGTCCGTCTGTCCGTCCATCCGTTCGTCACACTTTATGGTATAGAGTTTGTGTAATCAACTCCTCCCACAGTTTTCAATAGATCTTTTTCAAACTTTGCATAAATGTTGTGGACATATTGAAGATGTGCATGTGGATTTTGATGGAGCTAGAATTAATTTTGACAGAATTATGGCCATTTGGACTTAGTCATTTTAAGCAATGTTTTGCACTGTATGGTATGGAGTTTGTGTAATCAACTCCTCCCACAGTTGTGACTGGATCTTTTTCAAACCATGCATACATGCGGTAGACATATTGAAGATGTGCATGTGGATTTTTGTTGGAGCTAGAATTTATTTTGACAGAATTACAGCCTTTTGAACTTTGTCATTTTAGGCAAATTTTTGCATTGTAGGGTATGGAATTTGTGTAATCAACTTCTCCCACATTTTTAAATGGGTCCTTTTCAAACATTACATAATTGTTGTGGACATACTGAGAATGTGCATGTTGGTTTTTGTCCGAGCTAGCTTAAATTTTGACAGAATTACAGCCTTTTTGAACTTAGTCATTTTAGGCATATGTTTGCATTGTAGGGTGAGTACTTTGTTTGGTCAACTCCTCCCACAATTTTCAGCCGCTGTTTTTCAGACATTGTATACTTGTGGACATGATGAAGAGGTTCATGTTGGTTTTTTGATGAAAAAAATTTTTTTAACGGAATAACAACCTTTTAAACTTAGTCATTTTGGGCTACCTTTTCGCACTATAGGGTATGAAGTTTGTGTAAAGTTTTCAGTGGATTCATAGTAGATGGTGTTTGGGCTTAAAAGGTGCTTTAAGAATGTTCATATATCCTGTGACTGGCACTGCACGGGGGCATCATTAGTGTCTTACAGACACAATTTTCTAGTTCAGTTATAAGATGGGAGTTCACCCTTTCAAAATTATTGCAAATATGTAAATTAGCCTTTTGTAATTCAGCTATAAAATAGACTTTTCTTTTTGGATTTTAATAGATCTTTGAGATTGTTTTGGAAGAGAAAAAAATGTCATAATCATTCATATCTCTGCAGCCACTGGCAAGAACCCTTCTATATTTGAAATATAATCATATCATAGCATAACATTTCAATACATAACACTATACATCAGGTTCAGACCCTGGGATGGGGTTTAGGGGTCAAAACTTAGGTCACATTCACTTTAAAGTTTTACAACACAGTTATTTAACCATTCACATCTCAGCAACCACTAGCAAGAACACATCCATATTTGGAACATAATCATATCATAGCTTAACTTTACAATACATAAAACTATACTCCAGGGTCAGACCCTGGGGTTGGGCTTCAGGTAAAAAATTAGGTCATACTCACTTTAAAGCTTATCACAGATTTTAGTTTGATACCCATTTCTTTTTCACTAATTGTGTTGAACTTAGTTTACTTGTTGTTTGATTTTACATTGTAGTGTATTTGTGTTATGTTATGTGCATGATTATTATTATTTTGGTGTGTTTCATGGCTTTGTTGCATTTTGTTGTAATTCTGTTGTATTTGCAGTGATTCTGTTCTTTTTATGGCCTTTTGTTCATGCATCTGCTGACGTAATTGGTTTTCAAGTTGTGGAATATAGTGTGAGTATAAATTTAGTGTGAGTATGAATTTAGTATGTATATAAATATATATGAGTATGATAGAGTTATGATACTTATAAAGGCTGTTTATCACATGTTTTTAAAATTTTGGGCCCAGATGTTCAAAGCATTTAGCCTAACGAGCTTGTTAAGAGGTCAGCTAGTTAAGTGTTTTACAATTTTATAGCCAAATATACGGATATTTTTTGTTGGTAAAATGTGTGAAGCATTTGCAGTGCAAAAGCTTCTCACATTTTTTCAACAAAAAATAATGGCATATTGGAGATATTTACTTTTGAAGTTTCAATGTCTAGTTAACTAAAGATGTCGTTAGTTTTGAACAACCAGGCTCTGAAGTATAGGGACAACTAGGTTTGAGCAAACAGTGCAGAATCAGACCAGACTACTCCTGCAGGAGAAGTCTGGTCAGGGTCTTTTGCCATTCCATCTGCATCTTCTGGATACATTACCCTATTGTAAAACTAAACTGTTCCATTTTAGGATAGTTATGGTAATATTCTAGGTGTCAAATGGCAATGATGCATGTGAAGTTTGATCAGACTGGCTTCAGTAGTGCACGAATTATTGCCCTTGAATTGAATTAAAAAACAGTAAAATGAGCCGTAAGTAAGTAACCAATGATCAGAATTTCATGAAACTTGGAAATATGAGCAGCGACACAAGAAAACCAACAAAGTAGTTGTGTGCCCAGTGCAGACTCAGCTCAGCTTGGGCATTCACTCAGTCTGATCAGACACTTCACCAAGCGCTTAAAGGGTAGCTAAGGGACTCAGCTACCTCCATGCCGACAGCAAAGATTCTGATCAGAATGGGTGGATGCCCAGGCTGATCTGAGTCTGCGCTTGGCGCACAACCACTTTGTTGGTTTTGTTGTGTCACGGCTCAAATAAATGTGCATCATAATAAGAAAGATTTGCTCATAAAGTCTTGTCAGAACTGCATCAGTGGTGCATGAGTAGTTGCTCTTGAATCATTATAAAATTGACAAGTTCAACCACAACTAAGTAATCAATGAATGGAATTCTATGAAACATATACTAAATATGTATTACCATTACAGGGTGTCTTATGTCAAGTTTTGATGGACTTGCTTTGGTAGTGCATGAGTTAATGCCCTTGAATAACTGTAAAATAGACAAATGGAGTCATAACAAAATAGCCAATGAATGGAATTTCACGAAAATTAAAAGAATTATATATCGCCATAACATGTCAGTGGACATCAAATTTTGTCATGATGGCATCAGTAATGCATGAGTTATTGCCCTTCAATTGATTTAAAAATACAAAAATTAGCCATAACTAAGGCACCATTGAACAAAGGATATAAATATGTATCATCATAGTGCGGTGATGCTGAGGCAGGTTGTTTAGAATAGCCTTATGTACACATGGGTTATTGCCCTTGCTTTGATTTAAAATTCACAGGTTCAGTCGTAACTAAGTAACCATTGAACGAAATTTTGTCAAATTTAAAATAAACCATAAAAATCAGCCATTTTGCCAGGGGATTTAAATTCAACTAATTTGCTTGTTTTCCCAAATTTTCTAATTAGCAACTCTGGGGTTTGCCACAGCGAGGGAAAAACATCTGGAAAAAGATTTTTTTTCAAGGTCTGGGAAAATTTCTTGGAATTTTGAGGTTGGTCAGGGAATTTTGGCAAGTCAGTGAAAAGTCAAAGGAATTGAAAAGTCAGTGAAAAGTCAGGGAATTTGAAACTTAATGGCCACTGCAGTCTTCAGAAAATATACTTTTTCTGTTCAAGGGGAAAGGATATACTTTCTGGAGAGATAGTCCAAGCACATGGCTTTCCTCATTGGGGGCTACTCTTGAAGAAAAGAATTTGCTCCCTGGGAGAACAAATTCTTGATTTCAAGAGTAACCCCCAATTTCAATATGAAGCAGTTGTCAGTGTTGAAGTAAAGAGTAAAATTAAGTCTTGGATCTGTAACAAAAAGGGTATGGAACACTGGAAAATGTCAGGGAAAAGTCAGGGCATTTTAAAGTGTAGCATATTTAACACACCGGGTAGGCGGCAATCGAAAACGCTCTTAGCAATCGATTAACGCGGATCAAAAACAGCGTTTTCGATTACAAAACAGCGTTTTCGATTGCAAATTGTCGCCAATTTGCAATCGATAACGCTGTTTCTAACTGTTTTTGACCCGCGTTCGTCGATAGCACAAGCGTTTTCGATTGCCGCCTACCCGGTGTGTTTAACAACCCTGCAGCGTTCCATAACTACAGCACTTTGGATATCTAGGCCTACTTTGCTTTGGGCTGATTCCGCGGCTATAGCCGATGTTCCATTAATGAGTCATTTCGTAAGATAAGAATCATCCAGTCAGATTTTAGTGACCATTTTCATGCTCTTCCTACTGGGTTTGATACCTATTGGCTGATTGGTCAAAATTTCTCATCTGGGTACTTTTGGGCTGTAGTTCTGACCACACCTCTAAGAATGGTCGCAGCTATAGCCCCAATCGAACATCAGTAGCTCAGCTATAGCCGCACCATTAGCCCTGAGCAAAGTAGCCCTAGAGTGCTGTTAACACTGATGCATGCATTTCATGTCTTTATTCAGTTGCCATGCATTTCATTTGATTGAAATCAGGTTGCCACAACATATTTTTGCCTAAATGCAGCAGATTCATTTGGTGATTACATGTGATTCTCAACTTTTTCAGGTCCCTTTTTACTTTATCTGTGCATTCATTCCACAGCTCTGTACCTGCAGCAAAGCTTAGTCACTTGGACATACTTTTGGCAAAGCACTAAGGGGCTTGACATTCTGGGGACTGCTGTCCAGTATAGAAGAAACACCTCTCTTGAGTTAACCTAAAAGTTCAGTGGGTTTTATAAATGCAAAGTTCTGTAACCCTTTCACAACTGGAAACTCACTTTGGGAACATATGCAGACAGTGCAGACTCAGTTCAGATGCCACAGAACGTCTGATCAGGGTGTACACAAAATTTCTTACAAAAATTCTATGCAAAGTTCAATAAAAATGAAAATGTTCACCAGAACTAGAAACAGGCTCATCCAAATGATAAGGATGGACAAATTTAGTGGTTGAAAAAAGGTTAAAAGACAGTATGTGTGTCTAGTCTGTGGGCAAAACTCCCAAGGTTTTGAAAATCTGTATACAGAATGTCAAACAGGACCAGAAAAAAATCTTTTAAAAAATGTCCAAGGGTTGAACTTCTTTAAAAGGAGTAAGTTATAAATTTACAGTCTCCTGAAACGATTGTATCAAATGAGCTGGGCATACCCTAATGTGCTTATGTATTGGCCCTTGACCCTTGTTCCAATTGGAAAACTAATGGATTTTATGTGTCCCAATATTTAAGCTCATTGGGTTATAAATCAAAGTCCGTAGCAGTAGAAGTGTTAAGTAAAGTTTTTACTTTTTCATTCTCACTGTCTTTCTATATTTCAGTGTACCTGGATCGCTATGGTGATTGCTCAAGGGAGACCTACATACCTGTCAAAGCTAATGAGGAGTACTCCATTCTCTCCCATGGGGCAGAAGCATTTGATACCTTAGTCTGTGAGATCTCATTTAGATCTGAACAGAATGACAGACTGTGTCTCCATTTTAGGAGGTTTTATATCAGTAAATGTGATGTGAAATTTGAAGTTTACTCAGAGCAGTCTGCTTCAGGAAAAGCACTGGTGAGTTATTCTCCTCTGAGCTTTGGATAGAAGAATGGATGGATCTGTAGATGACATGCAATTTTGCATCTGTTTTAACAGTATTTCAGTCAAATCAGGCAATGAGAGGGTGATATTGAAAGGCTGTGTGCACTGGAACCCCGTTTTTGGTCGAAAATATTTCTGCCTCCAGTGGGTTTTAACCTGGGACTGCTAGACCAGTTTGCCAGCGCTTTACCTACGGAGCTGTTGGGGCTCAGGGTCGATTTTAAAAGAATATACAGCTTTTCTTGCACCTATGATACATACAGCATTTTAACTTTCTGATGTTTTTTTTTTGTTGTTTTTTTCATCACACAGTTATTGACTGACATGAAGCTGTATCTCAGCAGGCTGAGGTCAGTTTTGTTTCTCAAATCAAACACAAGTCAGAGAAAAGAGTGTCCGCTCTTGCCATAATGACCTTGAATATTTGGAGTAGTAATTATGTATGCAATGATAGTTGTGTATTCACAGGGTAGCTATAATTGTATACTTACAGGGTAGTTAAATTGCTTATACAGGGTATTTTGATTTGAGCCAAGACTAAACAAACCCAATAAAGTGACATGTGTACCCAATGAGGACTCAGATCAGGCTGGGCATTATACCAATCCCATCAGAGTCTTTGCTGCCTGCTTGCAATTAGCTTAGACCCTTAGCTAGTGTTAAAAAGACTCTCATCAGACTGGCCAGATGCTCAGGCTGATCTGAGTCTTCGCTGGATGCACATGCCACTTTGTTGGTTTTGTCGTGTTGCGGCTCATTTGCATATTTATTACAGTGTATTTGTATTTGAATATTATCAGGGTGGTTATATATTTACCTAGTTGTTCAGTTATTGTAAATCTACAGAGTAGTTATTATGTCTATTTACAAGGTAGTTATAATTTAGTATTTACAGAGTAGTTGTAATTGTGTATTTACAGGAAAGTTATAATAGTATTGATTTACATGGTGGCTGTATATTTACAGGGTAGTTATAACTGCCACACAGATGACATTCCAACATCAGTATGCAGTAACAGTAGATACCTGACCATTCTATTCAAGAAAAAGGAACTCTCACACGATGGTTATGACTTCTCTATGGAGTTGCGGGAAATGACCCAGAGTAAGAATCTATTATTGGTTTTGCTAGAGTTAGTGTTCTTGCTACCGTGGTGGTTTGCAGTGCTGGCTTAGTGAAGTGACAAAGTGAAAACAATGCACAGTGTCTGATTAAAGTGATTGGGTCATTGTCAGGGAGAACAACTCTGCCATTTTCATTTTTAGCTCACCTGAACGAAGTTCAGAAAGAGCTATTGGCCTACCCCCGGCGTCGGCGTTAGCTGCGGTGTCGGGGTTAGCAAATTGTTAAAGTTTACGTTAAAGTTTTTTATGTGATGGGCAAGGCGCTGTCAGGCGAGCTATCCTATCCCGGTGACAGGTCTTGTTGCCTCTCTTCTCAGTTGGGTCAACTCTTAAAAGAAAGAATTTGCTCTTGACTAGGACTAAATTCTTTCCTTCAAGAGTAGACCTCTTTGTGGAAAGGTTTGTTATCAACGGAAGCAAACAGGTTGTCATGAAAATTGTCTGCCAGGTTGAGTGTGCCTAGCGCAGTTGGTAGTACGTCTGACTCAAGAGCCAGAGATCCCGGGTTCGATACCCAGTCAGGCCACATACTTTCAGTTCTCCTTCCATTGATTCAAAAAGGGCATTTATCAGTTGCTGGTCAAAGTATGTGCACTTATACTGGTAAACCGCTTAGGAGGTCTAAGCCTGCCCTGGAATAGTATGGTAAGGTAAACTGACCATCCCAACATGACCATAGCTGTTCACCGTGGACGTAAAGCAACAAAACTTTAACGCAGTTGCAACATTAAAGTTGTCTTACATTGTAAAATTTGCTGAAAATCATGGCATTTTACCAAAACTTGTTAATTCGTTACCTTCCTACCTACTTACCTACCTGAGCCTCGGTAAGTGTAGTGGATAAAACCCTGGACTACCAATCCAGATATGGCAAGATCGATCTCGTGCTTCTCCTGTCTTTAGAATGAGACTTTAAACCGAGGTCCCATTTCCATATAACCTTGAAGTTGGTTGGACATTTAACCCGAGCTCACTTACTCACTCTTCATACAGCTTACACCCTCATATTAGTATTATATGCTGGGTTCATTGGTAGGGCACCTGACTCATAAGTCAGATGTCCTGGGTTCGAAACCCAGTCTGGCCACATACTTTCGTTTCTCCTTCCGCTGATTCAAGAAGGGCAGTTGTCAGCTACTGGTGAAAGTATGTGCACATAGTACTGGTTAACCGCTTAGGAGGTCTAAGCCTGCCCAGGAAAAGTGTGGTTAGGTTAACTGACCGTCCCGACATGACCATAGATGTTTACCATGGACGTTAAGCAATAAATCAATCAATCAATCAATGGGTTCCTGCAACATGCGGTTACAGTAGGGAATGAAAATAAAGCAGAAGTGACAAACTGAGTACAAGTGCATTGTGTTAGTGTATTATACAGAAGAAAAGGGATAGTGAGGATAAAAACAGCAGTGGTCAAATTATAGTTTCTGCTGACACGTCTGACTGACAGCTCGTTTGAAGCTGTCAAGATCTGTCAAGGTGGCAATAGGGGCTGGGAGGCTGCTCCACTGAACAACTGCTAGGAGAAAGAATGAGTAGTTTGAGTAGTCTGTCTTATTGTAAACTGGTGTAAAAGCCAATAGGTGGGTTGTCAAGATGTGGGGGTCAGAGGGATGACATATATTGGTAGCGGAGCTGCGGCAAGACCATGGACTCTGTCGAAACTTTAAAATTGAAACTATCATAAATATTGTGTTTAGCATGATAAAAAATTCAAAATTTACTTTGCAAAAATTCAACTGATAGTGTTGATGTTTAATTGACTGAGCCATGCCTAAGAATGAATTTGCAGGTGATTTCTCGCACTCATCAAATCGCTGCTCATAACATGCTTTTTGCTGTGCACCATATTACACCTTTGAACCATATACATGTAATCTTTTTTGCCGGGCTGTGTAGTGCAATAGGTAGGGTGCTTGACTTGTAAGCCAGAGGTCCTGGGTTCGATACCCTGTCTGGCCACTTACTTTCATTTCCCTTTCCACTGATTCAAGAAGGGCAGTTGTCAGTTACTAGGGCTGGGAAGAGTACCCGGGTACCCGTGTCCGGGTCTGGTAGACCAATTACATATTTATTACCCTTTACCGGAATGCTTATTGTGTCATTTATGAGTATTCTGTTTCAATAGAATTCCAAGCAAATAGAGCAAAGTTTTGTGTGACTGTCTTGTATAAATTGTCATCATAATTCCCAAACCATTTTTATCCCACCTGCTTCAGCAAGGTGCGATATAGGAGTTCACTTTTCCGTTCGTCTGTCCATCAGTCATTCCGTACGTCCATCCGTCCGTCAACAATTACCTCAACCCTAGTGTTTAAGTCCATTTCTCAAAAAGTATGATACCAACAATCATCCAATGTGGCATAAAGTTTCTTATTGGAATGTTCTCAAGAGCTGTAGCGTTTATTTTTACTCTTGACCTTTATTTTACGCTCTATTGACGTCATAAAATTTTACATTAATATTACATTGACCCTACTATTTAAGTCCTAAGTCCATTTCTCCCAAACTATGATACCTACAATCATCAAACTTGGCATAAATATGTTCTGAAAAGTAAGATCCTTTGGAAGCAAGGAATACATCAAAGAATAGAAAATAGCAGACTCGGTTTAATTGAGTCTGTTCATGACTAGTAATGAAATGACTTTTTTGTGCGACACCAGCCAGGCCCCCAGCACCAGCTTAAGCGGAACTCTATTTTCAAAATTACTCAAATGAACTCAATGATCCCAAAGGACCAGAAAATATAATCTGCACTATGATGATGTACGAGGAGACATTTTACGGCCGCCACATGGCACAAACACCAGCTACAGTGAAGATAAATATGTTTCTCTTAGAATGTTCTTGAGGACTGTTACATTTATTTTTACCCTTGACCTTTATTTTACACTCCGCTGACTTTATAAAATTTTTACATCAAAATTACAATGACCATAGTGTTTATGTCCATTTCTTGCAAACTATGATACCTACAATCAGCAACCATGGCATAAAATTTCTTCTTAGAATGTTCTTGAGGGCTGTAGCACTTATTTTTACCCTCAGCCTATATTTAAAGCTCTACTGACTTGGTAAAATTTTACATCCAGAATTGCTTTAAACATAGCGTTTCAGTCCATTTCTCTCAACTAATAATACCTACACTCAGCAAACCTGGCACAAGGGATGATCCTTCCTAGTTTATAAGCCCGAAGTTGCTGAAATTTTTGTACGTTAATACATCAAATCTAGCATAAACTTACTTTTAACTATGGCCTCTACTTCTATGGGCAAGGCAGGTGCGACATAGCTTTCCCCAGAATTCTTGTATATATTAGAACAAAGAGATTTCTATAATTTCATGCCCTTCCCATGCATTAGTAAGCGAATGACATATACCTTACTTATTATAGTAAGCAAATGACATATACCTTACTTATTATTTGAGCTAAACATACATGTTCTGTGGACATGCTGAAAATTCTACGGTAACAGGTACCCGCAGGTAATAGGGTCTCGGGTATGCGGGTACGAACTCTCTACCCGTCCCAGCCCTATCAGTTACTGGTGAAAGTATGTGCACTTAGTACTGGTTAACAGCTTAGGAGGTCTAAGCCTGCCCAGGAATAGTGTGGTTAGGTTAACTGACCATACCGACATGACATTAGCTGTTTACCATGGACGTTAAACAATAACACAACTCAACAATTGATCTGTCAGATTGATCAATGTAGGAGATTAGTCAAACCACTTTGAAATTTTAGCAATAAAGTAACAAAATCTCAAATTCACATACTATTATCTAAATACAGGTATGTAGATATATAGAAAACAGGAATGCAATGCCTTTTATTCCTCACCAACCGCGAAAACTCTGAATTTGGGGGTAAAATCTGTAAGTGCTGACTTTTACCTCTAAAATAGAAACTCTAATGTAGGGTTCCAACTATGGTTTGAGGGCTGGATTTGGATTTTGATTGTTTCAGTTCCTGGTCTTTGCATACTTTTTACTTCCATTACCAGTGACAAACATTGATTCTTTCTACAAAAAAAAACAACAGAAAATGCCTTTGATTTTAACTCTATGATAATATTCTAAAATCTAAAACATGAACAGTTGCAAAAAAAAGTTTCATTGGAACGAAGATCCCAGTAAAAGTCAAGTGCTCTGTTCTGTTCTATCATATAGGTAAAAGCACTTACAGACTTTACCCAAATTCAGTATGGTAAACAACAATGGTTTCTCAGATAAAATATTGAACTGTCGGCTGCTAGATTTGATCTGCTTTTGCATCCTTGTTAAAGTATATAAGGGTGAGTGGTAGGTTGTCTGGACAGAAAAGAATTTGTTTCAAGTAGCTGCCAATTGTACATTAGAACAGACTCTGCAATATACTACTAGAAAATGTGTTGGGAATGAGTTTTCGCGGTTGGTGAGGTACAAAAGGCATTGCATTCATGTTCTCTATATATTTATATTATCGTACGTGAATTTGAGCGGTCATTGGTAAATGTACATTTTTATAGCAGTTTTAGAAAGAAAAAAGAGGTGTTACACTGTCTAACATCTCAAAATGTCACAAAATATATTATCCATTGATGTCAGCAGTTAGACTCACATGCTCCAAAGTGGTTTATTATTGCACTCAGAAACATATCATTGCTCCTATTGGCACACTGTTTTAGTTTTGTTTCATGTTTCCAGGTGATGCCTTTGGAGAGGGACTTGATGCATTTATTCTATCCATAGGAGTGATAATAGCAATAATAGTGGGTGTGATTATTATTGTTGTCGTGGCAGCCGTCGCCATTATATGTTGCTGCTGTAAGAACAGACATCAGTACAGACGTACTCCTAAATCTGCTTCCGGCAGGTCGGGACAAGAGAGAGTGCCTGTAGAGCCCACAGGTGAGTGTATTAGAGGTGCTATAGATGCAGGAATTACTGTAAAAATTCTAAATATCGGGACAGATGGGTGTTATCAGACAGTGCAGACCCAGATCAGACTGCTCCTTTAGGAGCAGTCTGATCAGGGCCTACACTGTTTGACATTCCATCAGTAATTGGTGGACACAATACTGCATTATAAACCAAATTGTTCCATTTTTGGGACAATTACTGTTCTTATTTGAGGTGTCCCATTTCTTAGAATTTTTACAGAATATTGCCTTGTGACTGTTATGTTTCAGTTCCAGCTTCCCAAGGGGCTAACACTTTGTTTTGTGATCCTGAGATCATGGGCTAGAGTCTCCAGTCCTCTTGGTGGTGAAACCGTCTATGCACAAGTCATTATCAAAAGCAGTTCTTCTTTCATATTCAAATTTGGATGACAGTATGTTGGTTGATTAACATACATGTTTAATGTGAAACATTTCCCATGCCTAAATGGCCTTTAGCTTGCAGGATAAATGGAATCCTAAACTTGCAGTCATTTGATATGAAATTTATTAAACTCACTAATGCATATTTTAAAAAAAATCATATCAAATAATCAGTCATTTAAGATCCTCCATTTCAAGTATATAATGTATATAATAAGAAAATACAGACTGTGCCCTAACAAGGCTGCCTGTGTGCTGAAAGATACAAACCTGTTTGAAAAGGGCATCCAAGAGGACCCTCAAAAATTGACTGCTTAAGACAGGTTCAATAACAGATTCATTGTTACTGTATCTTAGTTCAGGGGATCCCAAAATGGTTGCTGCTTAAGACAGATGGCCGCTTTATAGATTGACCCCCCCCCCCCCCCCAACACAGGTTTGACTGTTCGTTTGTGCATAGTTTGTATACATCTGCAGCCTCATGATATGTTCCATTCTGGACAGGGTCATTATTTCTCTGAATCATTTTTGCAGCCCCTCCCTTCCCAGCTGATGACAGACCACCATCTTACACAGACTCACCCCCTCCTTACAGCTCCAGCCAGGAAGCACCAAGTCCCACAGCACCCCCAGCTGAAAAGGTAAGGATTTGAGAGTATTTGTAGTAGTTTGTGGTAATTTCTGTTCTGTCTGTTAAAACGTGTTGTTAGCTTTTATCTGAACTGCATGGATGAGGAGGTTCAGTCGAGGGGTAACTACAGTCAAACCTGTTTTATGCAAGCACCCTAAATAAAGGCCAAAACAACTTGCTTATCGCAATTACTTATTTAATACAGGTTGATTTACACTGAAAATGCTACTCTGGAATATGAGATTTTGGCATTTGAGACAGGTTTTTGCTTATTAGAGGTGGTCTTTAAGATAAAGTTTGACTGTACCGTTTTTCAAGAAAAAAAAATTATCCTTCATTATTATCAGTCATCTTTAGTATCTACAGCTATGACTAATATTTGAAGTACACTCAACTCTTGATATCTCAAACAAAACTCTGTACTCTGTCTCCTGAAGGGAAGGATGGATTTTAATTAAACTTGCACAGATATACCATTAGGAGATGGAAAAAAACCGATTGCATTTTGGTGATCTTGACCCCATTTTCAAGGTCACATGAGGTCAAAGAGTTTTAAAAAATGCCTTGTCTGCACTCTATCTCCTAAAGGGATGGATGAATTTCAACCAAACTTGCACAGATGTACCATTGGAAGATGCAAAAGAGCTGATTATATTTTGGTGACCATGACTCTATTTTCAAGGTCTCAGGAGGTCAAGGAATGTTGATAAACGGCTTGCTACACCAGATCTCCTGAAGGGATTGATGGTTTATGACCAAACATAGACAAGTGTAGACTCAGTAAGTGCAAAAGAACTACTTGGTTTTGGTGACCTTGACCCTATTTTGAAGGTCTTAATTTGGCAACATTTAGAGAAAATGATATTGCTAGGAAAGCACAGGTGGGGGAGGGGGCATCTGTTTTTGTGAAAAACTTGTCTAGTTTATGGACAGAAACTGCCTTGGAATCATCATCAGAGTACCTGGTCATAAATGATTCAAGCTGATTGGTTACATTTTGAAAAATATGCCACAGGTTGTCACATATGAACAACAAAGGTTCAGATAAACTTCAGCATCTGGGCATTTCACATCCCTTCCATCAAAAATAACATGCAAAGTTTTTTATTTATAATTTCAGGTTTATGTATGACATATACCTTGGAAGTAGGAACATCATTTGTATCATCATAAGTAACATATTAACGATATCAGAACCTATGACTGTGTAGTGTGAGAAACATGCTGAAGAAAGACGATTTTGGCTGATTTGACAACTGTGAGAAACAGGTTATAAAGAAAGAAAGAAGTTTTTACCTGATTCAGGTCTCATTGGTGTTGGTGGGGGCCCAGCATACACTGTTGTGAAGTTTTCAGGTTTAGCTCTGCATCATTATAATGCGGTAACAGGCAAACACAGGGTAGCTGAACTGACAACTGTGTGAAATCGCTAAGAAAGTAGACTATTTTAGTAGATTCATCCGTAGGCAAGCCACAACCTGACAAAACCAGTCTAAGCTACCTCCTTGACAACAGTGAAGACTCTGATTAGACTGGGCAGATGCCCTGGCTGATCTGAGTTTTCACTGGGCTAACATGCCACTTGGTTGGATTTGTCGTGTCATGGCTCAGGTTATGGTGCATTGTATTTTCTAATAGTGCTAGATATTACTTAATATGTATGGATACACTTGAACAATGAATTTCGTTTTTTCTGAGGTTTATTGAAGTGTAAACTACATTGGGTCACTAGGAAACACCTTCAGGGTTTATGTAAACTTTGCTCTAGACCCAATGTAGTTTACCATTCATTTTTTGGGGTTCATTAAACTTTGCTAGTGACCTGACCCAATGTAGTTTACACTTTGATAAACATGAGAAAAATGAAGTTCATTGATTATATTTACATTGGTTTCAATCAAATCCTTGACAAAACATCTTGTATAAGCACTAAAATTGAAGCAGTGAAACATCTACATGCAGTTTTTCTGCTAACAGTGGACAGCATTCTTGTTACAAAAAGAAACAACTTTTGTAAGTTTCTGTTTGCCTTCCTGAACAATGTATTTCCAACATGGGGTTACTCTTTAAGGGAAGGATTTGCTCCCGAAGAGAGCAGGTCCTTTCCTTTATAAGAATAAATGGTAGACAAATTTTTATGGTAAGAATCACATGCCAAGGGTGAATTAGAGTACCTTTTCAGGGAAGCAACTCTGCCATTTTAATGTTTGCCTTCTTTCGCAAATGGGGTCAACTCTTAAAAGAAAGACTTTGCTCCTCTAGGAGCAAATTCTGACCTATAAGAGTTGACCCACATTTTGAAAGTGCTACATCTTCCAGGGAAAAAACAGTAAATCGCAAAAGTTGTTCCCATTTGTAAAAATGTCAGAAAATGATGTACCCATATACCTTAAAACTACAGATAAACAAAACAGGTTGTTGCCAGTAATTCTGAAATAAGTGAGCCACAACACAACAAAACCAACAATGTGGCATGTGTGCCCAGCAAAGACTCAAATCAGGCTGGGCATCCACACAATCTGATTAGAGTTTTCGCTGTTTTAGCTTAGATCTTTAGCTACCCTTTAAGTGCACAGTGAAGACTCAGATCAGATTGGGAGGATGCCTAGGCTAATTTGAGTCTTTGCTGAGTGCACATGTCACTATGTTGGTTTTGTCTTGTCGTGGTTCAAGTTCAGAAAGGGCATGCCTTAGAATTATCTGTGCCATCACAGAAGGTATATTTTGTAGAATGAGTTTAGGAAGTTTTGAGTCATTTCATGTCCCTTTTGGATTTGTATTGTCGTTTTGTTTATTGATTTTTAGCTTGCCTGTACAAAAGTATAAGGAGCTATTTTTCTCACCTTGAGGTCGGCGGCATCGGTATGGGTGTGGACATCATGCTTTAAAGTTTTACGGCAAATTTTTTTTATGCGATGGGCAAGGTACTATCAGGCAAGCTATCCTATACAGAGACAGGTGTTGTTTAACATTTTCTCCATAAAATGTGTGTTATGGATGCTCATTAGATGTCATTTGACAGGAGATTTCAATTTGTGTATGTGGGACTTTCTTTTAATATAAATTCTCTGTGAAAACATGTAGCGTTAAGGGAGATTTCTTTCTGTTTTCCATACATTTTTCCATTAACATTGTTGCTGTTGATACAGATTATTAGCAGTACTGAATCAGTAATCATCAAAGAAATAAGAAAACAGCATTATTGTTTATAAATGGCCTAGGCATGACACAGAAGTGGATTCATTTTATCAAATCATAAACACTATTAGAATTCTGCCATTGGTGTAGGACTGTATTTGTACTGTAAATTGATAGTAATCAGTTTGTATGTTCATTTCAACCAAGAATTTTGATGGTGTTGAATTTTGTAAGGGCATGTGCATGAAATGAATTATTTGTATTTTATATGGTATAAAAGACAATGAGCTTTATATTTTGGACATTCGCCCACATAACCTTTGATTATACTGTCATTGAGTGGGTGAATGTATGTCTATCCTTCTCTAAGTAAACCTTTGTTGCATATGTATATTATTGTATTAACTCTTAAGTATTTCTTCTAAATTTACCCTCAGTCTTTTTTCACACAAGTCATATATTCTGATGCACTTATACATGTAAATGTAAAAGGACATCTGATTGGATAATGTCAAAAATTTGCAACAGAATATTCTATGATATACTGTCCCAAAGTAGACGTCATTAAGAAACTTCGTGTTGCATTGGCTAAGGTTAGGTTTTATGTTGCTGAAAGAGCCTGCTTTATGTGCAGAGTAGTATGCTTTGAACATTGAAAATGTTGAAAAGTGCATTAGAATGGGGATAACTATATTGAAAATTTCATTTGGGGAGATCATGGATTTTATGGTCGCAAATTGCGTTTTATGGCTCTGCTGATGCATTGCCCTAAAATGAAATTTCCAACCATAAAACCAACAATTAACATCCCCAAATGACAATTTGGAGTACATTTATCCCCTAAATGACAATCTTGAGACAAAATTTTAGTAATAATTAATAAATTTTAGTCTTGATTTTCCCCGCAAAAAAATGACTGGGGAGCATTTATCAGAGAAGGGTTTTTTTTATTAGAAATACAGTATTCAAACACAAGCTCCCTGCTCTTGTAAGATAGATATAGATTTTTGGAATTTTTTGGCAGAGAAATGAAAGAATGGCAGACTTAAGATTTTACATCCTTCTCAAATGCGTTTCAGTCATTAGGAAAATTGGAAGGAAAAGTCTCTGACATTTAACCGAATTTGCATGGTAAGAGAAACAGATGTGTTGTATAGGAAGTGGGTGGAAGTCAGTATAGATTAGAGAAAAAAATGGCAAAGAGAGGTAATGTAAGGTACTTAGGTACTCCTCCATGTTTGACTGCCATTTTTACAAAGGCAGATAACTTCCATAACTATTATGACTGCCTATTTTCTTCTCCGGGCAATGCAACCATTCAAAAGGGGGTCTGCTCTTGAAGGAAAGAATTTGCTCCTAGAGGAGCAAATTCTTTTCTTGAAGAGTTGACTGCATTGAGAAGAGTGGCAGAAAAGAAACTGGTAGAGTTGCCTCCCTTGAAAATTAGCTTATCAACCTTACTGTCTCAAAATGGGTGACCTAATCCGTTCACTGAGGTGTTATAAATGCAATTATGTTATTTTTGTATGAGCCTTTTATGCAGAGTTTATTAAAGAATTAGATTTAATTAGCATTATATAAATGTTTTTGTAAAGAATGCATAAGTAATGCAATTGATTTAATATATGTGCTTCTGTAATTATTTATTGGTATTTTGTTTTTATTTATTTAGTATTAAGTGTTATAGAGTTTATTCCTGTTCATGTACAGTTGCTAGAAAGATTACCATAAAAATTCTGTATGTTGGGACAGATAGGTCTGAGCAAACAGTTCAGACCCAAATCAGACTGCTCCTGAGCAGTCTGACCAGGCTCTAGACTGTTTGCCATTTGACCTACATCTTTTAGATGCATTACTCTATGGAAAAAAAAATACTGTTCAATTTTAGGACAGTCATGAGAACTATTCTCAGTGTCCCAATTTATAGAAATTTTATGGTATATTAAATTTTAAGTTTGTGCAATTTTAAAAAGAGAAAAATCTAGTCAAAATTCAAGACAGAACTAGTCAGATAATTTGTTATTTGTTTGTTTTTATATCAAGTGCTGAGTGCTGCATGTATTATTCGTGTTTGTAGAGATGTACAGTCAGATCTCGCTATTTCAGTTTCATAGTTCATCCCAACATATTGATTTCACAAAGTCAGTTTTCTGGTTCTTAGAAGATTTACTTTGAGATATCAGTATGTTGAGGTAACAGGTACTGAAATGTAAATAAAAATAGATTTTGTATTATTGTAAAAATTTCTAAAAATTGGGACACCTAAAGTTATTACTGAAATTGTTCTAAAAAAGGAATAGTTTGGTTTTAAAATGCAGTAAGGTCAAAAACGCTGCAGATGGAATAGTGTAGAATACAGTGTAGGTATGTAGACCTTGATTAGTCTGATCTGGGTCTGCATTGTTTTGTTAGATCTATTTGTCCCAATTTCTAGAATTATTACGGTGACTATATGTCCCAGAATAGAGTCTTTTATTTTGGCAATGAGAATGAATTTGTTTCGCAGTGAATCATGTTTTTATTGTCACCTAAGAATTTGTCTTAGAATTAAAATATTTTTGACAAAAAACGCAAGGTTCCTGTTTTCTATTTAGGTCCGCATCTAGTTACATGTATGTTGATAGTGGACTGGGAGCCCCTGGTTGTGGATGGGCTACACAAGTCCTGCTGGGGTGGGGGAGGGGAATTATGGCCAGCTGAAGGTCTAATTGGAACATCAGTGTGACTAAACCATAACTGCTATCTTATATTAGAGCAAATTGATTCAGGCAACAAAGACCCAAATCAGACTGTACAGTCTGAACTGGCCTACACCGTCTGTTTCAACAGTTTGCCCTAATGCTCAGTGAAACCACAACATTTCTTTTGCAGTAAATTTATTTTTTATCCAAATGTGATACTGAAACATATTCTGAAATAAAAAATGCTCCTCAGTTTACACCACACAGAGTTGGCTTGGTGAAACAGAGGAATCTACATGACCAATAAGAAATAAATGAGCTGTAATTCAGATGACATCAAATGCAAACACTACATGTCATCCAAGTCACTCACACTTGATGGCAAGCAGTAAATTGCTGCTATATACCTCCACTTCACAAAAATACTGCTGTCAGTTCTCTAGGACAGATACATTAAGTATGGCAACCATCGTAAATATGACATGTCTGAACAAGAAAACTCATCCATGAATAGCAGACAATGAAGACCCAGCCAGAAAATGGGTCCACATTATCTGGTCCAGTAAACTGTTCCAGTACTCCTGGCAAACTCAGCAATATCAAATTATCAGCAATGTCTTATGGTTTACTTTGTAATGGGTAAGGTTAGAATTTGTCCATTTGAACACTTTAAATTTCAATCATTTGCAAGAGGCCCAGAGGAGTAAAGGCATCTACATGGTCAACCGATGGCCACTACATGAAGCACTTAGGCCACTTATTTCACCATCGCTGGTCACCAAACTATTTAATTGCAATTACTGTGTCAAATATAATTTTGAATCAGTTGACAATATTACAGAATTTCCTTAAGTATTGGGACACGTAGAGTGATTAATTTTCCATTTGTCCCTAACTGAATTTAAGCACACTACAGGAGTATAATATGTTGCTGCACAAGAACGACTGCCCTGCTTTGTATCTTAAATTAACTGTCGTAAAGCGTCTTAAAATGCAAATGCAGAAAGTGCCCCTGTGACAGGGATATCTTAATTTACCACTAGAGCCTAGACCCTCTAGTTTGATCGACCCCCAGTTAGTGGGTTTACATGATGAGCTCTAAACAACCAAACAGACTTCACTGTCGCACTGGGTCCACACCAGTTCTTTAGAAAATTGATAAGCGTGGCAGTATAAGCAGTAAGTTCAAAACGGTAATCTAGCCAGGGTTCTCAAAAGAATAGCCTTAAAAAGACTAATCAAAGGGATGTTATCCAAAAAAAGGGAGTCGGGGGGGGGGGGGGGGGGGGGGGGCAATAACTCTTATATGCGACATACCGTCTCAACCTAATACACGTTGCTATAAATTTTCATCAAGATATTCAAAAGGCTTACATATTTATGGCACACACAAGAATCGCCTTAAAAACTAATCAAAGGTATGTTACTCCAAAAATAAGAAAGAGGAAACAATTATTCTAATATGTGATACACCGTTTTAACCTTTCAAATACACATTGCTATAAATTTTCATTAAGATTTTCCATACAGTTACCCAGTAATAGCGCGCACAAGAACAGCCTTAAAATTAACCAAAGGGACGTAACTCTGAAAAGCAATCATTCTTATAAATGGCATGCCGTCTCAACCTAATACACATTACCATTTAATTTCATCACCATATCCAAAAGGGTTACCTAGTTATGGGGTGTGCAGTAAATAGTTTAAATAAAAACCAAAGGGATATAACTCCAAACTTAGGGGGAGCAACTATTTGCACATGAGACACACTGACTGAGCCTCATATACATTGCTAAAGAGTTTCATCATGATATTGCAAAGAGTAACCTAGTTATGATGTACACAAGAATTGCCTTACAAACTGCCTTAGTCGATTTTATCAAAGGGTTGTAAGTCTGCTAAAAATATTGGGGCATTAGCTCCAAATAATATGCGCTACCCCACATCCTGGTCGTACTATTTACATAGTTTGATGAAAATTGTAGGAGGAGTTATCCGGAAAAGAACACCCTAAAAAGCTCAGTTAAGGGCGGTAACTCCGCTGAAATCATCGGAGCGTAATCTTGAAACGATATGCACTGGTCCACCACATAGTTTTATTATATACCAAGTTTCACCTCGATCGGAAGTAAGCTGTAGGGGCAAGTATCCGGAAACGAAAAACTTAACGGACGGACGGGTGCCAGCACCAGAACATATGTCCCGTTGGCGTATAAAAAAAGCGCTGAAGAAGTATATATACTGGCGGGACGGACACTCGGCGCCAGGTGTGTTCAACTATGGTTACGTACCGCTGAGCCACTTGGGAAACGTCGTTAGAATTGAACAGAATAGAACAGGATATATGCACTGGCGGCCTAAATGACTTTACATGCAATAGTTATACTATGGTTTGTCCGCCTGTACGGGAGATAATCCACTCGCTAAAAAGCGAGTGGATAATCTCGTACAGGCGGACAAACCAAGGTATAACCATTTCATACCACCCTTATCAGCGTAGACCTTGCTCATTGCGAAATATTTCATGCTAAAGTTGGCGTTTTCTGGCAAGGGTCGTATAATGTGTCGATAGAGCGTTAATACAAATTTTTTTACAGTTCCGACAGAACTTAATTGCCAACCGATTTCCAATGTAGTCCTTCAATAAAAGCAGTCTCGTGTGTATTTGATCCATTTATGGACTAACTAAGCTGACCTTTCCCAACAAAGTGATCGGCGCGTATTTATTGATTTCTACCTACATTTTAAAAGGTTTAGTCTATTCACAGGTGATCGATTAGACATGTTAAGATATTGTTTTGAAATGTCATTGCATAAACTGGATTTCAAGGAAGATAATGATTGAATTTGTGTTTTGAGCTAATATAATTTGATCTGCGTGCAGCTCACTCTTGCACATACTGTACGCAGCAGATACGTGAGCTGCATTTTGCTACTAACAGCACGATGAGAGTTCGATAACCGCTATTAGATTGATCAATGGTGGTAACAGTACCTGTTGATCAATAGGTGTTTGCGTGAAAATGTACAACGCTTTAAAAGATTTGTAAACTAAGAGGATATAAACATGGCGGTCAACTCGGAACCATTGATCGCCTTGTTGGAGGTTATGCTCCGGACCCTATCGGTCCCGAGGGTAAAGCCAGGGGGTCACCCGGAGGAAATTTTCCTACATCTCACAGAAGAAGAACAGGAAAAGTTTGAGTGCTCAATATGGTAAGTCAGCCTACTGTATACTTGCCACCTCCAACCTACTACCTGTACAGCCAGCTACAGGGCTTTGCGCGTTTTGCACTGACGCACTTTGCAAATTGGCAACTCTCTCTCTCTCTCTCTCTCTCTCTCTCTCTTTCTCAGTATTCAGTGTAATGGGGATGGGTGGCGGGTTTGGAGGGGGGGGGGGGTGGAGAGTCTCTGGATAGTACATATAATTTTTCTTCTTTCTCAACAGAAACATATGATCCCTAATCTAATTAGAACCGTCTCGGCGTTAGGGTTCTGCATGTGGTTTTAATGTGTGGATAATTGTGGAAAGCCTTTCCTAAATTATTTCTATCCCCCCCCCCCCTTCTGATCTGGAGTACTGAATTCATGCTCTGTGGCCACAAACCACTTGTCCGGTGTACACTTTGATGCAAATAAGTTCATACAAATTGCAAAGGAAGACAGAAAGAGAAAGTCGATAAGGGTTTTCGACAACTGTCTTGTGCAATTTAACAAAACGTAAAGAAAACGCGTTTTTCATTAAACAAACTGAAGTGACTGGGGTTGCATTGGTTGCGATTTACATGTATATGCCCAGTTTGTATAAAGAAAAACATGTCGTAAGACAAAGCGTCCATTTGGATAGTGTGTAAACTACATGTATAGAATCCAACAGTCCAAACGAGGAATCCGTATCCCTACGTCGAAAATGTCTGACCAAATTTAGGCTGAATATGGGATTTATGGATATCCATCACAAAATACGGAGGCTTTAGTTAATACTTGTCAGATAAAAGAACAGTCTAGTATTACAATACATCGTGACGTGATCAGACTGCTCCTGTAGAAGCAGTCTGATCAGGGTTTCCACTGTTTGCTTATACTCACCTGTCCCAGTGTTTTGGAATCTTAACGGTAACACTGTCTTTCCTTTTTGTTTCAGTTACCAAATTATGAAAGAAGTACGGGAGTGCAAGAACAAGCACAGATTCTGCTATTCCTGTATATTTGTATGGTCAACGAGTGGCAATCCAGTCAATCATGACAGATGCCCGGTATGTCGAACGGAGGGGGACTACATCAGAAATCATGACCTTGATGAACAAATTAACCTTCTAAGAGTTAAATGTTCCATGAAATCCTGTACATGGACTGGCATTTTGAAATATTTACCGTCCCACCAACATACAACGTACAATAAATTCCGTCCAGTGCAGAGTCCTAGACAGTCAACCGCAGAGCCAGAAAATGTCCCGGATCTGCCTCCAGTGACAAACGCAGTCAGATCAAGACCATCTTCTAGGTCTGAAACAAGTGTGGCGACATCCACAACACCAAGAGCAGCTAGATCGAATACGTCGTCTCAAACAAGTACACGTATGCCACTATCCACAATAAACAGCAATGCTCAGAATGAACCAAGACAATCGACGTCGACAAATACTTCTTCGCGTACTCGGACAAGAACTAGGCACAGACACGCCAGTTCGAACTCTCCACAGAGGCGCTCAAATGTTACTGCAACTGGACTTAATCGTCTGACGTCACGCGCACGAATACAAAATGACGGCTCTAATGGTTCAAACGAGACCTCAAATGCAACGGATAATACCCAGTTTACTCCGCGCCCGCCTCCTGGACCAAGGCCTAATCATCCAGGCCGCTCTCCTCGAAGGATGCCGACTCTACCCAGTATTATTAATAATTCTAGCAACAGTAACGCGTCAGCGAATGCGAACAGCGAACAAAATGGCACACAGCAAACAGACATTAATAATAATTCTGATGGAACTGTGACAACCAACGAAAGACCGCATAGACACATTGTCGAAACAGCACGTGCTCATAGACAGGCTGGGCGTCCTGGAGGATTCAGTATGATTCGCGACAGACTGAACGAAAGCAGACAGAGACTGGATTTACTCATGGGTGCCTTTTCTGTTGAACTTGATCGCGGAAGGCGGGATTTAACCGAATTCCAAGAAGAACGCGAACGCAGACGAACTGAACAATTGCAAGAAGTCCGTGATCTTGGCAGACGACTTGGTCACGTGGCACAAGAACTGCGTGGCTTGTTGAATCAGCGTACCCAAATAAGGCAGCAAATCAACCAATTGGCAGACTCGAACGAGGAAGATTTCGATTAAACTTGTTTAAAAACAAATTAAGGCGACTGGGTATAATTTCATCAGCAGCAATAAAGTGTCTACAATTGTCATGTTTTTCCAACCTTACAATTGGGTCAACTCAGGCTTTAAGAAAGAAAATGCTCTGTTGGAGCAAGAGTTTCTCTTAAGAGAAAACATCATTTTGGAAGGGCTTCATCGTCTACCGTGGAAGCAAACAGGAAGACGTAGTCATAAATTTTGTTCCCCTCCACAAAAAATCGCGAAGAAGAAGGTGAACGCGTATACTTTACGCGGTGCCCACAATAACGTATATAGGCCTATCATGCATTAGTCTATTTTGTCTCCGCAACGTCTACCAATTCCTCTGATGATATATGGGTATACCGCCATATTTTTAAACCATTAGACCGCTTATATGACATCCTGTTTGTTTATGTGACCCAACCATTCGGAGATAAGGTTTTCTTCTAAAAGAATGAACTTGCTCCTACGGGAGCAAATTCTTTCCTTCAACGGTTGACCGCCATAAAACAGAATCAAAACATGAAAATGGCAGAGTCGAGTCTCCTGAAAATGTACTGTATCCATTTATCTCATGAATATTTGAGATCTTGTCAGTGGTGGATCAAGATGGCACTTATCCGCACATGACTCATTGTCGCAGCTAGCTTGATAGCGGCAACTCTTGAATACGTGTGTGTGTGTGTGTGAAACATCGAACAAGACAAAACCAACCACGTGGCATGTGCGCCCAGCGAAGACTCAGATCAGCCTGGGCATCCGCCCAGTCCGATCAGAGTCTTTGGCAACTCTTGAATACGTGTGTGTGTGAAACTCGAAGAAGGCAAAATCAACAATGTGGCATGTACGCCCAGCGAAGACTCAGGTCAGCCTGGGCATCCACCCAGTCCGATCAGTCTGCACTGTCGACACAGAGGTAGCTTAGACCCTTAGCTACCTTTTTAGCACATAGCGAAGACTGACCAGACTGGGCAGATGCTCACATTGTTGGTTTTGTCGTCTCGGGGCTCATCTTATTTTGAAGTAGTAGCCAGGAGTCTCTTTGCCAAAACTGAGGAACATAGTTATGAGAATTGGAAAGTCAAGAAAAGCCAAAATTATAAATGTATACCAGAATAAATAATGACATGCATTTATGTCAGCATTTTGCCAAAACATTTCGATCTGGTTGTAAATATTTGTAATTTTATATCTACTGAAACTGTTATAATTAAGTGATCGGATACGAAATATTATTAAATGGGCTTGTCTCTTACCATCTGCTTTACATGCAACTGTGTATTTCCACAATACTAGTATTATGGGCACAGAACAGATTATTTCTTCTAAGCATATGAGAGCCTTTAGCATTTGTATAACACGCATGTCTTAGAAAATGTACAAAGAAACAAAATCAAATCCATAATGTAACCCATTAACGCCAAGCGTCCCATAAATAGGACATGAGCAAACAGTGACGACCCAGTGAAAACATATCGGATTAATCCTATTAAACGCCCGGGAGAATTGCATTGTACGAAAGGGGGTCGGGGCGTTATTTAGAGCCTAAAGAGAAGTAAACCAGCCATTGCTAAAATTCTTCTATTGAATAGTATTAACGTGAAGGAGATACGTCAGATGAAGTACATAGTTCTACTATTTTCCTTCTTTGCCTTCCTGCTGATAAGGGGTTTGCTCTTAACGAAAAGAATTTGCTCCTCTAAGAGCAAATTCTTTCCTTAAAGAGGGGATTCCATTTAAAAGAGTTACGTTCTCCAGAGAAGCAAACAGGAAATAATGTAATGTTCCCATTTGTAAAACTAATGGAAAACATGGATGTAGGCAGGTCAATATAACATTATTTTTGAAATAAGAAGCAGGGGCGTTTATTAGAGCAGGGGCGTTTAATAGGATAAATACGGTAAGCAAACAGTTGATTCAATGTTGGTTCAACATTGTGTGTCTTCCAGGAGCTTGTATGTCCTGTCTTGTTGCACGAATAAATGGTGTCAGTTATACCATGGACTGTCAGCAGGCACGGAGATATTCCATGTAGATTATTTTCGTTCAGGTGGACAATCATGGTATACCATGGTTCGTCCCCCTTTACGGATAGATAATCCACCAGCTTTAGTGAGTGTATTATCGAGCCCACAGGTGGACAACCATGGCTGTTTCATACTTCTCTCATCAGCGCTGGCCTTTTTCATTACATGTATCAGACATTTAACCCATTGCATTCTGGGTATTTTTTGTCGTCTGCTGAAATTGTCGTCTGCATCAAAAATCAAGAATATTTTGACAATATTGGTCTAACTAACTCTTGTAGAAATGATGTCTAGGCAGCAAACAAGTTGGATCTCAGATCAGGCCCCACGTTTGTGGGGCCTGATCTGGATCCAAACTGTTTGCCCAGATACCCATAAAGGGGTATCCCGAATGGAATGGGTTAAGGCCTAAGTATGCATGTTCTGTTATTAGAGTGTTGTATAAGGTATTTTGTACCACAATTACTCGTACATTGATTTGTTGAAAGTGCTGTTGACGTTTTTTCGACAAATTGTATTTTCAGTATTGAACTGTGATATAAAATGTGTTCATATCAGAATGTTCTTGTTTCACTGTTCTGATTTATGTACTGATTATGTTTTCAGTATTTGTATTTCTATGTATACGAGTTGAAGTGATTAATTTTGATCTTTATACTAAACAAAAGTTTTAAACTTTGCTTGTTTGTGTGTATGTTAAACTGATGGAAAATGCACATTCGTATCGGCATACGCCAAAGTTTCCGGGGTTAAATCAGGTACAACAACATATGAGCCGCATCGTTTGAAAACTCGTCTGACCCACCGTGGCCCAGACGCCACAGAACGAGAGTATGGCCAGGGTTCGAGGTTATAAAACTTGGGAATAATCTCAAACTCAAAATAAAGCACACTGATTGGCTGCTTCCGAGCATGTGCTCGGGAGCAGCCAATCAGTGTGCTTTATTTTGAGTTTGAGAATGTACTCAAGTTTTATAACCTCGGGGCCAGGTCTACTCTGTTTGCATATGAAAAAAGGGAACTTCTTTTTAAAGTAAAATAAAGTACTTTTACGGGAAGTAACTATGCCTTATTCATGGTGGCCTTTCTCGTCAGTATGGGTCAACTCTTAAAGGAAAGACTATGCTTCTTCCTATAAGAGTAGACCCCAACTTGGTAGGGTTTTGTTATCTAGACAGGCAAACAAGAAGTCACACGTTGATTTTTCTTTTTATCAAATGACGTCGCATCTGAGAGTGTAATTAAGCCATGCGTTAAAAATGATAATCCGCTAGTGGATTAGATATGCAAATTACGTCGTAACGTTATTTGCACTGACGTCCATAAAAACGTCGCATTTTCTAATGGCAAAATCGCGACGTTTTAGTGCAAAATTTGCTGATAAAATGCGATTTTAGTGTCATATGATAAATACAATCTTGCATTCGTGCTCCTGTATTATTGAATTCTTTAAACTCGTTTGGTGAAAACGATACGATGCTCGGCAAAGCCTCGCATCTGATCTTTTTCCCCAACTCGTTTGATAAATTCAATAATACATGAGCACGAGTGTAAGATCCTATATAAAAATAATGGTGGAAAAACTGGAGATGTACCCATACCCTTTGAAAAAAACAACAACTAAACAGAGCTTCAGGCTAAAGCGAAACTTTGCATGCGACAGCGCAAAATAGAAACTGACTTTATAACCCCTTTTTCGCAAGAAACCTTGTCTTATTTTATATGGACAAGAACAGCCTACACATCCTTCGTTCATAAATTGCACTAGTGGGCGAAAATTTAAGACACGGGTCAGACTGTGCGAGTACAGAAAATGTTCTCAGTGATGGATGGATGATTTGCGATTTTACGTCCTTTTTAACAATATTTCTGTCATATCAGGACGATGTGTGGGTGATAATGAAAGACTGTTTGCAATGGTACACCGTTTACGATAGAAAAGATTTTCGCCTCCAGCGGGTCTCGAACCCGGGACCGCTAGATCAGTAGGCCAGCGTTTAACCTAATAAGCTACCGGAGCTCTGTTCTTAGTGAAGAAGCACCTGACTCATAAGTCAAAGGTGCTGGGTTCGAAACCTGGTCTGGCCACATACTTTCGTTTCTCCTTCCGCTGATTCAAGAAGGGCAGTTGTCAGTCACTGGCGAAAGTATGTGCACTTAGTACTGGTTAACCGCTTAGGAGGTCTAAGCCTGCCCAGGAATAGTGTGGTTAGGTTATCATGACCATAGCTGTTTACCGAGGACGTTAAGCATCAAATCAATCTATCAATCTTAATGATGACAAAATAGTTCAGTTACCGTTTTAACCATCAATATTGCCGTTTAAACTTAAGGTGTGTGGGAACACCTCCATGTTTTCTTTGCCATATTTCAAGGGGAGAGAAATTTTGTGACTTCTTGGTTTGTTTTTCCTTCCAAAATTGGGCCACTATTACATTTTTAAAGCAAACAATTTGCTTCTAAATTATAAAATAGGAGCAAATCTTCCCTTAAAGAGTTCACCTTCATTGAAAAGGAAAGCGAAAATGAATATGAGAGACATTAAATTTGAACCGTCGCGACACGAGAAAACCAACAAAGTGGCATATGCGTCCAGCGAAGACTCAGATCAGCTTGGGCATCCGCCCAATCTGATCAGAGTCTTCGCTGTGCACATAAAGGGTAGCCAATGGTCGAAGGTACATGGCACTTTGTTGGTTTTGTTATATCGCGGCTCATTTCTTAGCCTGAATGTGTGTCTATTCACCTTTAATGTTGGGATACCTTAACAAAATTTTGAAGTGTCTCTACCGTTTCCAAAAAGACGGTAAAACGATATCAAAAGTTAGAGATTTAATGAAAATGACGTATTGGCGCAAATTAATTTTGGCGTTCATGACCATTGCTCCAGATAATAAAAATAAATTTCACATAAATTTGTAAAAAAAAAGTGTCTTACTTTTCTGTTAAACTATACGTTGTGGCATCTGTTAGAACTGCCTCGTCGGGGCGATCCTAATGGTATGCAGCAAGGTATAGCCTTCAATAGAATGGTAAAAATAATCTCATATACTCATCAGATACTCGTTTTTATCTGAACCTCGTAGTAAGTCTAATAAAAATCAAATATTGGCGGACAAATTTTAGGGCGGTTTACCTTAATCGTCAATATCGCCAAAATTTACAAGTGTTTTTTTTTTCTTTTTCCCGGTAAGAAAGGCCAGTTTGTTATAATATGAAATGTTATATACACTGCAGACCTGATCAGGCTGCTCCAAGAAGAATTATGGTCTATGGTCTACTCTAATTGCTCATGCAGTACTGTCCCAATATCTTAAGTAAATATGTTAAGTATAAAGTTCGGCATTTAGTCCTCCAAATTCGGCAGTTAGTCAGCCAGCCTCTTGATGTTCCTGTTATCATACACGCGGCGGCCATCCTCAAAGTAACCGTTGTAGCCCGGGTAGTAGGGTGAGTCCACCACGTAGAATTCGTCTTCAGTCGTGCTGGAGGTGTCCGTCTTTGGACCACGGGCGTCCCTAGAGAATCATAGAAACAGATACAGATACTGTTGAAAGAGGATAATGTAAATTACCTACTTCTGTCCCCGTCGGACAGTTTTCTTTATAAAATATCATGCTCTAGGGTATCTTAGTAACCAGTCATGTAAAGAACATTTGAGCCGCGACACGAGAAAATCAACAATGTGGTTGTGCGCCCAGCGAAGACTCAAATCAGCCTGGGCAGCCGCCCAGTTTGACCACTCTCTTCAATAAGTGCTTAAAGGTCGGACGGTAGCTAAGGGTCTAAGCCACCTCCATGCGGACAGCGAAGACTCTGATCAGACTGGGCGGATTTGGACCAATTTTGTGTCAGAATGATCCTTGCATATAGCTATTCTGGTTTTTGGCAAATTGGCCATCCAAGATGGCTGCCATCTACAGTTACTAAAAATAGCACAAACATGGAAATGGCAGTACCTTAAGAACCATTGGGCGGATTTTGACAAAATTTGTGCCAGAATAATGCCTGAAACTATTTTGTTTCTTTTGATTTTCATTTTTTGCTTTCACTTTCTTCTTTACATGATCTCTGCTACTATGGAAATTCAGTGCAGGTGTAACATAGCATTCCGCGGAATTCTTGTATAAATACGGCCCCAGGGGGTTCAACGGAACGAATCCATATAGTTGCACACTTGCCCGTCTGTCTGTCCGTCCCCTCTCCAATTCGAAGAGAAGAGTGCTAATCGCAAGTGTCGGCTTCAAATGTGAGTTTTGAAGTTCCGTATTCTTCAGTTATAAGACAGAAAGTTTCCCCTTTAAAACAGTCCTAAAAATCTTGGTCCGCCTTATGAAATGATCCAGATTTTGGGGATTGTTTTGCAAGGAAAAAGCCGTCTCATAGTAATATTTAAGACTGATATAAATGTTTAGGGTAATTTTGGGATGGGTATGATTCGTCCTATAACCGAAAATAAACGGTAACACTGTGTTCATGGGGAAAAATTATATGGGGCTTAAATTATATGTATTTCGATCAGTTAGTCTTTTTTGATAACTTAATCACACCTAGTTAACCATGTTCTCAAGGCTGTTGCGAAACGAAAAAGAGTTTTTACGAAACGAAAACGAATCATTGTTCCCAAACGACCATGTCATCGTGGCTAAACAAATTTGTTTAGCCACAACGACCAGGTCGTTTGGGAACTATGACTCATTTTCGTTTCGTAACAGCTCTTTTTCGTTTCGTAACAGTCCTTGTATATACACAGTAAACCAGGGGTGTTAATACAGTATTTTACCTGTACACGTAGTTGGTGCGATACTCTGGCTGGGACTGGTAGTACTCATATGGGTACGGCCCATAGTATCCCCCGCCATACTCATTGTGGATCACGGTCCTCCTCTGAGTCTTGGTGCGATCAGACAGGATCTGACTCTCGGACTCCGTGCTCGAACGGTCCGATGATGAGCCACAGACGCCCGTGAGCCACAATAACATGAGGGCAGTGATGAAGGCTAGGAGGCCACCCATTGCCAGGATAATGATGGAATAGGGGATATGAAGCGTGGCGTCATGAGGGACGTTGTTGTCCACTGTTTCCTTGTGCTCAAGATGTAGATGGGCTACCATGCCCACAGGAACCCACACCAGTATACCTGAAAATATAAAGGGCTTAAGATAAATATTTCAATTCCTGCGAGAAACTATTTGCGTGCCCACGCACGCATGTGTAGGTGTGCGTACAAGCCTGTGTTTGTGTGAGTAAAATCCAATTTCTATCATTATACTCCCGCTTTGAAAAAGTGGGGGTATACTGGTTTACATCTGTCTGTCCGTACCTCCGTCCGTCCTTCCGCCCGTCCCCTTTTAATCAATTTTTTCGTCAGAGATTTCTCCACAACCATATGAGCTAGAATGGTCATATTTGGCATACAGAATGATGACCGTGTGTTGTATCGTGGGACTGCAAATCAGCCTTCTCAAGCTTATTTTTCCCTTTATTTGTCCAATTTTCTTTATTTCCATACTTTGAATAATGAAATTTTTCGTCAAAGATTTCTCCACAACCATTCAAGGTAGAATGGTCATATTTTGCACAAAGGATGATGATGGTGTGTTGTATCGTTGGATTTCAAACCAGCTTTCTCCTGCTTATTCTTCCCTGTATTTATCCAATTTTCTTACTTTCCATACTTTGAATAATGAAAAAATCGTCAAAGACTTCTCCACAACCATACAAGCTAGAATGGTCATATTTGGCATAGAGGTTGATGACGGTGTGTTGTATCCTGGGATTTCATACCAGCCTTCTCGTCTTTTTTTTTCCCTTTATTTATCCAATTTTTTTTATTTCCATACTTTGAATAATGAAATTTTTCGTCAAAGATTTCTCTAAAATCATTCAAGCTAGAATGATCTTATTTGGCATAGAGGTTGACTACAGTGTGTTGTATCGTGGGATTTCAAACCAGCCTTCTCCTGCTTATTCTTCCCTGTATTTGTCCAATTTTCTTACTTTCAATGCTTTGAATAACGAAATTTTTCATCAAAGATTTCTCCACAACTGTGCAAGGTACAGAAGTCATGTTTGGTATGCAGGTTAATGACAACTTATTATATTGTGGGATTGAGAACCAGCCGTCTCCTGCTTATTCTTCCCTGTATTTGTCTCATTTTCTTTCTCTCTTTATATTGAATAATGCAATTTTCGGTGACAGATTTCACAGCAACCCTTCAGGGTAGAATGTTCATATTTGGTATACAGATTGTTAACAACTAACTGTATCATGGGATTGCAAACCAGGTGTATCTGGCATTTTCTTCCTTGTACTTGTCTGATTTTCTTTCTCTCTTTACACCGAATAATGCAATTTTTCGTAATAGATTTCACAACAACCCTTCAAACTAGAATGTATATATTTGGTCTACAGATTGCAAACCAGCCATATTTGGCACATTTTTCCCTGTATTTGTCTGATTTTCTTTCTCCCCATACTTTTTAAATGATAAACAAAGATATTTTTTGTCAAAGATATCTAAGCAGCCATTGCAAGTTAGAGTAGGGACATTTTGTTTGCTTTCTGATGACAACTGATGTATTGTGGGATCAAGTACCAGCCTTCTCCAGCATTTTCTTTCCTACATTTCAATTTCTCTTTCTCTCCTCACTTTGAATAATGCAATTTTTCATAACAAATTTCACAGCATCCCTTCATATTGGTATACAGATTGATAAAGACGTATGTCTTACTTGTATTTATTAATTTTTCCATCTGTCTATCATGTGAAATCATTTTATTCTGTATTACACAGAAAGGAGATTATTGATATTTGGTATTATACGTTGACAATGAGTTCTCTCTCTCTATACTTTATGTAACGAAAATAATACCATTTGAAAGCAGTTAAGCGGGGGTATAGTCGGATTCTCCGACAGTTCTAGTTCCATCTGGTAATCATGGTAATGGAAGTAAAACAAGTAATTTCATCTTCCTGGAGTTCACCCAAGTGTTAATGCCTGTTCCGCTAGCTAAGTTTAAATAACCATTAACTCAGATGAAACTGACAGTATAGGAAATAACTACAAACTATTCTAAGAAAGTTCAAAAGGGTAGTTAACGAGTCTGCAGATTGTGCAAAAAACGTGCCATACAAACCGGCCATAATTCAGCGGACACAGTCACTGATAGTGCAAGGACGGTAGGACAAGATAGACCAAGACCATACCAAACCATCACTAATGGTAATAGATCTAAAAGAAATTACATTAACAAATAAATGCTGGATTCAAACCTGCAATAATCCAGAGGATGAAGCCGCTGATGGCAATAGTGCGGTAGACCCAGGTCTTGAGAAGACAGCACACGAGGATGATCACCAGGATAAACCCGAAGGCGGCACATATCACCACAATCACTGTAATCACCTGTAGAATTAAGACTCAAAATTTCAATCATTTCTAAAGGTGGGCTTACACGGCGATACATGTTGCATGACATGACACGTGTGTCATGTGTGAACGGCCTGAAACATGTTTCATGACAAAAATCTGTTTACGGTCCTTTTCAACAGTATTTCAGTCACATCGGGTGACAATGAAAGGCTGTGTGCAGTGGAACCCCGTTTACGGTTAAGAAGATTTCGCCTCCAGCGTGGCTCGAACCCGGGACCGCTAGATCAGCAGGCCAGCGCTTAACCTACTGAGCTACCAGGGTTCCTAGGAAGTTGAATTTAGGTTCACTGATTAGTGATTAAATTCAGCTGAAATTTTGTGATCGAGCATCGGTTTATGAAAATTATCGATGATCGAGTAAGCATCGATTGATGAGAGTATTAGAAGCCTATGAGTATCCCTTGCTATATATGTTTTGTTGCATCTCGACTCAGATGTCAATAAAAACATTTGAAGCATTTTTTACGGTCTTCTTAATCGAGATTCTGTAGCAGCTTATGCTGTCGTTGCAAAGTCAAAGCCTCAAAGGAACTTTAGATAATGCATAATGCACAAACAGGAGATATGAGTATACACATTGGAAAAAGTGAAACATCGATTACATGTATGTCAAATTGTGATCGATTTATCACTCATTTGCTGTGAGTAATGATAGAGTAGCTCGATAAATTGGTAAACCACCGTCACCACCATTGGAAAACAATAACGTGCGCACACTATTGTCGCAAAAGATTTATACAGGAACATATGTCCGAGACGTAAAAAAATCATTGTAAGTCTAGCCTTAGACGATGCATAAAAGAATAGTTCCCGTTTTATATTATTTTTACTTGCACATGTATTTCTACACAAATTGTAAGTGCAAAATAAAAACGGGTACACTGAGCAAAATACGCACGGCTATATAAATTAAATACATGTAATATTTGTCAATTTTAAAGTTAACATTTGACTGTAAATTGATCAATTTCACATTGCCCAGTCCTATGTAAACAGGTAGATTCTATAACTGAATCATATAGTGAATTCGATCGGTTAAACGCTTAATGCCATACAGGAAAATACAAGTAAATCAGTCCGCTGAAGGTCTAGGATTATCGACAATCTGTCAGAGGTCAACGGGGAAATAACTGCGATTAAGGATTAGGCTATTTTACGGAAAAGAAACGCTTAATTCCCTTAATCAAACAGCTAAAATGTCTCCGTAGGCTATAAATACTATGTGGTATGTAAATGATTTTGGTATCAATGAGGCTCTGCAATCATGAATTGCAGAGAGTTTGCCCATGTTCTCCTGTCGGGTCATCCATCTGTAAACAATCTCGCTCACTTTATACCTCTTTCATCACCGTTTGAAATGTTGTAACGAGACATAGACCATTTGGGACTAGGAAAGGAGGGGTTGGGTGGTGGCGAGATCATCTCCATCTTCGAATTGCTAAGACTTTCACGTTACGGTTTCGTTCCGCTGAGCCTCCTGTGGGAGATCTTTATGAGAACTGGACGAAAAACGGAGCAGAGATACTAACTTGCCACAGGGTCCATTCCTCTTCGCCAGATACAATGCCCTCAAACCAGGTCAGGTGATTCGTGTAGTCTGAAATGATTGCACACAATATGTAACAAGGTTCATGGTATCTGTACCCAGTATTTACAGGACAACGTGGAAATGTGGGATAAAGGCGGAATACTTAATTTGTGTTCCAAAACGAAATACTGGTGTTTTACAGGAAAAACGTAAGAGACTTTTGAAAGCAGCACAGTTTTGTTTTATTTGTCGAAAGTAATGGAAATGATCATTAAAACTGAGCCACGACACGACAAAACTAACAAAGTTGCATGTGCGCCCAGGGAACACTCAGATCAGCCTGGACATCTGCTCAGTCTTATTAGAGTCTTCATTGTCGGCATGGAGGTAGCTAAGACCCTTCCTTAGCTACTCATTAAGCGCACATGCAACATTGTTGGTTCTGTCATGGCCCGGCTCAAATTGAAATGTCAAAGTCACATATTTTTATGATTTTGTGCCCTCGTTTCTCTTCTTTGCATGGTTGAATCTCTGGGGCCGTATTCATAAAGCCACTTAAGTCGTTGCTATGCGGTTGCTAAGGCTAAATATCTATAAAGGAGATTCCCTACATCTATGAAATTTGCTCTGGAGGAACAGTCTTTGTAAGACTGTTCCTCCAGAGCAAATTTCATAGTTGTAGGGAATCTCCTTCAAAGAAATTTAGCCTTAGCAACAGCATAGCAACCACTTAAGTCGTTCTATGAATACGGCCCCTTTGTACATGTCAAGTCAAAGCTTGTTATATGTGTCTCAAGAAGAATGAATCATAATAATGCACTGAAAGAAAAAAAAATATGAATTGTCATTTCTTAGTGACTGAAAGCGACAGTTAAACCGAGTATGGATTGCACAGAAATTATATTAAATCTATAAAAATCATTTCACCTTCAAAGACAAATTTAGAAAAGCTATTGCGGACGTTGCTTTTTGACCAGCAAAAATAACATATTCACTGGTGATTTAACTCGGTTTGTTAAGCTCTGCATGCACCTCTGCAATGGCTTATAAGACTCCCATGCGTCATGTCAGAAAATAATAAATTTTTTCGAATAATCGAAATTCGAATTTGCGGAAGTGTTTTTGCATAGAATTAATAGGCTTACGATCGGGACCATGTTTCAACTTCGAAAAATCCGATAGTTTCGAAAAATCGGCGTTCGAACTATCGAGATTCGACTGTAAATGCAAATGAAAAAATCAAGTAAATTTGACAAGAATCCGATTATATAAGATAACAAACATGCAACAATTACATGAAAACAAGAGTAGACATATACAGTTTTCAACAGACTAATAGAGATCACAAGTATCCGGTTATAAAACATCAAGCATGCAACACAATTACACTGAAACAAAATGTGCTCACATATACAAAACGTATTTTCAGTCACAGTGAACATTTTAAAGAAGGCTGTAACACAAGCAGAATGTTTATTAAACAACATATTTTACTCCACTAAATTGCAAAAATTCTTATTACCAAATACAAGCATTTACGCAAGTTTCACGCGTTTTGACGCTTTTCAGGAACAGCCAGGCTAAATCAGTCTGAAAGGAGCACGCACAATCATGGCGAAACATGGTGCTGCGAGACAACGTCCTGGAGAATATGCTAACTGCGCAAGCGCTGTGAACATGCGCACTCTGGCTAGAAAATGTAGAGTTCATAAAGACAATAACTCTTTAGTTACCACAATGCATACCCCTGATCAGGCGGCACCTTGATCAGTCGCAGCCATTTAAATATTTTTTTCCTCATGAACCGGTCGATATTAGCTTTATTGTTCTAATTATTTCTATATTCTTCATAAGCAATAGGCAAATAGCGCGCACAATTAAAAATATATGGGCTGCGACACGAGAATCCAACAAAGCGGTGCGTCCAGCGCAGACACGCATCAGCCTGGGCATCCGCCCAGTCTGATCAGACTCTTTGCTAAGCACTTAAATGGTAGCTAAGGGTCTGAGCTACCTCCATGCGGACAGCGAAGACTCTGATCAGACTGGTCGGATGCCCAGGCTTATCTGAGGCTGCGCTGGGCGCACAACCACATTGTTGGTTTTGCCGTGTCGCGGCTCATATACAAAACGAGCAAATAAATTAACAGTTTTCCTTTTTTGTCAGTCTGAAATAAAATAAACACTGATATTATGTATAAATATGTAGTTTAGGGTAAACCCTCAAGATATATAATAGCAACGTACACAAATACAAGGGAACACAAGTGTTGCCACGTAAAATGTAACAACTACGAAAAATGTAACTACTTGTATTATGATCAGAAACTTGTCCCGCACATTGTCATATGTATCGCAATGGGGCTTGAGCTCCGTGAGACCGATTTAAGTCCCTCTTCTCCTCACATCACCCTCCCCACTCCCAACACACACACACACACACACTGACCGTTTCATGGCGATGCTTCCGTTCCAGAAGAGCTAATGAAATTTGAGAACCAAAAAGAGATACCGAAAACACAGAATAATTTGAGCCACGTCATGTGATTTCCAACAATGTGGCAATTTTGTCATGTGATATTCAGATCATCCTTTTCATTTATACACGGTAATCAGAGACCTTTCTGTTGGCTCTATGGCTTGGGCCACAACCATAGATGGCTGATGTGACCAGCGAAGGCTCTGACCAGACTGCACTTATGTGCAGTCTGATCACAGCCTTTGCTTGTCACAACTACCACATTGTTGGAAATCACATGATGTGGCTCAGATGTTAGGCGAAGGAAAGAAATAATAGTATTTGTTTGTTTTCATTTATCCTGATTCGAAAAAAATTATCAAAGTCTAAAGTTGTATCAGATCAAAAAGAAACATTGTTATATTTTCGTGTTATACGTATTTTTAAAGAAAATGTAGCAATGTCACATGTTGATTCAGAATTGTCACACTTTACGTTGCAAAAGAGCACATAAATTGGTATTGTGTTTTCATATGTTTTTTGCTTTCATTAATTTGTTTCTTTTGTTTTTGTCACTCCACCTTTTTTCTGTATATACTGTTTACTTTCCAGTCTTGTCAGGTGATCTGGGCAGATGGTGCCGGTGTGATGCAGATCCGATGCAGTTAACCTGGACTGAAGATCTTATAATGATGCCGAATGGATAACGGACTGCAACAATGGCGTATTTGCATTGGTCTGTTTCACAGCGGTGGCATCATATATCGCTCTAGTTGTAGAATTAAGTTACCAGTCGACTTTTTACTTGGTCCTATAATCGAGTTTTTGAAGATACTTTCAGAGTTATGTCGTTTTTTATAATCTATTCCTAATGATTGGCTAATTAATATAAATGTCATATTGATTTTAGGTTTACTTTTATTACAAGCTGGTGATATTGAACGTAATCCGGGACCAGATTCACGAATTAACACTCTTTCTATCATTCATAGTAACATTAGAAGTATCAGAAATAAAATCGAATATATACAAGACACTTTTTTGGATTTTGATATACTCTGCTTTAGTGAAACACATCTTGATGTCAATATAAATATGGATTCATTAACACTTTCTAATAAGTTTGACCCACCATATAGAAAAGATCGTACTTGCCATGGATGGGGTATACTGGTTTATGCCTCGTCAAATATTTTGCACTCTCGGCGTATAGATCTTGAAATATTTTGTAATGAATCTGTCTGGACTGAAATTAAGGTTAATAGAGAAATTTACTTATTAGGAACCTTTTACAGTCCCCGTACTTCAGATATTAATTTTTTTGAGCAGCTGAATCTCAATATTGAAAAGGCATTAGAAATATCTAAGAATATTATCATTGTTGGAGATTTAAACGAAGACTTATATCACCAAAATGTGCGCAATCTAAAAGATGTTTTAATGTTAAACTCTCTCGACAATATCATAGATGAACCAACCCGGCAACAAGCACTGTTAGAGTTTTGTCGACAAAGGCACGATAAAATTGCCAAATTTTATAAGTGATCATAGCGCAACCTATATTACATTACCTTTCTTTTACGATCTAAATGAGTCTTTTGAAAGAACCGTTTGGCAATACAAATATGCTAATTTTGATTTATTAAATCAAAGAATAGGAAATTTTGACTGGTCGTGTTTACTAAATGGAACCGTAACCGAGGCTTGTTTATGCTTTAATAGTATTTTCCTTGAATTTGTTAACTCATGTATCCCACATAAAACTGTTATAGTGAGGGAGATGACAAGCCATGGTACGATTCCGTAATAAGAAGCACATCTAGGACTAGAGATAGACTTAAAACAAAAGCAGCGAAATCTGGAAACCCCTCAGATTGGAATAAATATAAAAAAGCACGAAACAAAGTTAATAATCAAATAAAATATGCAAAAGAAAACTTTTACAATGATTTAGAACTATTAGTTTGCGACTTTCAAAATAATGATAAAAGAAAATTCTGGAAAGTAGTTCGTCACTTTGTTAAAAATAATAATACGTCTTCATCTATTCCGCCTTTATGTACATTATCAGACACCGGTGATTCAAATTATTATTATTTTACTGACACAGAAAAAGCTGAGTGTTTAAACGATTACTTTGTCTCAATATCTAGTGTGAATGACCAAAACTCTCAGCTACCTATTTTTCAAAGCAAGACACCTCAAAATATTTCTACTGTTAGTTGCTCTGAAAGCGAAATTGAACTATTAATCGAAAATCTTAATCCAAATAAGGCGAATGGAAATGATGGTATAAGTAATAGAATGTTGAGAGGAGTATCCAAAACTATATCTAAACCTTTAGCTTTACTATTTAATCGATCTTTTTCCGAAGGTATATTTCCAGATCCCTGGAAGGAATCGAATGTAATCCCGATTCCCAAAAAAGGTGATAAGACATCGCCGTCGAATTACAGGCCAGTTGCTTTATTGAGTAATGTCAGTAAATTGCAAGAACGTAATGTTTTTAAAAACTTATATAATTATCTTTATGCAAATAATTTGTTATATAAATATCAGTCTGGTTTTCTCCCTAACCATTCAACAGTATTCCAGCTTATTGATATTTACCATAGTATATGTCAGACCTTTGACAACCATCAGTTTTCATGTATGGTTTTCTGCGACATTTACAAAGCTTTTGATAGGGTCTGGCACAAAGGTTTATTGTTTAAATTAAAACAACATGGTGTACACGGAAGCTTATTACACTGGATATCTAATTACCTCGACAACAGAAAACAAAAGGTTGTGCTTAAAGCAAGTAGTTCTTCTCCTAAAATATTAAACGCTGGTGTTCCACAAGGATCTGTATGGACCCTCTATTATTTTTGATATATGTAAATGATATTTCTGAGTCCCTCCTTAGTTTAACAAGATTGTTTGCCGATGATAGTTCTCTTTATTACTCAGCCACTAGCCTGCATGATATTGACGGTATTATAAATCACGACCTCAGTTTGCTATCTGCATGGGCTAGCCAGTGGCTAGTTACATTTAATCCTAACAAAACCGAAGCAGTTTTATTCACCTTAAGACGTTTTGATACACTGCCACGTCTAACGTTTGGCAATACTCAAATAAAATTTGTCGAAAACCATAAACACCTTGGTTTAACTCTTAGTAGCGATGGTAAATGGACTGTTCATATTGATAATATTATAACTTCAGCTTCAAAAGTCCTTGGTTGAATTATATGAAATTTGAAATAAAATATGTTTAAACCAAAAGTCCTTGGAATAATGCGTAAACTTAAATACACTTTTAGTCGAAAAGCACTTAATCAGATATATACCTCTTATCTATTGCCTATATTAGAATATGCTTCCATTGTTTGGGATGGCAGTTCAGCCCAGAACTCATATCTATTAGACAAAATTCAAAATGAAGCCGCGCGCATTGTAACGGGCTTAACTAGATCTGTATCAATAGCATTCCTTTTTCGTGAATGTGGTTGGGTCTCATTAGTAGAAAGGAGGCGTCTACAGAAATTAAATTTTATGTATAAAGTCCATAATAATCTAGCCCCTTCTTATATCATTGACCTTATCCCACCACTAGTTAGAAATGTTTCTAGTTATCAGCTTAGAAATCAAAATAATTATTCTGTACCTTATACCCGTACAGAAATCTCACGAAAATCATGTATTCCCTCGTCAATTTCATTATGGAACTCAATCGACAACAATCTGAGAGAAATAAACACACTTACAAGTTTTAAATCGAATACTAAGAAAATATACACGAATGCTTCTGCAACTCCAAGTTATTATTCGTATGGCTGTAGACACATATCTGTATTGCATGCTAGACTACGTAACAAATGTAGCAATCTGAATTTCGATCTCTTTATAAACTACTTAACACTTGATCCTACCTGTTCCTGTTCAAATGAAATAGAAGATGCCGAACATTACTTCTTTCGACGCCCAAAATACACTACGGGGAGGCTATTGTTATTTAACGCTACAAGAAATTTTCACCCTCTCAGTACTGACACTGTATTATTTGGTAAACCAGAATTGGGTACTGAAAACAACATAATTCTTTTTAAGGCTATCCATAATTTTATTAAGTCTTCAAAGCGGTTTTAGACTAGTTACAGCTATATATATATGAGCCGCGACGTGACAAAACCAACAATGTGGTTGTGCGCCCAGCGCAGACTCAGATCAGCCTGGGCATCCGCCCAGTCTGATCAGAGTCTTCGCTGTCCGCATGAAGGTAGCTTTGACCCTTAGCTATCCTTTGAGCATTTATCAAAGAGTCTGATGAAACTAAGCGGATGCCCAGGCTGATCCGAGTCTTCACTGGGCGCACAACCACATTGTTGGTTTTGTCGTGTCGCGGCTCATATATAGTCGGCTAGTATATGCATACATGTATATGTATACACTTTGCCATCATCGTTTTCAATTCCCACCAAGATTTGGCCCGGATCACCTGACAAGACTTCTTTGTATAGCTAGTTTTTTTTCTTATTTGGTACTGTTTATAGTTATGTTATGAATATGTTCGCTTGCTGTCATTATTATGCTTATTTATATCTGTTAATGTATGATGTAGGGGGCGGGCCGTAACTAATGTTGTGAGAACTTGTGGCCCAACCCCATTGCTTGTCACTTATAGCAATAAAATATGCTTAAACTATAAATTGGTATTTGCTTGCCAGGACAGTTTAAAGTAATTCCAAAGGTCAGAGTATCGCTATGTAAATCACATTTTAAATGCAGAACGTAATTATACCAGAAATAATAGTAATACAAGAAATAGCAACGACATCTGATTTTCTGAGGCTCACCGTTTCTTTCTCCCATCCACAGTACAGTGGTATACAAGATTCATTTTTATGTCAGATAAATCAATCTAGCATGTCAATTTTTTGCCACGCTTGCCTTACTCACACTAAAAATTGATCTTTTTTCACAACTGATAAATTTATCATGCGTACGTTTCAATCATAAATTTTAGTTAATCATCATTTTGAATGAGAACAGTTTTTAATCATTCAGTTTTTTTTTTTTTTTTTTTTTTTTTAGTTGTTTAACAACAACAAACACATAAAGCTCCACAAATAAGCAGAAGTTACAAACGGTTAATCACACTGGTGTAGCATTCAAAACAGGCAGTAAAAGGAACGTGTTAGCCGACAAAATTTCTAACTATAAAAATCGATCTATCTTTTTTTTATATGGGGTAATAGTTTAATACATATTATCTAAATTTCAAATTATTTTATCTTACAGACCCAATTTTTGTTTGACCAGTTCCTCTGGTAAAACGCAGTAGAAAATATATGTTTATTCACCAGTTTGTTGCCATCTCGTTGCAGCCCAAAACTTTCCGTAAACAGTTCATGAATATGCATATCGATTCAGTTCAAATTTTATTTACACTTCAAGAAGTGGGAATGGGATGGTCCGTATAAACTACTACTTCTGAAGCAAACTCATCCCAGAGCTCCAGATAAGAGGGGGTAACAAGGATAATTTTGGGATAATTGTCTATATTTCTCCATAAAAAAACATACTTTGTGACCCCTCATTAGAACCGTCTCGCCGAGACGGTTCTGATGAGGGGTCACAATGTATGTTTTTGACGAGAAATAAGAACAAGAGGCCCAAGGGCCACAAAGCTCACCAGATCTCTAGCTCAAAATTGCTATCAAAATTGCTGTCACATTTGTACAGGCTAATACAAAATATACAACTACAAAGTCTCAGCCTGACAGTCTGTTGAGTTGACAACAAAATATATAACTATTTTCCATATTTTGATTGCAGTAAATGCCATTTTTCAATTTTCCCCAGTATAAGTCAATGCAACTCTAAGTTTCCATAGCAACCAAATGAAAGAGCCGATTTTCATAAAAAACACAAACTTTCAACCCCCCAGCCTAAGCATACTACAGATGAACTCAGGCCTTATTGGCCCAGTGGCTTCTGAGGAGATAATTTTGTAAGTATTTTTTTTTCCATCATTATTGCATTTTGGTTTCCATGACAACCAGTAAAAGGAACAGTGGGTCCAAAAACAATAAAGCTGATAGAAGACTTCTTTAGGAACATTTCTATAAAAGTTTTGTCAACATATCTGCAATGGCTAGGCAGTAAATGCCATTTTTCAATTTTCCCCATTATAAGTCTATAGGAACTCTAAGTTGCCATAGCAACCAAACTAAAGGACAGATTTTCATAAAATATACAAACTTTCAACCCCCCAGCCTAAGGATACTACAGATGAAATCTGGGCCTTATCCGCCCAGTGGTTACAGTGGAAATAATTTTTAAGTATTTTTTTCCATTTCTTTTTCTTTTTGGTTTCCATGGCAACCAATAAAAGGGGCATTGGGCAAAAAAAACATACCACTGATAGAAGACATCTCAAGGAACATTTCTATAATGGTTTTATCAACATGTCTGCAATGGCTTGGCAGAAAATGCCATTTTTCAATTTTCCCCACTATAAGTCAATGAGAACTCTAAGTTGCCATAGCAACCGACCTAAAGGGCCAATGATCATAAAAAACACAAACTTTCAACCCCCCATCCCAAGGACGCGATAGATGAAACCTGGGCCTTATTGGCCCAGTGGCTTCAGAGGAGATAATTTTTTACGTATTTTTTCCATTTTTTTGGCATTTCGGTTTCCATGGCAACCAATAAAAGGAGCAGTGGGCCAAAAAACATATAGCTGATAGTAGACATCTCAAGGAACATTTCCATAAAAGTTTTATCAACATATCTGCAATGGCTTGGCAGAAAATGCCATTTTTCAATTTTCCCCATTATAAGTCAATGGGAACTCTAAGTTGCCATAGCAACCAAACTAAAAGGGCAATTTTCATAAAAAACACAAACTTTCAATCCCCCATCCCAAGGATGCCACAGATGAAATTTGAGCCCAATCGGACTAGTGGCTTCAGAGGAGATGTCGTTTAAAAGTGTTGACGGACGACGACAGACGACGACGACATACGACGACAGACGACGACGACGGACCACTGCCTATCCTATAAGCTCCCCCGGAGCCTTCGGCTCTGGTGAGCTAAAAATTATCCCTGAATTATCTAGTTATCCCCTCTTACCTGGAGCTCTGTCATCCTGCTATTTTTTCATATTTTCCTTTGGAATGCCAGACCAGTGCGTTAATATTGACATGTACATGTATGTATCGACTTTCTCTGTTTATTAAAAAGCACTAAATATACAAAGAAGACGTAGAAAAGGAAATCACATAGAAATGCAAAAGCATTCAGGAATTGCATATTAAGGTAGTTAGATACAGGATAACTGTGTTTTTCTCTGCTAAAACAAAAGAGAGTTATTGTTCATGGTGAAATCGGTCAACTGTGGAGTATATACACACACTATTAATGTCTACCGTAAAGATCCTTAGTTTTCGGGCAGATAGGTCTGTACAAACAGTGGAAACCGAGATCAGACTGTTCCTTAGGAGCCAGAATGATCACGGTCTTCACAGTTTCTATTCCATCTACACATTTTTGTAGGCATTACTCTATGGTAGAAGCGAAATAACAGGAAAATAAATAATAGGGCTAGGACCGGCTGTTGCAAGCAGCAAGTGCAGAATTTGGGCAGTCTTGATTTGGGCATATTTTTGAACTTAAACATTTGTTTTTCTAGGAAACAAAACTGTGAAATGTTTAATTTTTTCTTTTATTCTGTATCTTACGATGTAAGTTTTACAAAAAATAATATGCATAAGCATGCCCCATCGATTGAATAATTATATTTTTCATGAAGTCTTTCATGAAATTCAATTTTATTGCATTTTTTTAAAATGTAAAAATATACTTATTATCAAGATAACTGCAATTTTTTACCAGTTTGTTTCAAATATCCTATATAACAGATTTATGATTTGCAGAATGAAACTGCATTCATGTGCTAGAGACATGAATTTTAATGGAAAATGTGTAAAAATGTATGTAGAAATACAAAATTTTGTTTTTTAGGAAAACAAAACGGTGAATATTTTTTTTATCTTATGCACATGTTTTATAGCCCTTTGGGTTATTCAGCTGGTATTATGAAATGAATGCCCCGCCAATATTTTTATTCAGTATCTATCTACCTTAAATCAAAATTTAAAAGTAATCCAAAGGTGTAGCCGTCGACTACACCTTTCTGTAGTTGCAAACAAAGCACATGAGTTCTGGATTATTGATAAACATGAAACTGAACAGGTATGAACATATCTCAGAGAGTTCATGAAAGCAAATAGTTTCCCTTACAAAAAGGAATGCCTCTCTTTTGCAAACAAAAAAATCTTCTTCTTTTTTGTGCTGTTTGCATTGAAATAACTCTGGGGGCAAGCTCTCGTGTCGGAGACCACGCTTGCAAAAAGAGGGCTTGCTTCCATCTGGAAAGGGATACAAATACTTCCGATCGGACTGATCTCCCTTGATATGTATTCATGCACCTTAAAACGTATGAGTTAACCTTCATGCTTTCTGCCATTTTTATAAAGGGGAACAACTTTAGCCTCCTAGACACCAAAGCCCTTCAGTAAAGGGTCTACGAATTCTCTCTTTTAAGAGTTGATCCCATTGAAAAAGTAGGCAAGAGTTGCTTCCCTTGAAAGTGAATACATTCCCTCAACAACTGTCAACTGTAGACGCATTGCCATTACATCTGAAAACGTCACTGAAATATGTAACACTGTTAATAAGGGAACATTTATGTTAAGGTGAGTACAATGGGCTTTACAAACATAGAACGAAAAACAGAAAAAGGATTTTAGAAAATACTACCCGGTGCTTGACCTGTAAAAGATGCCAAAGATCACACATGTTTATAAACGAATTACAAAAATGTATGACAAAACACAACTACAGAATATTTGTGATCAACTGAACAGCATAGAAGAACATAATTTTCTCATTCATTATCTCGCCTATAGTTTTATAGCAATTCACTAGACAAGGGAGCAGGAAAAGAAGTCTGTCATTTTTCAAACAAATGTTCCCTCTAATTTTTGCCAGTTGTGTATGACTCAATATGATTATTCAACGAACCCATATTTAATCACCAACGTGAAGGTTGAACCAATTTTCATAATAATTAATGAGCCATGACGCGAGAAAACCAACAATGTGGTTGTGCGCCCAGCGCAGACTCAGATCAGCCTGGGCAGCCCCCAGTTTCACCAGACTCTTCGTTAAAAGCTCAAAGGGTAGCTAAGGGTCTAAGCTACCTCCATGCGGACAGCGAAGACCCTGATCAGACTGGGCGGATGCCCAGGCTGATCTGAGTCTGCCGCCTGGGCGCACAACCACTTTGTTGGTTTTCTCGTGTCGCGGCTCATTTGTGTTTAGACGTTTTGCCACTGGTACGACTATGAAGACTTTAATGTTGTTGAGACACAATATCTAAGGGCAAGTGCGACACCCAAATGATACTGAAAATGTTCAGTTTCCGATGTAATTTTTATGTTGTCATTAAAGTGAGAGGTTGATCTATTAAAGATTTTCTCCCTTGATGATTATAACAAAAATGATTTGATGAAATATTTCATGTAATTCCTCCGACATGATCTAACTATACATTTGAAACAGAGTTTAGATGATAATATTTAATAAACTGGCTTTAAACAAAAATAAGATATTTTTAACGATCGCGGACCGCGCTCGAAATCGCTTTATTGGATAAAAATAATTTATTCATACGTCACAGTCACGTGCACGAATAAGAAAAATACCTGTACATGATCACATGACACACGTGGTCAAAATCGATATTCTTGCATGCCGTGAGGAAATATGTAATTTGCATTTTTATTTGAAGATAATTTTTCATTCCTTATTTATCGAAAAAACATGCATTTTCTCAAAACTTGTACAGTTAATTATGAGAATATTTCATATTGTCTAACGAAATTTTAAACGGTTAAAATATTTGTTTCTGAAAACATGAATTAAACAAGGGAGGCAATCTTTAACCATAGCATTGTGTGTCGTTGTGGAAAAGATAGCGACTACATTGGCAGCAAAATTCTGAAACTAAAAATTGAAATTAAAAATCTATTTTACGTTTCAAAATGAAATCCATATCATTCATGGGAACATGACTACCAAAGCATAGTGCACATTTACGAAATAATTAAAAAAATAAATAGAGAGTGTGTTTGTGAAACACTATGCCCCAAACCATATGCTTGCCACTAAAGGTGTCAAACTTTAGATGTCTAGCATAACTTGCTCATTTTGAAACGGAATTTGCCCAGAGGTAAATCAGGTTATCTAACCCTTAGCCCCAAGGAGTATGCCAAATATGAGCATCCTAGCTCAAACGGTATTCCCAGGATTTAGGGAACAAACTATCATGTAATTTTTCGGAAAAGGGGCATAATTCTGTAAATACATGGCAGACAGAAAAGAAGAAAAATAAAATACGGGTATGCTCATTTTTTATGGTCTACATTTTCACATTTTAAAAATATCAAGCCCTTAGCAGTTATTGTTCTTGGGAAATAGACTACCCATAATTACGTATTATAGAGATGAGAAAAAGGGAATAACTTTGTCCATAAGGAATGCATAATAACACAACCAACATCAGAATAATCAGCACCTTAAAAACTAATAGTATACCAAAAATTAGGGTTCTAGGTCAAAGGGTTCAAAAGTTGGGAAAATGCCAAATTCAACAAAGGGGCGTAATTCAGTCATTTTTTTACCGAATCTGCCTGTAAGATAATCAGATGATTTACACCTTAGCCCCTAGCAGTATGCCAAATATAAGCATCCTAGCTTAAGCGGTATTCCCAGGATTTTGGGAACAAACTTTCATTTATTTTTTTTTTAAAAAAAGGACATAATTCTGTAAGTACATGGCAGATAGAAGAGAAAATAAATACGGGTCTGCTCATTTTTATGGTCTACCCATTTTATAAATATCAAGGCCCCAGCAGTTATTGTTCTTGAGAAATAGACCACCCATAACTATGTTTTATAAAGATGAGATAGGGGAATAACTCTGTTTATAACGCAACCAACATCAAAATGATCAGCACCTCAAATACCAAAAAAAAAAAAAAAAAAAATTAGAGTGCTAGGTCAAACGGTTCAAAAGTTGGAAAAATGCCAAATTCAACAAAGACGGCATAATTCAGTCATTTTTTGAGGAATTTGCCCAAAAGTTAATCAGGTGATCTAGACCTTAACCCCCAGCAGTATGCCAATTATGAGCATCCTAGCTCAAACGGTATTCCCGGGATTTTGGGAACAATCTTTAATGTATATTTTTTTTTTCGAAAAAAAGGGAATAACTCTGTAAGTACATGGCAGACGGAAAAGAAAAAAAAAATACGGGTCTGCTCATTTTTCATGGTCTACCCACCTATACAATATACAGGCCCCAGCAGTTATTTTTCTTGAGAAATAGACTACCCAAAATTATGTTTTATACAGATGAGAAAAGGGAAATAACTCTGTTAATAGTGGATGCATCATAACGCAACCAACACCAGAATAATCAGCACCTCAAATACTAATGGTATACCAAAAATTAGGGTTCTAGGTCAAACGGTTCAAAATGTGGAAAAATGCCAAAGTCAACAAAGGGGCATTATTCAGTCAACTTTCGACGGAATTAGCCCAAAAAGTAATCAGATAATCTACACCTTAGCTCCCAACAGTATGCCAAATATGAGTACAAGGCTGATGGGCAAGAAAAATAGAATCATTCATTGGTCTCCGATGCGGACAGGGAAATGCCAACCCGAGGGCACATGGGGTGTGTCGAAAACGAGGCTTGCCGAGTTTCCGACACGCCCATTGTGCCCGAGGGTTGGGATTTCCTTGTCCGCATAGGAGGTCAATTCTTACCTACGATATAATTCACAAACGTCAGTTGGTAACGTCTTCAAAATGGCGGCACCCTCGACAGCGTTTGTGTCAATCGGAACACCGCTCGGCCAATTCCGCGAATCAACTGATTCACTGAATTGGCCGAGGAGTTCCGAATGCGTTTGTGTGACGCATTGATTATTTCGGAGTTTTCTCCGATTTTAAGACATAGAAACAGATAATGATGGACTTATAAAGAATGAATTTCTTTGAGGAAACGCATATATAGAAAATGCTATATGCTATATATAGAAAAATAATGCATAAAGTATAGAATCGCTGAGTCGGGCTAATCGCATTTCATCTGGCGAGTAGTGATACAAAGAATTCAAGCTCGTATGAGCTGTCCCAGCCCATGGGCAAGACAGAATTTTCCAGCACCGCTAAAATAGAACAAACTCTGTCTCGTAGGTAAAAAAAATACGTGTCCTCTAGTTTTATAGTCAAGCCCCAGCAGTTACGGTTCTTGAGAAAATGTAGTGTTACGTACGGATGGCCCAAACCAATATGCCCCCTCAACTTCTTCGAAGTTGGGAGCATGATAAAACTATGACGTTTATTTTGTGCCCAGCTGTCATATACAGCGTCGGACAACGCCATACGCCAATACTGCAATCACTGAACTAACGTCGTATCAACGTTATCAAACGCGACGTAACGACATATGATGTAATTTCAACTTCCCAGCAGGCACATGACGTCGTAATAACGTCATATTGACGTCGATGCGACGTCAGGACGTCGCAGTGACGTCAATACGACGTCATTTCGACGTTATGTGCCTGCAGGGTTGCGTGTTTATAGGCGAGACGTGAAAAGAACAACAAAATAAAACCCAGCAGAACTCACTTGGATAAGCCATTTCATTTATACACTTGGTATAATCGTTGTGGACACATGTCTTGCAGTTTTCTAGCTCTTGAGGACAAAACACGTCGTAAAACAGTGATCTTAAAACAAAAGAAAGCAGTTATAGTATAAGCCTACATATCAAATTCTATTTGAAACGGTACATGTATATAAAATTAGCACTGAATTATGCGAACACACTTTATGGTTGACATTTATTCAGTTTGCGAAGCAAGTGGATATCAAAATACACTAACATGGTTTTCTTTTTATCATGCACCATTTAAAAGATGTTAATGCTTTTAAAAGCGTCAAACAAACGAAATCGAAACGCCTATTTTCTCTGACTTTGCGGACGTCGCGATATGCACGATGACGTGATTCGATGACGTCATTTGACCAACCGAGCGTTGTTATCACGTCCAACGTAACTGAGTCTTAGGCCAGTCACATTCAGAGATTCCTTTAACAGTTTAAGGCATTTCCCGATATCTGTCGCGCAAGCGCAGTTCTAAATTGACGTGATATCACATTATGTTAAAATACCCTCGTTATCTATGAGTTGCAACTTTACTATAAAATCCTTTTTTTGTGATATCACAAAATCGAATTTGTGATATCACTCTATCGATTTTGTGATATCACTTTATCGCTTTTGTGCTATCACTAATTATTATTGCCACAGTGCAATTTCAAAGCCTTGTTTATTTTGTAAAGTGTAGTCTTGAATACTCAGTTACCCGTATCAATCCATTGTCACAGGGTATAATCGATTCCGCTAATTTTCCCTTCCTGCAGAGACTGTTCTTCATATTTGGCTTCCGTCGAGACTGTCCGCGATCTCTTGCTTCCTGCCGAGACTTCTGTACATGATAAATGGCTTCCTGCAGAGACTTCCGTGTGATTATGCTTCCTGCCGAGACTCTCGGCAGGAAGCATAGTCACGCGGACAGTCATGGTGGGAAGCCATTTTTCGAGGACAGTAGTCCCTGCAGGAAGCAAGTGTTCGCGAACAGTCTCCGCGGAAGCCAAATATGACGGACAGTCTCTGCCGGAAGCAAAATTTGCGGACTGGTTTATACCCCGTGTTGCATCTGCTAATGGAACTTCGGGCACACGCATCGGCTTATTGTATCGTGAAAATTGTAAATATTTGGACAGATAGGTCTGAGCAAACTGCATACTCAGATCAGACTGCTGGTAAAGGAACAGCCTGATCAGAGTCTGCACTGTTATCCAATTCCGCTGCCTCTTTTGGACGCATAAAAAGCACAGGGTATAAACCAGTCTGCCAATTTTCGCTTCCTGCAGAGACTGTCCGTCATATTTGGCTTCCACCGAGACTGTCCGCGAACTCTTGCTTCCTGCAGGGACTACTGTCCTCGAAAAATGGCTTCCTGCCGAGACTGTCCGCGTGGCTATGCTTCCTGCCGAGAGCCTCGGCAGGAAGCAGAATCACGCGGAAGTCTCTGCAGGAAGCCATTTATCATTTACAAAAGTCTCGGCAGGAAGCAAGAGATCGCGGCAGTCTCGGCGGAAGCCAAATATGATGTACAGTCTCTACAGGAAGCGAAAAATAGCGGAATCGATTATACCCTGTGAAAAGGTAAAGAGACGGTTTGCCATAGCGTAGTAGTCGTAGAGGCAGTGGGGGTTAGAGGCCCACTATATCTTGAGAACAGCATATGAAAGGTGGAGCCCATTATTCTCTTTTCGCTGCCTTATTCTTCCCGGAGTCGAAAAAGGTACCCATTTACAGCTGGGTTGACAGAGTTTTCCAGTCGCCGGTTGACCCAACCTGAGATTTGAACCCGCCACCTTCACCATAACCGAGTTTCTCTAACCACTCGACGACGGCACCACCATGAACGCTTTACTGCATTGTAAAGAAAATCTTTTCCATTTTAGGAAAATTACAGTAACTTTTTGGTGTCTAAATTACCTTTTTAACAACACTCATCAGTTAACGTACCTGTTCATTGAGGAGACGGTGTATTCACTGGCGGCCTGTTGTTCTTGCACCGTGAGGGCAATCCAACCCGGCGTGAGGAACCCCACCCACAGAAGACAAAAAGCTATTGCTGCCACCACTAGCAGCACGAGATGGTAACAAAACAGAGAATCCATAGTTACGCTGGTGGCTCGCTCTTACTGGTTAAATATCTGAAAATCAAAAAACCACGCTTTTAGATATGGAATGAGTAAAAGTTGAATGATCAAACATGCCTTAAAATTCTAAGTGTCTGAGTAAACAATGCAGACCCAGATTTAGGAGCAGTCTAATCAGGGCAAACACTGTTGGCCATTCCATCTGCACCAATTGGACACATCTCTGCATTGTAAGCTTAGTTCCAGTGAGGTCCATTTTATAACAATTGAGCCATGACACGAGAAAACCAACAAAGTAGTTGTGCGCCCAGCGCAGACTCAGATAAGCCTGGGCATCCGCCAAGTCTGATCAGAGTCTTTGCTGTCCGCATGGAGGTAGCCATGACCCTTAGTTACCCTTTAAGCGTAAAGCGAAGACTCTGATCAGACTGGGCGGATGCCCAGGCTGATCCGAATCTGCACTTTGCGCACAACCACTTTGTTGGTTTTCTCGTGTCGCGGCTCAATTGCAGTAATTTGGTAATATCTGTATATCTGTAACAACACCAGCTTCCGTATTTGAACAGCGGGCAAACATTGGATGTTTAATTTAATGGCGGGGTAATGACGCTGCATCAGCCGTTTCAACAGTGTGTGCGCGCTGACTACAAATCCTCTTACATTCGTTTCGTCCACTATGCAAATGATTTCGTAAAATGCAATTGTCATTAATGTCCGTCATACTATAAAACGCACGCAAAAGCATAAGCTTGTAACTGCTACTTCAACAAACTATTAGAATTCTTTTAAGGAAATGGATTACGATGAAAGAATTTCTACTACTTACCTGGTTCATACAAAAGGATAAACAATATCGAAACTGGATTCGGAACTTCTAAATCTCTTCGGGCTGGGAAAAACAGAACTGATTCAGATTTCAGTCCATTTTATCCACATCGAAAATAAATAAATAATATCGCAATTTTGGATACGGTTGATATATTTCTGAAAAATTAGTTTAATGTTAGATTTATTTTTCGTGGTCCAGTGACTACGACAAGCAACACCCATATTAGATTGTTGCAGTTCACTGAATATTTGCAATTATCGCGTTCAGACTAAATATTTATACACGGATGTTTGAGTGGTGAAAAGTGGAGACCCAGTCCATAGCACAGACTGGTCTTTTTTAGCATTCATAAAGCTGTTTTATTAAGCAAACTAAAATAATACACCTTTGACGATGGAAAAACAAAATGTTACAAAAGATTAACCCTTAAAGCGCCAAAAATTAAAATTGTTGAATTGGCAAACAGTGTAGATCCAGATGTGGTGGCTCATAATGAGCCACCTCATCTGAATCTACACTGATTGCCCTCAAGTGTTCACATTCTGAATATGATATCGCTTGAACGAGATATTTTTCGAAATTCTGCAGACGTAAATTTTGTCGTCTGTTTTTTGCGCATGAAGGATTAAGTGTCCGAATATTCATAGAAGGTTCAGGTTGCTATACTTTCAAACAGACCACGAAAATCTGTAAAATGTTTCAGTAAGGTAAAGGAAAAGGCAGGCCGTGCTCGATTGGGCTGTGCGCACTGTGCTAGAACAGATATTAGCATTCGGAAATCGAGCAAACCAAACGAGTAGGAAAGTGGCGAATGCACGGCTGTTGAACAATCGTGATATGATAGCGTTTTGAAAAACACAAATTTTCTTCTGTTTGACGACATTTTGGGTGATGAAATTTCATCAGAAAAGCTTAGAGTTACATCTTTATATATTTTCCTGTGTTGTCTGCTTGTCCGCCATTTTGTTTTGACTATTTGTTCTGTCCACACCACCTTCCCATTTGGAACAGTGCGCATCTTTCCAGAACACAGTTCCAGAGAACTCGATTGATGTTGCTGAAAATCCCGACTGTGCGCACAGCCCAATCTGAGAAGTATAATGATTCCTTTCAGTGAAGATCTAAAGTCAAGATGTGTGCTGAAGCTTTTCCTCGCCCTCTAGCCCAAAACTTACCGTCCCACCCTTTCATCAACCGATGGACAATGGCCGGAATGGGGGCTTACTGCGCTGTCTGAAGCCCAGTAAGCATGAATGCCAAAAAGAAGTCGTTTTAGTTAACGTGTCGTGACCTTCCATCTCTAGTACCACATAATACCGTAAACGACGATACACTGTAAACATTTCCGTAGATTTTACGGAAGAATAACTGGCAACCAGCTGCCGGTCCATTTCCCGTTATTTTTACGGGCATTTGCCTGTGGAACATCGTTGGAAATTACGATATGGTAGTGTTATGTTTACTGGCCGCACTCGAAAATACCTTTATAGTGTTGAAGGGCAATATGACCGAAACAGCACCCGTTCCATTCTATCCTACTGTGCTTGATAATTCCTGCATTTTTACGGGCGCCCGTAAAAATAACGGGAAATGGACTGGCAGCTGGTTGCCAGTTATACTATCGTAAAATCTACGGAATTTTTACAGTGTATTTTGTGTCGCTGGACATGGTAAGTCACTGCTCAATGCTAAATATTGGGACAGATAGGACTGAGAAGAGAGAGCAGATCCAGACTGCAGTATAATATGGGTCTGTCTTATTTGTCATTCCATATGCAGCTTTTAGACGCATAAGGCAAAGGTTTCCCATGGTCCAGTAGCCGTAGGGGCAGTTGAGGTTAGAGGCCCTTTGTATCTTGAGCACAGCATATGAAAGGCAGCTCACCCCTTTCCTGTCGCTGCTTTATCCTTCCCCAATGTTAAAAAGATGTCAATTTACTGCTGAGTTGACAAAGAGTTTTCCATTCGCCGGCTAGCCTAACCTGGATTCGAACCCGCGACCTTCCGCACAATAACTGAGTCGCTCTAACTACTCAACCACGGCGCTTCTCTGCACTGAAAAAAACACAGTACTGCAATGAAAAATCTAATTGTTCGAATTTTTAGAACAATTACGACGATTATTTTAGTTGTCCAATTTAAAGCCTGAATCTTTACTATAGACTTAGTTAAAGGAAGGTAACTGGGTCTGGGTTATTATTATTTATCCTCTTCATCAGAGCGGCAAACAACCACTGAAGCGCATTATCCATGTGTAAGAAAACGAAATGACGTGAAAATCGATGTTTTAAATAAAAGACTTTTAAAGTGAAGTGGTACACGTGCAGGGGAAGCAACTCTTTCATTTTCTCGATAACTGATTGATTGATTTGATGCTTAACGTCCACGGTAAACAGCTATGGTCATGTCTGGACGGTCAGTTAACCTAACCACACTATTCCTGGGCAGGCTTAGACCTCCTAAGCCATTTAACCAGTACTAAGTGCACATACTTTCGCCAGTAACTGACAACTGCCCTTCTTGAATCAGCGGAAGGAGAAACGAAAGTATGTGGCCAGACCGGGTTTCGAACCCAGGACCTCTAAGTTATGAGTCAGGTGCCCTGCCGATTGTGCTACGCGGCCCGGCCATTTTCTCGATAAGGGCGGTGTGTGTGTGTGGGGGGGGGTCAATTCTTGAAAGAATTTGCTCCAATCAGAGCAAATTCTTTCCTTTAAAAGTACACCTCATTTCAGAAGGGCATTCTGGAAGGTCTTCCGGGGATGCAAAAAGAATTCATAAAAATTGACCGTCTTTGAAGACATGGCAAAAAAGAATTATGCACCTATGCATCTTGATTTGTCAGCTCAAAAATCTGGAAATATTAACTTTGCACATGCGGTGAATCAGGGATACATCTTAGAAGGAGATAACTCCTATGCAGACATAGGGTAATCGTATTCTGTATTCTTATTCGAATACCACTCGAATACATTGAATTTCGTGGATTCCTTAGAATAAAAGTATTTGTATTTGTATTCGGATACATTGCAAATTTCATGTATTCATGAAACTGTTATGAATACATTATGAATACTTTTGCCATTTTAAGGAAACATTGATGCATAAAATTACATAAATTATGGGATTGATGTGACTAAGTCCAAGAATGCTAGTGTAGGAACTTTGAAGACTACACCTCAAAGGTAAATACAGTACATATATGAGATCAAAGAATATCAATTTTATTAATTGATTGCTTTGATGCTATATAAAAGTATTCAATCAAAATGACAAGCATTTAATTATTATATGTTTACCACTTTTCAAAGTGTTTTTATTATAATTAGTTGTATAAGAGGTGTGAATAGCAGAAGAACATATATAGTATACATGTACTTCAGTTGTTCTTCATTAGTTCTTTGTTCAGAGACATTTGTGCTATCTAAAATTCTGCTATTAGGAAGTTTCATGAAAAGTGCTTTAAAATGCCTGCTAAAGTGTTTGAACATTTTGAGATGCCACCAAATGCTACAGGAACTGTGGAAGTTAAGTGTAGGCATGGTGGATCAGTGGCATCAGGACCAGTACAGACTACATCCAACTCTGATTTTATTTTCATAACTTTCTGTAAAAAAAATAAGTTTTTGAACCATAATTGAAAACCCTGATCATATGCTGCACTCTACAGTATCCGATCTTGGTTAACACTGTTAGTCAAGATCTCTTTTGTGGCACTAGGCATCATTAGGTTAAACTTCCAAGTTCGCAAATATAATACCTATATGTCATCTTTCAGTAGATTGACCCAGGACAGTATTAAATAGGGACAAGGCACAGAACTGACAACTAAGCCATGCCATACCTGTACAATGTTTTGACACTTGTTTCTCAAAAATTACAATACACAATTATGATCCCATCTTAATTTCAGCCAAACATAATTTAAATAGAGATTAAAATCACAACAAATGCCCAAATCTCATACAATTTAAGAAAACCCTGTCCAGACAGTGCCTTTAACCCTTAACCTGCTGAATAAATTAAAATGCCATGATTACTTTGAATTTGATGCAATTTATTGCTATATATTTACGTAGAATCAAAATGACTAATAGTGTAGATCCAGGTCAACTGGCTTCTGAAGAAGCCATCTGATTAGGATCTACACTGTAGCAAGGTGGGATATATTTAGATTCAGCAGGTAAAGGTTTAATTCATTGTGTTTTCTGTTGCAAGATATCAAGTTGTACCATAGAAATATAAGGTTCCTAAAATAGATATGAAAATATCTAGGATAGGTCAAAAGAAAGAATCTTGTAATCAAAATTATCTTTATGTAGTAAAATCTCTGGACTACTAGAGATATGAAAGTTCAGCATAAACTATTGGTTGATGAAATTTCCATTTTTATTGAAAAGTATTCAAAAGTATTTGAATACATTTGCAAAGTATTTGTATTTTTATTTGAATACATTCATAAAAAAAAGATTTTTATTTGTATTCTGTATTCTTAAATTGCAAAGTATTTGTATTTATATTCGAATACTTTTGAAAGTATTCGTTCCCAAGTCTCCTCCTACGAAGAAGTATTCACTCCCTATTGGCAGGGTACTTCTCTAGAAGAAAAGAACATGTCTTGAAAGACAATTTCTGGCTTGTTCCTAATGTGGAAGGAATTGCTCCGAAAGGGGATATCGAATACTTTTTTAAGTTCTCTCTTGCAAAAGTTAGGTCTAAACCCATGACGGTCTGTTAAAAATCTACATGTATTTCACAAATCCATAGACGTTAAGTCCTGAACAAGAATAGTTATTATCAATGCAAACTATTTAGCTCTCCTGAGCTACGGTCCGTCATCCGATGGTCGTCCTCTTCATACGTCCACAATTTCAGATAACCGCACGGCTGATAAGAGCCAAAGTTTGTGCAGACAGAGTCCCCGGGGTAGGATGAACGGCGGTTTGTACAAATGGTTGCCTCCCACGATCCAAGATGATCGCTTCAGGGTAAAAAAATTTCTTTCTTCTGTTACTGCACATTATCAACGTTGATTATAGCAGGTGTAAAATGCACACTCCAGTTTTGCAGGATTTTCTGGATTGCATGTAACTCTAACACAAAAATATCATCTTCTCATGAACAGATAAAACGAATGAACTGACGTCTGGCACACCTCCTCAATCGTAACCGTCAGGTCACACAATCATGCCCCTGAGAAGGCCGCAAATTTAGCAAAATGTTGTGATGCTGGCTATATAATGAGAAAACCTTGCTGCAAGCTAAACGCTACATTTCCCACTGAATGTTCTTGAAAATGAAACTCATCATTGCTGACCATAAGACCTTGGATTAGTCGAATTTGAGCAAGACTGAGCAATTCACTACTTGGATACAGCCTCTTCTTCTGTGCGGCAAAAAAACAATAATTGAGCCGCGACACGAGAAAAAAACCCAAAAATTGTTGTGCCATCAGCACAGACTCAGATCAGCCTGGGCACCCGCCCAGTCTGATCAGAGTCTTCGCTGTGCGAATGGAGGTAGTTTAGATCCTTGGCTACCCTTTAAGCACTAAGCAAAGAGTCTAATCAGACTGGGCGGATGCCCAGACTGATGTGAGTCTGCGCTGGGCGAACAACCACTTTGTTGGTTTTCTCATGTCGCAGCTCATTATTACATTCACGACCAGCCTACTGTATGAAGCACACAATACATGTGTAAGGAAACAGTTTGATTAGACATATTTCTTACAATAGTATATGCGTGTAAAAAGACTAGAAGCTTTGCTCTAGTTGCAATAAAAGCTTGTCAGCATTAGGACAACCGAATTTTTATTTTACCAGCCAATGATCCCATAGCTGTGACTTCTTGCAGTGACTTCTTGCTGTAACAAAGCGGCTACCATCCAACTGCTAGCAGTGCTTGCCACTGCGGCAATAACTGGTTGGTTGATTGTTTTGGGTATAACGGCCCTTTCAGACAGTATTTCAGTCTATATCTCCCAAAGAGAGGGAGAAAGAAGAGAGAAATGTTAGACGAGAGAAAAAATGTCCAAACAACCCCCACCCGCACCTACTGCAAGCAAAAAAGGCCCTTGCCCTACTATTATCCAAATCAGTAGGACCCCCTAGTACTAAGTTATACCCAGCACCATCGCACCACCCAACCACCCCAGCGGTCAATAAGCCGTGACTGCTGGTAGTAATAAGTGATTGGTAGTGACTTCCCTCTGCTGGCTTGTGGAAGGCGACCTTTTATAAATTACAGAATTCTTTGAATCCTTCATATAAGCCTACATGTAGTCGTATTTCACTATGACAATCAATTCAAATTTTTAACCTCGAAGTGACCGGGTTTGCTTAGGGCTTGATTTTTTAATATTCTGTCATTTTCAACTTTTCAGTTGCTATTGAAACCACACCAATTAAGCTGTTGGCACAAAAACTAGATGTCTAGCGCAGGTTTAGCTAAGGAAAATTTCTGTACAAAATTTGTCGTAATAGGTGCAATGTTTAAGCAGCTAGTGCAAATTCTCATAGGCAAGGACCAGCAGATTAAAATAACAGTATTTTGTAATGGCTTTTGATATGAACATTCCTACAAAGTTTCAGCTTTTCAAGGATATGACAAATAAAAAGTTGATTTTTGAATGCATGTCATTTGTTATGTCAACCAAGCCAATTATGCTACTGGCACAACAAGAGGCCCAAATGGGCCTGACATCGCTCACCTGGCTATTGTGTAACAGGACCATTCTGATACAAAATTGGTCCAATTCCACTGAGAATTTCTCATTTTCACATTTTGCTAGTTTTAGTAACAGAGGCCAACTTGCCTGGTCTTTATATATTTACTTTTGAAACACCTCAATGCAAGAATCATTTTGCCACAAATTTCATCAAAATCCATTCAGGGGTTACTGAGATATTGCCAGTTTCATGTTTTGTACTATTTTTAGTAATGGCAGATGGCGGCCATCTTGGATTGCTAAAATGTAGAAAATCGAAAAGCCTTCATGAAAGGACCATTTTGACACAAATTTGGTCCAATTCCATTGAGATTTTCTAATTTTCACATTTTTCTATTTTTAGTAACAGAGGCCAACATGACTGGTCTACAGTTAAATATTTTTGAAACATCTCAATGCAAGAATCATTTTGACACAAATTTCGTCAAAATCCATTCAGCGGTTACTGAGATATTGTCATTTTCATGTTTTGTGCTATTTTTAGTAACGGCAGATGGCAGCTATCTTGGAATGCCATAATGCAAAAAATCGAAAAAGCTTAATGAAAGGACCATTCTGACACAAAATTAACCCAATTCCATTGAGATTTTCTAATTTTCACATTTTTTCTATTTTTAGTAACAGAGGCCAATATGACTGGTCTACAGTTAGATATTTTTGAAACATCTCAATGCAAGAATCATTTTGACACAAATTTCGTCAAAATCCATTCAGTGGTTACTGAGATATTGTCATTTTCATGTTTTGTGCTATTTTTAGTAACGGCAGATGGCGGCCATCTTGGAATGCCAAATTGCAATTAATCAAAACGACTTCATGCAAGGAACATTCTGACACAAAATTGGTCCAATTCCATTCAAGGGTTCTTGAGTAATTGTCATTTTTATGTTTGTGCTATTTTTAGTAACACCAGATGGCGGCCATCTTGGAATGCCAAATTGCAATTAATCGAAACGGCTTCATGCAAGGAACATTCTGACACAAAATTGGTCCAATTCCATTCAAGGGTTCTTGAGTAATTGTCATTTTTATGTTTGTGCTATTTTTAGTAACGGCTCCCATGGTGGCCATCTTGGCTAGTCAACTGGCACAAAATTGAAATAATTCCATTCAAGAACCATTTCTGACCAAATCTGGTCAGAATTGGTTGCATTTTCTTTAGATATTGACATTTGAGCAAAATCGGCCTTGTAAACGCTAAGTAGGTCACTGTGACCTAATTCCGCTATAGATTTTTTTTATTTTTACAATTTTCAATATCAAGGTCCCACTTATGTTCCATGCAAACTTTCAACCAAATATACCGCATGGTTCTGAAGTAGAAGTTGATTTTGTTGTTTTTGCTATTTTTAGTAACAGCAGCCATCTTGGATTCTTGACCTGACCCAATTTTACAATTTTGAAACCCTGCAGTCTGGTCATGCTCCATGTGAAATTTGAGATCCATGGGTTCAGTGGTTTTAGAGAAGAAGTTGTTTGAAGTTGTTTAAATAGGTCATTTTTTGACATTGGCATTTGAGCAAAATTACACACGTAAACAGAAAGTAGGTCACTGTGACAAAACTCCGCTACAAATTTTTTTCATTTTTACAATTTTGAATACCAAGGTTTCACTGATGTTCCATGCCAAAATTCAGACAAATATACCCAGTGGTTCTGGAGAAGAAGTTTATTTTGTTGTTTTTGCTATTTTTAGTAACGGCGGCCATCTTGGATTTTCAACCTGACCCAATTTTACAATTCTGAGACCCTGGAGTCAGGTCATGCTCCATGTGAAATTTGAGAACCATGGGACCAGTAGTTTTACAGAAGAAGATGTTTGAATATTTGTTTTTAGGTGTTGACGGACGACGCACGGACGCACGACGCACGCCGGACGCATTGGTATGACAATAGCTCACTATGGCCCTTCGGGCCAGGTGAGCTAAAAACCATGTGTTTGATGGAGGGCTACTTTAGAAACATTTCTGTAAAAGAATTGCCATTATAACTGCATTACTTTTAAAAGCAATTTGGGGATATAATTCATCAGAACCATACCTCAAACCAGCCCCATGCCGGTATTGGGGTTTGTACAAAACACTAGGTTCAAAGCTATATGCCCATGTTTGTGAGCTTTCTAGTGAAGCTAGTACATGGGACTGTTAGATCTGGTGAAAACTTTTTTCCAGCAAAAAATGGCGGTTTTTATGCAATGGCGCATTTGAAAAATTTAGTGTCTTTAATGACATCAGTTTTGATAAACTGGGCCTTGACACTATGCAGTGAGATTCTAAGAAATTACAGGCAATACTACTGCCTCTAAACAGTTAAACATATGAGCCGAGACACGAGAAAACCAACAAATTGGTTGTGCACCCAGCGCAGACACAGATCAGCCTGGGCATCTGCCCAGTCTGATCTGACTCTTTACTAAGCGCTTAAAGGGTAGCTAAGAGATTAGGCTACCTCCATGTGAACAGCCAAGACTCCGGTCAGACTGGGCTGATGCCCAGGCTGATCTGAGTCTGAGCTGGGTGCACAACGACTTTGTTGGTTTTCTCGTGTTGCAGCTCAAATGTGAATTCATTTCTTTTCCAAAGATATTTTAGACTGAAAATACTAAATTCTGTATCATTTAGCTGCACTGTCCAAATGACTGGAAAAAATAACAAGAGGCCCAAATGGGCCTGCTATCGCTCACCTGGCTATTGTGCAACAGGACCATTCTGATACAAAATTGGTCCAATTCCACTGAGAATTTCTCATTTTCACATTTTGCTACTTTTAGTAACAGAGGCCAACTTGCCTGGTCTTTATATATTTACTTTTGAAACACCTCAATGCAAGAATCATTTTGCCACAAATTTCATCAAAATCCATTCAGGGGTTACTGAGATATTGCCAGTTTCATGTTTTGTACTATTTTTAGTAATGGCAGATGGCGGCCATCTTGGATTGCTAAAATGTAAAAAATCGAAAAGCCTTCATGCAAGGACCATTTTGACACAAATTTGGTCCAATTCCATTGAGATTTTCTAATTTTCACATTTTTCTATTTTAAGTAACAGAGGCCAACATGACTGGTCTACAGTTAGATATTTTTGAAACATCTCAATGCAAGAATCATTTTGACACAAATATCGTCAAAATCCATTCAGCGGTTACTGATATATTGTCATTTTCATGTTTTGTGCTATTTTTAGTAACGGCAGATGGTAGCCATCTTGGAATGCCATAATGCAAAAAATCGAAAAAGCTTAATGAAAGGACCATTCTGACACAAAATTAACCCAATTCCATTGAGATTTTCTAATTTTCACATTTTTCTATTTTTAGTAACAGAGGCCAATATGACTGGTCTACAGTTAGATATTTTTGAAACATCTCAATGCAAGAATCATTTTGACACAAATTTCGTCAAAATCCATTCAGCGGTTACTGAGATATTGTCATTTTCATGTTTTGTGCTATTTTTAGTAACGGCAGATGGTGGCCATCTTGGAATGCCAAATTGCAATTAATCGAAACGACTTCATGCAAGGAACATTCTGACACAAAATTGGTCCAATTCCATTCAAGGGTTCTTGAGTAATTGTCATTTTTATGGTTGTTCTATTTTTAGTAATACCAGATGGCGGCCATCTTGGAATGCCAAATTGCAATTAATCGAAACGGCTTCATGCAAGGAACATTCTGACACAAAATTGGTCCAATTCCATTCAAGGGTTCTTGAGTAATTGTCATTTTTATGTTTGTGCTATTTTTAGTAACGGCCCCCATGGTGGCCATCTTGGATAGTCAACTGGCACAAAATTGAAATAATTCCATTCAAGAACCATTTCTGACCAAATCTGGTCAGAATTGGTTGCATTTTCTTTAGATATTGACATTTGAGCAAAATCGGCCTTGTAAACGCTAAGTAGGTCACTGTGACCTAATTCCGCTATAGATTTTTTTTATTTTTACAATTTTCAATACCAAGGTCCCACTTATGCTCCATGCAAACTTTCAACCAAATATACCGCATGGTTCTGGAGAAGAAGTTGATTTTGTTGTTTTTGCTATTTTTAGTAACGGCAGCCATCTTGGATTCTTGACCTGACCCAATTTTACAATTTTGAAACCCTGCAGTCTGGTCATGCTCCATGTGAAATTTGAGATCCATGAGTTCAGTGGTTCTAGAGAAGAAGTTGTTTGAAGTTGTTTAAATAGGTCATTTTTTGACATTGGCATTTGAGCACAATTACACACGTAAACAGAAAGTAGGTCACTGTGACAAAACTCCGCTACAGATTTTTTTCATTTTTACAATTTTGAATACCAAGGATTCACTGATGTTTCATGCCAAAATTCAGACAAATATACCCAGTGGTTCTGGAGAAGAAGTTTATTTTGTTGTTTTTGCTATTTTTAGTAACGGCGGCCATCTTGGATTTTCAACCTGACCCAATTTTACAATTCTGAGACCCTGGAGTCAGGTCATGCTCCATGTGAAATTTGAGAACCATGGGACCAGTAGTTTTACAGAAGAAGATGTTTGAATATTTGTTTTTAGGTGTTGACGGACGACGCACGGACGCACGACGCACGCCGGACGCATTGGTATGACAATAGCTCACTATGGCCCTTCGGGCCAGGTGAGCTAAAAACATATCATTTTGAAATCTCACAGAATTTTACAACTTGCAGGTTAGCACTTTGAGATTGCAGGTCTATCAAACAGCTAGATACATGTCATTTTGTCCAATATGTTTGGTTTAGACTGAAGTATGCATACCCTAAAGTGCTTAAATAGTGCCGTCCTGTGGGACACCTTGAACCATTAATTTTCTATTTGTTCCAAATGGAAAATTGATGTTTTTAGGTGTCCCCAATATTTAAGCACATTAGGGTATGTTATAACATTGTATATAAACTATGGTACATACATACTCTAACTCACAGCGTAAGTATGGGATGTATGCATCCAGTGCATATATTTGCAGAACCGTTGTTGGGGTAAAAAGGGTATACAGGAAGGTTTATATTCAAATTGTACAAACAATGTCAGCTTTATAATTTTTTTATCTGAGAAATAACAACAACATTAATTGAGGCGCAACACGACAAAACTAACAAAGTGGTTTGGCTCCCAGCCCAGACTCAGATCAGCCTGGGCATCCACCCAGTCTGATCAGAGTCTTCGCTGTCCGCATGGAGGCAGCCTAGACCTTTAGCTAGCCTTTAAGCGCTTAGCGAAAAGTCTAATCAGACTGAGCAGATGCCGAAGCTGATCTGAGTCTGGGCTTGGCACACAACCACTTTGATGGTTTTTTCGTGTCGTGGCTCAATGAAGTCTAGCATGCCTGGTAAATGCACAATTCTATTCCTGTCTGAAAATTAGAAATAGAAACTACTTAAAGACAGGACTTCTCTGCCAGGGGGATCTGGTTCCCAGCAATAGCATATGTTATCTGTACAGGTAAAGGTGTGAAAAATTATTCAACCAATCAGTGGACCAGAATAACCAGTTATAATTATTTCATTGGCTGACTGGAGGTGTTGACACTGTGTGATCAAGAGACAGAATGAAACTGTCATGACATGATCGGTTTTTAACGTTACCAGGCACCAAAAGCACATGGAGGCAACGCCGGGGAAACCGGATTAGTTTTTTAGCTTGATAGCCATGCATGAAGCCTGTCAAATTTTGGCTTGGGCTTCTCGCTCGGACACCGTGCAGGAAGGAGTGTGACTGTATGTGAGCTAACTGTAAGTTACTGTGTTTTTGAATGTTCAGCCAGAGTGAGCTGCCAACGGTGTTCTATAGGACTTAGTCAATTCCAACTATTGCAAAATGTCCCAGGCACCAGTGCTCGCCGATAGTAAATTGTGCCACCAAGAGGTTAAATTGATGCAGGCCAAAGACGGTCCCAGTGAAGAGAAGGAATCCACCATCCACATCCCAGCCGCAGGCTCCCAGACCATCCCACATCCCATCACATTCGTGGACATCCAGACCATTCCATGACCAGAGAGACCTCCTCGGACCCGTGCAGACCGCATCACCCTGCACACAGGCAGGCTCAAATGAAACTGTGGAAGTTAATCCTCCTTATATAGTACCACTCCTGCCTTTAAATAGTAAGTTAGCCAAAATATTACAATGTATTTGACTCACTATAATAAGCATATTTGTGCAGACCGTATTCGACCTAATTATCACACATGTTCCTATAAGCACACATCATGGAAATTTTTTTGGCATATGACTGTAAGCGCACATATTTTTATTAGTTTATCCCTTTGTTTGCTAGTTTACAAGAGCTGAAAAATGCTACAGAATCTTTCATTTTTCATTTGTGAAGCTTTGCTATCCTTATATGACCATAAGCAACTTTTCTCCTATGCTAAAACTTTAAATTTAATTGCTTGAATATATAACAAATTGTTGAAATGTGCGCTTATAAGAAAGAAAGTTTAAAAGTATTTATTGCCATTTTGAAAAAGTTTAGCATACAGGGCACTAAAAGGGATGATTATGGTACTTCCTGCTTTGGATGAAAAAGAAAATAGGGGACTTATCCCAAACTACTGAAAATGGCCCATCCAAAATTTTTATTTGGGGCACTTTCAGAGTTTTGATATAACTCTACCAGTTTACCTTTTCCAAAGCTGAAATTCTGAACTAATATGCCTGGCACATATGTTCATCAAAAAGCATTGATATATTTTAGCTATTTACTTACAGAAGGTTTGTTTTAATTTCCAGATGAGAATGAAACTGCATCTAAACCATGTATGGTTTTGATGGGTATGGTTTAGGTGGCTCAAATGTTTTATATGTATGAATGCAAGTCATGAGAAAAACCTATTTTAGGACATATTTGAACTCTCTATGCCTGGACACAGAATATAATCTATAGTATGACATAGGCAGAGCAACAGGTAGGGCTATTATCTGACGATAATTCCGGGATAACTTTTCATAGCTGGCTATAAAACATCTTGATACCCTCATTAGAACCACATTAGATTGGTGGTTCCTCACAGAGGTGATTCCAATAGGGGGGGGGGGGGGGGGGGGGGGGGGGGGGGGGGGGGGGGGGGGGGGGGGGGGGGGGGGGGGGTGGGGGGGGGGGGGGGGGTGGTACATGTTAATTGTAGATGTAAGGTGTATGGCACAAGACCATTCTTTTCCACAATTTTTATAAAGGGAAGCAGCTTTTGTGACTTCTTGTTTTCTTTCCTGTACAACAAGAGCCTTCCAAAAGCATGTCTACTCATAAAGAATTTGCTCCTCCAAAGAATTTGCTCCTGAAGGAGCAATTTCTCTAAAGAAATACTTTCCTTTAACAGTTTACCCCCATTAAGAAGGGAGGCAAAAATGAAAATGGCAGAGCTGCTTCCCCTGTAAGTGTACCCATCCACTTGAACAGATTATTTTCCCAGAATCATTGTCAGAAAATCATCTTGTGTACAACTCTGATAATACAATTTTGAAAAGCAAACTGGGCATGCCATGACTGGACTGGGTATGCCACTTTTTAGATTTGGCCAGGTATAATGAATGAATGGACACACTCTGGTTAACGTCACATCAACACATAGGTCATACTGAGATGAGACATCAATTTAAAGTGTCAGCTGAAAGACCGGAGAAGAAGGGGTAGGGGGGAGGGGGGTTGAACCTGCAACCCCTGGATTTGTAGTCCAGCGCAATACCCACCAGGCCAGGTATGGTTTTTCATAAAGCTATAGCTGAGGTACCATGTATGCAAAGGTGTTTGTCTTGTAACCACAAGGTTCTGAGGAATGTAGCTCCAGTTCAGGTTGGATTATATGTGAGAAAGCAACACAGTGTTCCAGAAAAGCTAGGGATGATTTCAGGATAATTTCCCGTACATGTATTTCTCCATAAAAACTTATCATGTGACCCTTCATTATAAGCATCTTACCGAAATGGTTCTATTGTGGGGTTACAGCATATGTTTTCATTGAGAAATAATGAAAAATATAAATGATCTCCAAATTATCCTAAAATACCAACCTTACCAAATCCCAATGGATTATGCGAGACAGCAACTGTACAGAGCTCCAGATAAGCATGAGTAATGAACAGTTTAGTGTAATCTTCCATATTCTGCCATAAAAACGTATTTTGTAACTGTCACTAGAACCGTCCCACTGAGACTGTTCTATTGAGGGGTCATAACATATGTTTTAAATGATAAATATGGAAATTAACTCTGTATTATCCACAAAAACCCAGGAAAATTACCTCTGAATTATTCACAAAAATTCACTCTTATCTAAAGCTCTGGCAACATCTGCTAGTTTGCCATCTTCAGATACCACCTTAGACCATGATCATCTGGCCCAATATCAGCAAAAATATTCTTGAAGGGCGGTAAAACAACAATATGATACAACCAAATGCATACAGGTTTCTCATAACATGGCTGATATAGTTAGCAAGAAAGAGACGAGTCATATTTCTTCATACAAAAAATGATAAAACTGAATGACTGAACATACAAATTGTAACTTCAATTTACAATATTAACATATGACATGCATTAATAAATAAATATGATAATTGAAATTGTCCTAACAACTATGACACAATGCCTGGAAAATTGTAGTAATAATTCATTCAAATATAGCATGAAAAATTTATCCACCTTTGATGATTTCAACATGTTTAATTCAAATGCACTTCATTATAATCAACGGCAATTCAAATGTCTGTACACACTGAAAGGGCTTATTTAAAGACTTCCAAAAATTAAAAGTTCATATGTTTTGTAAAATTTCAATAGCTCAAAATAAAAAGAAGAAATAACTGCCATTTTTGTTTACAGTATAGATACTTGGCATTGATGGTATGATAAATCCCCCAGTCATTATGATGGTATTTAAGGCTGCCATGATTAGTCGATGACCAGTTTGGGAGCAATTAACCAGTCCTAATGGTATTACCTTTCTTTACCATTTATGACAAAAAAAATTTATTGTTATTAAAATGACTCTTGAAAATTCCTTCTTTCACACAGAATGGCTAACCAAAACTTAAATACTGTACATAAACAAAGACAATTTATTCAAATAATATTTCATTGCACATGGGAATAACAAGATATTACAATGTACATGCTTCTGCACACCATATTCTTTGTAATGCTATTTCTGTGGTCCAAATGTACTTCCACGCATCCTTCAGGCATCTTTTCCCAAGCCTCCAACAGAATAGAAAGGAACTAATCAGAGATCTGGATAAAGTGTATATTCGGTTACAATTTCCAAGATATTTTCCTTTGAACTCATGTAGACTCACCTCACCAGAATCTTCAGTGGAGACAACTCTTGCTAACAAGGGATCATAATATTTTTGTATGGATTTATCCAGAAAACAAACAAGAAATTATCTAAAAATTATCATCAAAACCTGAGCCATGACACAACAAAACCAACAAAGTTGTATGTGAGCCACACAAAGACTCAGATCAGGCTGGGCATCTGCCCAGTCTGATCTGCATCCTTGCTGTGGGATGAAGGGTAGCTAAAGGTCTAAGCTACCTTCATTCCACAGCAAAGACTCTGATCAGACTGGGTGGATGCCCAGGCTGATCTGAGTCTTTGTAAGGTGTACATGCCACTTTGTTGATTTTGTCTTGTCACGGCTCAATTCTCTTCCTATCTAGAGTTTTGTTCATAATCTAGTTTTGTGGTCGTTCAACCTCAACAACTATTGTATGTGCTAAAATGTCATATGCTGCCCGATTGAAGCGGAAAAAGAACACTGTGAAGCATGCTGGGAAAAAGAATGCCATACTGAAGTTTTTTATCACAGATCGCACCAAGGCACTGAAAAAGAAAATATGAATACCAGTATAACTTAATTGGAAAATAAAATCCTTAAAGATTATAGATCTGCTCTGATCCCAGCTCTTTATTTCTTACAATAAAGATTCAAAAGTTAAACCCTGTAAAAGGGGGTAGCACCCCAAAATTTTTTGTTAGATATACAGTGCTGGAATCAGAGCAGTGACACAATATTTTAATTTTTGAAACCAGTTTTTTTATCTGAACCACAAAATATTGACCTCCTTCAGCACATGTATGTGAAAATTTCAGGTTATTCTTAAACTCTTTGCTCTTTCTCTGGCTTTTTAGGAGCCAGCAGATGAAATACATTTGCAAACATTGACTACGGAGCAGTCTGATCAGGGCCTTCTCCCTTTGCTATCTAAAGGCGGCAGATTTAGCTCCATACAGACAAAAACAGCTGTAGTCAAAGTGAAAGTAAATTTGCCCAGAATTAAATCAAATCTTTTCATTATTGACCAAGTACGGAAGAATTGGGAAGAAAAATGGTAAGATCTCTGTGTGTTAGGTAGCACACCAAACCAGAGCTCTAGAAAAGAGGGCGTATTTGGTGATAATTAGGGATAATTTTTGTTAATTCTGGATAAAAACATATGTTGTGACCCCTCATCTGAACCGTCTGGACGAGACGGTTCAGATGAGGGGTCACAACATATGGTTTCGATGAGAAATAAGAAAAATTATCCTTAATTATCATCAAATACGCCGTCTTATCTAGAGCTCTGCCAAACCGGCATAATTTTCTTTTTGGCATTATTTGACCTTAACGCCATCATCCATGCACAGGAGCTTGAGGTTCTAGTTTAGAAATAGAGGATCTTACATGAGTGCTCATGTATTATTGAATTTATTAAATGAGTTGGGGAAAAAGATAAGATGCGAGGCTATGCCTCGCATCTTATCATTTTTCCACAACGAGTTTAATAAATTCAATAATACAAAAGCACGAATGTAAGATTCTATTTATCATATGACACTAAAATCGCATATTACCGGTACTAGAAAATTTTGCACTAAAACGTCATGATTTCCCCATTAGAAAAAGCGACGTTTTATGGACGTCAACGCATAACGCTACGACCTAATTTGCATATTTAAATCCACTAGTGGATTATCGTTTTTAATGCATGGCTTTATTAGACTCTCAGATGCGACGTCATATGATAAAACACAGTACATTTTTAATGGCATATGATCTTTCCAATTTTGACATTTTGAAGTGTTTCACGATCTAAACGTCAAGCCCTTGTGATCCATGTCAGGGTATAGAGCAAAAGCTGTTCCTAAACTCTTGTAAAAGTGATAACACTAAAGCAAACCTGAAAAAGCCAGGATCTCTTTCTCCGATGACTAATATCTGCCCATTCCGTAAATCTGTAATTTCATTGTAAGAAACAACTTTTAACTGCATGATTTTCTTTCCTGGAGTAGCTCCCCCTATTGCTCCAGCATAGCCTTGCCGGAGACATAAGGTCTGTAAAAAGAAAATTACCTTTAATGAATGCTATGTTCAATTTGACTTTATCATATGATGTCGCTGTTATTAATGGATAATGTCGTGTCATAAAAATTGTACGACCATACATGTAGTAACACTCTGGCGTGTACATGTAACGGCATTGACAACGTCCGTTTCTTATTGCATTCTCTTATTGAAATAATATTCATTTTGAAGGCGATAAAATCCCATTTTAAAGGGTCATATGATAAACAGAATCTTACACTCATGGTCTTTTTGTATGAAATTTATGAAACTAGCGAAAGGCTCGTTTCATAAATTTCATTTAAAACGACCATTCGTGTAAGATCCTCTATATTTCACACTTATAAACAGAAAACTTTCCATCTCTAGAATGAACCCAAATATTCAACTCTGTCTTATGAAATGCTGCTATGAGATGTGTTTTCTCCCTTCTAAAACAACCCCAAAAATCTAGAATTGTTATAAGATGGATCTACATGATCTAGACTGTTAGGATTAATTATTTTGGAAGGGAAAACACTCCTGTCTTAAAACAGAAGAAATATGGTACTTATGTCTTGCTTCTGCTTGTTGTAGACAAGACAAAAACCTGGCAGTCTCCATTTTCCTCGGGTACTTTTCAGCCTATCTGGAGTTATTATTATATGAGCCACATCATGTGACTTCTAACAATGTGGCAATTTTGTCATGTGATATTCAGATCATCCATCTCATTTATACAGGTTAATCAGTGACCTCACTGTTGGCTCTATGGCTTTGGTCACTTTTTATAGAAGGCTGATGTGTCAAGGGAAGGCTCTGATCAGACTGCACTTCTGTGCAGTCTGATCAGAGCTTTTGCTTGTCACCAATGCCCCATTGTTGGAAATCCCACGATGTGGCTCAGATTATGCAAAGCGACATCTTACCTCCACTAATGTAATACAGACTCTGTTAACAACTTCTAGGGCTATCAATTCTGAAGTAAAGCCAAGCATCTTTTCATAATCAAAGTCTCCAAGATCTGATATTAAAGGAATCTGATCATCAAGGTCTAAGAAATTCTCATTCCTGAAACAAAAGCACATTACTGGTCAGTACTGAAATACACTAAATACTGGAATATGGGATACATGTATGCACATGGGTTTATGAGTACATGTAGTAAACACCTTACTAGTTTCTGCCTCACTCGTTTCTGCCATTTTCACATACATACATGTACTTATATTAAAACTGACAGCTTAATTTGATAAACTTTATTAAACAACTCATATATAAACATATCCATACCAGTTTTGAAGAACAGGCTTGTCAGGCCCGGATCCAGACCACCACATACTGGTGGGGCTCTGGATATTTGGTGGTGCTGGGAGGTGCTCAGATGTGTGTGTGTGTGTGTGTGTGTGTGTGTGTGTGTGTGTGTGTGTGTGTGTGTGTGTGTGTGTGTGTGTGTGTGTGTGTGTGTGTGTGTGTGTGTGTGTGTGTGTGTGTGTGTGTGTGTGTGTGTGTGTGTGTGTGTGTGTGTGTGTGTGTGTGTGTGTGTGTGTGTGTGTGTGTGTGTGTGTGTGTTGGGGGGGGGGGTAATTTTTGACAATTTCTTTAAATTTTTCCTTGAAATATATTTTGTGATATCTCATTAGAATCGTCAAGGGGATTCTATTAAATGAGATGTCACACCATATATTTTAATTTTACCACATGGATAAATTATCTCAAACTGTCATCAGATACTCTTTATTGTATGGAGGCCTACATATTAGACATAACACAGAGGCCCAGATGGCGGGGCTAAAGCCCCAGAGCCCACCCCCTGAATCTGGGTCTGCTTGTTTTATTTTTATCCTATCAAGTTGTTGTAATCCATGACTCAGTGGTATCAAATTAAACATGAAATCAAAAGAATGTCACGGAAGGTGGGGGTTTTGGTACTACAGTCGAACTTCACTTGCTCGAGCTCGGAAGGCTCGAACACCATGTTTCGGTCGAGCTGACTTTCCAGTCCCGGCAAAATCCCTATTCATTTTAACTAAACATGCCACACTTGGCTCGAACAACGATTGCTCGAACGCTCGAACCCAAAGTCTGGTCCCTAGAAACCACTTTCTGTGTGAAAAAACACCGATGGCTCACACTTATTTCCTAGTAAAACATTTCCAAATTTAATGACCTGACTAAATGTAGATCCTACCGATTACAAGTATTGGTCATCAGGTTTGCTACATGTACGTCCATGCTTATCTTGATCTTTTTATATTGTAAATAAAATTATAAACATATGTTTCTGTGTTGTTTTGTTTTATCTACCTGAAAGTGCAAAGGTTCAAAGAGTGACCGATCAAAACACAGGAAGTTGTCGTAGATAGGATAGAAAAACACAGTACATACAGTTGGATCATGTTGGGTTGGTCGCCAATGGCTCGAACTACTGATCATTCAAACTTTTTTCGGTGGTCCCGACGAGTTCGAGCCACTGAAGTTCGACTGTAATATGAGGGGTGAAATCATTTATCAAATAAAATATATGTTAGAGCAGTTTTCGAGATATATACATCTACCTAAGAGGCAAGCAAGTACAGTCAACCCTCTTTGTAATGCATTCAACACAACAGCAAAAAATTTTTATAAAGTCATTTTGGCTTGTACGGAATGGCTTTATTGTTCAAAATCGGTATTCTTTATAACAGCAAAATTCAGTTTGATGTAAAAAAATTTGGGGACAAATGCTTTTGTTGTAAAGAGGGTCCACTGTACTGATATAACTTCAGTACACTTTCAGGAGAAGCAACTCTGCTATTTTCATTTTTGCCTCCAATCTCAATTGAGGTCAACTCAGAAAAGGAAGAATTTGCTCCTCTACCAGCAAATTCTTTCCTTTAAGATTAGAATTTTTCTTGTAAGTTTACCATATGATTTCATAAAGAAAAGGAAAAAAGAAGTATCATCAAAACTTCATGGAACTAACAAACATGAACAGATTTCCAAGTATTATATACCTACAGAGCTCTAGATAAGAGGGAGTATTTGGTGATAATTAGGGATAATTTTTGCTAATTCTGCATAAAAAACATGTTGTGACCCCTCATCTGAACCGTCTCAATGAGACAGTTCAGATGAGGGGTCACAACATATGGTTTCAATGAGAAAGAAGAAAAATTAACCTAAATTATCATCAAATACTCCCTCTCATCTAGAGCTCTGTACCTAAAAAGATCCCCATTCACTTTGCATTGAAGTAACCGTGCAATATTTTCAGCATATTGCACAGAGTCAAGTGCATATTGCATGGAGTTAAGGAGTCACGTTGACCAGAACATTTTCTTTGAAAGGAGAAAAGTTTGGCAGCCACTTTTCGTTGACTGCAATTGAAAAATTAATGTCAGCGTTAGTTTACTGACATCACGTCCAATACCGAAACACCATTTTCTCTTTGCGCCATTGGGCGTGGTTCGAGGATTCATGAAGACACCAAACTGCATAATATATTTCAAATTTAAAGCAATATTTTGGGTTGATTTACTGACATTATGTTTTAATTTCTTATGAAGAGAGTACTGATGAAACTAGCAGATAAATATTAAAGGTATATATAATAAAAAGCTTATTGAATTTATCTTGTGAAATATTCGGCACATGTTCATATGACACAGACCCACTCGCAAGCTTGTGCGTACAATGCCATATGAACTCGTGTCCAATATTTCACAATATCAATTCAATAACCTGTAAGTATTTGGTGGTATTAGGATAAGTTATCTCTTGATAACGAATGTTGTGACCCTTATTAGGCTTGTAGCAGAGCTCTAGATAAGAGGGGGTATTTGATGATAATTAAGGATAATTTTTTTTATTTCTCATCGAAACCATATGTTGTGACCCCTCATCTGAACCGTCTCATCAAGACCGTCGAGACGGCTCAGATGAGGGGTCACAACATATGTTTTTATGCAGAATTAACTAAAATTATCCCTAATTATCACCAAATACTCCCTCTTATCTAGGGCTCTGTTGTAGAGATGGCTCTAAATAGGGATCATAAAATATGAGCCGCGACACGAGAAACCAACAAAGTGGTTGTAAGCCCAGTGCAGACTCAGATCAGCCCGGGCATCCGCCTGGTCTGATCAGACTCTTCGCTTAGCATTTAAAGGGTAGCAAAGGGTCTAAGCTTGCTTCAAGCGGAAAGTAGAGTCTGACCAGATTGGTTGCATGCCCAGGCTGACCTGAGTCTTTGCAAGGTGCACATGCCACTTTTTCGATTTTGTCATGTCGTGACTCAAATGATTCCAGAAGTATTCTTCAAAGTCTGTTTTATCTGGAGCTTTGACAGATGTAAAGCACACAAAAAAATTGAAAAGATACTTACATATATCCCATTTGTCTAAGTACAGCTACAGTTACCAATATTTTTACATAAAACAAGAGGATGAAGTCTAAGCACTCTGCAGCAACTCGTCGCCATAGCATTGGTACTTTATATCTTGTTCCTAAGAAAAAAGTATAACTGTTCAACTACAAACTGATTTAGAGATTCAGCAGAGAGAGTTATACTAAACAGAGCATGAATTTTAAAATTCATTTGTGGTAAGTGCAAAGGACACCAGGGGTGATAACAGACCAGGATTCTCAATCCTGAAAGTCTGTCAACTGAATCCTGAATTCAGCGAAAAATTTCTTAAATCACGTATATAATTAGCTAAAAAAACAATATATCCATAGAAATCAGTCAGTTTATACTTATTTTATGCAAAGGTTTTGATTTAAATATGTTAAAACCAAATTTCAACAATAATGGATGTGACCTTATATGAATCATGTGCGAGTGCTAAATCCTGAAATCAGCATTAATCCTGAACTTTATCATCCCTGGAACATTTACATGTACGTGGGTTGAAAACTACAAAAGTAAAAATTACAAGCATTAGCATTTACTTGCAAATTTCAAACTACAGGGATGGCATTTAAGTTTCAACAGTCAGGGGTAGAAATATATTACATAATTCAATAAAATCTGAATTAGTGTGTTGTTTTGATATTAATTAATCTGACAATTTGTTTATAACAAGAATTCCGCGGAATGCTATGTCGCACCTGCTGTGTGCCTTCACATGAAGAACTCAATGAATATACCATGTGGTTCTGGAGAAAAAGGTTGATTTTATTGGTTTTGCTATATTTAGTAACGGTGACCATCTTGGATTTACGACCCACCCGAATTTTATCATTCTGAAGCCCTGCAGTCTGATCATGCTGCATGTGAAATTTGAGAACCATGGATGCTGTGGTTTCAGAGAATAAGTCATTTGAATGGACTTAAATGCCAGGGTCGACGTAAATTATTCTAGGGTAGATGTAAGGTCACTGTGACCTAATTCCGCTACAGATTTTTTTCATTTTGATAATTCTGAATACCAAGGTCCCACTTATGCCTCATACAAAATTTCAGCCAAATATACCAAGTGGTTCTGGAGAAAAAGTTGATTTTATTGGTTTTACTATTTTTAGTAACGGCAGCCATCTTGGATTCTCAACCCGCCTGAATTTTATCATTCTGAAGCCCTGCTGTGTGATCATGCTGCATGTGAAATTTGAGAACCATGGATGCAGTGGTTTCAGAGAATAAGTCATTTGAATGGACTAAAATGCTAGGGTCGACGTAAATTGTGAACGGAAGGACGGACGGACGGAAAACCGGACGCCTATATCGCACCTTGCTAAAGCAGGTGCAACAAAAATGAATTCAACACTATATCAACTAATTTGAGCCTTCTCTGACTAATAAGCCTTATAATTTTTGACTGGCAGCTTTCAGCGTCAGAGGACACAGACATAGAAAAATCCCAAATTATGAGTGCTCGTATACCTGCCGCTGCTGGCGTGGTATCATTTTGTTTGCCAATGTATAATAACCTAATTTCAACAGCAGCATAATATTTTTACCTGGTGACACAATAAATAACTCCCTCAGGTATCAAATAACACTAAACTGAAGAACTTTTGTAATGGAAGCCAAACTTCAAACTGCAATATAGTAGATAAATTTTAACGACTTGCTGATATTGTAATGGGTGTAGGCATATAAAAACTTCTACAACCTTGGTGTAGAAGCTGGCTTTTATGGCGACGTGGGTAGAGTGGAGGGCTCTTTCACGAAGTTAAGCAACAGAGATCGCGATTAGTACCTGGATGGGTGACCGGTTGCTTGACTTGGTGGATGACCTGGCAAATGCTACGATATTAACTCCTTACATTCTAAGAAGAAATAGAAGACAATTTGGGAATTGTTTGTCATATTACAAGCCAAAAACAGAATTGACCAACATAATAATTGTCAAAGGCCAAACAATTTGCAAATCTGCATAAACAACAACAAGAACATCAATTTGTACATGTCATAGGCTGAATATTCATTGTTAGTCCCATGTCCCTATATGGCCATATCCCTGACTTGGTGCTTTATGTACAGGCTAGTCTTGGTACTTTTGATTATGATAGCTAAGTTTTCTTCTGGTAGTTAGGTTAGTAATAGTTATAATCCTTAATGGTAGGTATCGGTAGTCTTTTGGCAGGTCACTGTAGGTAATTGCTCCACATCATTGCTAATCTATTCACTTGTGTCATGACTTTTGTATTGTATGCACACTGTATTACACAGTGTGTCTAATTGTATACATTGCATCTGTACATAAATATCTTCATCATTTAAATATATTATTGGTATAATATATTTCAGTCTCTATCATTTATCATAGGTAGTGGTTCGGTACCTGTGACCCTCCTATGTGGGGGGAAATGAAAAAAAAAAAAAAACAAGAGGGCCATGAGGCCCTGAATCGCTCACCTGAGTATGGAGGCCATGTAGGTCATGTGACCTAGACCGTCTGAATAAATTTTCGCTCAGCTCCTGGAAGCTGTGTCTGAAATTTGGTTACAATTAGCCCAGTAGTTTTTGAGGAGATGTCTGAAATTGTCAAAATAAGAGAGACATGGGTCAGAGGTCAAAGAATGACCTTGATCTCTTGTACCCGCAAATCTTCCATGTACCAATTAAGGGGACTGTATATACCAATTTTTATGCCAGAGTCTTCTAAACTTGCCATGAAATTTTATGTTCTAGCATTTTCCTATACTTGACCTCGCCTTTAAAAAGGTCATGGTCAGCCCAAGGTCATCATTTGAACAACTTTGATAGTACTCAAGTACCTGATGCTATAAACCAAGTTTCAAGGCCATCCGCCTATTGGTTCTGGAGAAAAAAATTTGTAAAGGTTTTTGCCATGTATGGGCATGGCCATGTATGGGCATGGCGACCATGATGGTCATGTGACCCAAACCATTTGAACAAATTTTCGTTCCCATAGCCCCTGGAGCCGCTATATGAAATTTCGTTACAATTGGCCCAGTGACTTTTGAGATGATATTTAAAAAAGTCAAAATATGAGAGACATGGGTCAAAGGTCAAAGAATGACCTTGACCTCATGTACTCATAAATCTTCATGTGCTCATTAAAATGACTTTATAAACCAATTTTTAGACCAAAATCTTCAAAACTTTGCATGAGACCATATGTTCTAGCATTTTCCCATGATTGACCTTGCCGCAAAAAGGTCAAGGTCAACCCAAGGTCATCATTTGAGCAAACTTAGATGTACTCGCTTACCCAAAGCTACATACCAAGTTTCAAGGCCATTGGTCTATTGGTTCTGGAGAAGATTTTTTAGCTTTTTACCATATATGGGCGTGGCGGCCATGTTGGTCATGTGACCTGGACTGTTGGAACAAATTTTTGTTCCATCAACTCCTGGAGGCTCTATATGAAATTTGTTTAAAATTGGCCCTTTGGCTTTTGAGGAAATGTTTGAAAATGTCAAAATATAAGAGATCAGGGTCGTCAAAGGTCAAAGAATGACCTTGACCTTTTGTATTCACAGTTATTCATCACTCATTAAGAGAACTGTATATATCAATTTTGAGGCCAAACTCTTCAAAAATTTCCAGGAAATCTTATGTTCTAGCATTTTCCCATATTTGATCTAGGTAGCTGCAATAAAGGAGGGTCTCAATGGGGTTTACTGATTAGCGAATTTTGGCCCAAAAAATTACTGATTAGCGGAATTTGAGAGGAAATTTTACCGGTTAGCGGCGTCGCCTATGCTTAGTGATTAACGGAATCGGCCGAAAAATATACTGATTACCGAAATTTGAGTGAAAAAATTACCGGTTAGCGGCGTCACATGGGGTCAGTGGTTACCGAATCGGTCGATAAATTGTTATTAGTCCACTCCAATGCAAAAATATGTACTTCTTTTCATTGGTATTTCCTTAATCTTTAATGGTATTAATGGTGATTAAATTATGTTGTGTTGTTGTTGTTTGGTGGGGGGTGGGGGGGGGGGGGGTGCGGTTTTTTCATGAACATAGATTTTGTATTGTCCAAAGACTGCACGAATTCACATTCAACACAAGACTTTATTAAACATAAAATGAAAAACAATGTACCCTTGAAAATCCCAGCTTTAAACTATAAATGTGGACTCGAGGGGGTCTAAATCACATAGGCATGATAATGTGATATGATTCTAGGGATACATGGAAGAAGTATTTGCAATTATGTCCTGATAAATTTTGGATTCATATTACATTAATTTCTTTTTGCAGCAGATAAAATGACAATGCGACAAACAAGACCAAGATCATGTCCTGCTCATCCTGCAAGAGTTAATAGATTGACACATCACATGCTATTACCTTTTTTGTTTTTTTGTCAAACCGATGCATAATCTCTGTTTTATGTCGTATATCGATAGAAAAGTTGTCTTTCTAGTATGTGTTTAGCATGAACTTCGGTTAGCAAGAATAGTATGATACTAAGCTAGTAATCTTGAAAGTATGCATCACTGGCATAAGGCAGAGAGAACGGTTGCGGTATGTAATTCACTGATTAAGCCAAAAATTTACTGATTACTGATTTTTGCCCTTAAATTTTACTGATTACTGATTTTTTGGCTAAAATTTAAATGATTACTGATTTCAGAGGTACCCCATTGAGACCCCCATAAAGGTTATGGTCAACCCAAGGTCATCATTTGAACAATATTGGTTATACTTGAGTACGTTATGCTACATACCAAGTTTCAAGGCCATTGGACTACTGGTTCTGGAGAAAAAGCTTTTTAAAGGTTTTTACTATTTATGGGCAGGGCAGCCATGTTGGTCATGTGACCAGGACCATTTGAACAATTTTTTGTTCCATCAACACCTGGAGACTTTAAAAGAAATTTGGTTACAATTGGCCATGTTGTTTTTGAGGAGATGATTGTGACATTGTCAAATTATGAGAGTTCAGGGTCAAAGGTCAAAGAATGACCTTGACCTTTCCTACTCATAAATCTTCATTTACTCATTTAGGTGACTGTATTTGCCAATTTCTAGCCCAAAATCTTCAACAGTTTCCAAGATATCTTATGTACTAGCATTTTGTCATATAAAAGCACAAGGCAGCAAATTTGACCTTACTGTAAAAAGGTCAAGGTCTACCCAAGGTCATAATTTGAACAATCTTGGTAGTACTCATGTATTCGATACTACATACCAAGTTTCAAGGCCATCGGCTTATTTTTTTATTCCCCCCCCCCCCCCCCCCATAGGATCAGAGGTACCGAACCACTACCTGTGTCATTTATCTGAACCCTGTGGGACTATGGGAAGACAGACCCCAATAAAAATCAGTCTGCACTATGACATTGGTGGCCAGTGTGGGGGCTGACCGGAACTCAAACCCAGGGCTTCTCGCTTACCGTGCGAGCACTCTGCCAACTGAGCTACCAAGCCACTTGGTCGACCTTTGACATACATTTCATCACAGCTCTAGATAAGAGGGGTATTTGATGATAACTGAGGGATAATTTTCTTTATTTCTCATTGAAACTATATGTTGTGACCATATATCTGAACTGTCTAGAGACAGTTCAGATGAGAGGTCACAATATATGTTTTTATCCAGAATTAACAAAAATTATCCCTAGTCATCACCAAATACTCCCTCTTATCTAGGGCTCTGCACAGATCTGAATATACCTGTTTCGTTTGCATTTCTAGCAGGAGCTGGTATGGACCCTGCCTGACTGCCATTTTGTTGGTTGATTGGCAGATAGTTTGGCGCTGTCGGTTGTTGTGGCAAGGAAGCTGGCATGGACGAAATCAAATGTGTATGAAATGCATTCATAGCCGAGAAAAATCGATATTGCCAAAGCCAAGATTGTAAATGTTGCGCATATTCCCTTGCATTTTTGTATTGATAATCACTTCTGTGTGAATTATCATGTACGCTTTGAGCTGGATTTGATTGACTTTGACTTGTTCCTTCATTCCCAGATGCCTGATCATAATGAGGGTCTGACAAATGACCAAAATTGTCAAAAATATGTTTTTTAGAGTCTTGATTTATGCTTCTGTCCTCCATTTTACTTCCTGTCAAAAACTGAACCGAATCGGAACAGAACAAACAGAAATTGATCGGTTGGTCCTACTAAACACTGCAGGTGGCAGTTCCTTGAGCTCCTTGAGGGGGTAATGGTTGTTTGCTGCCATCCGACGTGTACATAGACTTTTCATAGAAGTTTTTAGGTGTCGGCCAGCTAGATTTTTATAAGTTGTGGATTTTAACATAAACTTTTAACCTGAACTTTAATCACGTTCCTGTGCGGAACGGTGCTCCTACCTAGAGGAGGAAAATACATCAACATAGACAAAAAGCTGGTGGCGATCCTTGTGATCATTTCCTTAAAACATCGGATTCTAATAACAATACTGATATTGAATTTAATTGTTGAATTCTTGTGACAGTCACTCTTTGGCAGAGTTTTGAAGCTCTAAAACGATTAGGGCTGTTCTGGAAAAAATGAGGAATACATAGAGGATCTTGCATGAGTGCTCATGTATTATTGAATTTATTAAACGAGTTGGGGAAAGAGATAAGATGCGAGGCTATGCCGAGCATCTTATCGTTTTCACCAACGAGTTTAATAAATTCAATAATGCACAAGCACGAATGCAAGATTCTATTTATCATATGACACTAAGATTGCATTTATTAGCAAAATTTGCACTAAAACGTCACGATTTCGCCATTAGAAAACGCGACGTTTTAATGGACGTCAACGTATAACGTTACGACGTAATTTGCATATTTAATCCACTAGTGGATTATCGTTTTTAATGCATGGCTTTATTACACTCTCAGATGCGACGTCATTTGATAAAGTAATTTATACTTTACATAAAGAAAGATATTTCAAGATTTTCTCAGTGATACAGGGGCTTGTATCACACTTTTTTTTCAGGCTGCAGTCAAAGGTGTATGTATACACCTATGACTGCAGCCTGAAAAAAAAGTGTGATACAAGCCCCTCACTTTTTTTCAGGCTGCAGTCAAAGGTGTATGTATACACATATGACTGCAGCCTGAAAAAAGTGTGATACAAGCCCCTGTGATACAGACATACCTTTTCTTCCAGATAATAGACAGGAGTCTGAGTCGGAATGTATTTTGTCCAGAGAGAGAGAGAGAGAGAGAGAGAGAGAGAGAGAGAGAGAGAGAGAGAGAGAGAGAAAGAGAGAGGGACAGCATCCTCAGGAAAAGGTTAAAAGAACATACCTTCAGTTAAAACTATGTAAAGGACCTGGTATGATAAGGCCCATATTTGGCCCCCAGAAAACTCATTTTTCAAAAGTCATACATGTATTTCGATAACTAAAATGCATTCAAAAGAAACTTCTAACCTAAAATGTAACAGCAAAATACAAAATCAACCAGTTCTTGCATAAAATGTTTGTGTTTTTAGCTCGCCTGAACGAAAGTTCAGGAAGAGCTATTGTTGTCACCCTGGCGTCGGCGTCGGCGTCGGCGTCGGCGTCCGGATTGGATGTTTTGGTTAAAGTTTTTTAAAGACCTATATCTCCTTAACCCATGGATGGATTCATTTGATACTTGCACTGTAGTTAGATATTGGTCTAAGGTTTAACAGGGTGCCACCCCCACCCCACTCCGTGACCTTGATGTCAAGGTCGTGGACTTAAAAAATTGGAAGTGTTTTTGTATTGGATGTTTTGGTTAAAGTTTTATAAAGCCCAATATCTCCTTAACCCGTAGATGGATTCCTTTGATACTTGCATTCTAGTTAGATATTGGTCCAAAGTTTTCCAAGGTACTACCCCCACCCCCCTCAGTGACCTTGATGTCAAGGTCATGGACTTAGAAAATTTATTGCTCGGATGTTTTGGTTAAAGTTTTTTAAAAGCACATATCTCCTGAACTCATAGATGAATTCCTTTTATATTTGCACTGTACCTAGATATTAGTCCAAAGTTGTACAGAGTACTACCCCAACCCCGCTCAGTGACCTTGATGTCAAGGTCAGGGACTTAGGAAATTTGGTCTTTATTAAAGTTTTCTAATTGCATACTGATTCATTATGCTTGGCAGAGATTTAGTTTACACTTGAACTGATGTTAGACAATTTTTTGAGATTTTACAAAACACTATATACTTACCCCACTGGATGACCTTGAAGTCAAGGTCATCGACTTTGAATTTTGTCTTAAAGATTTTGGTTAAAGTTTTATTTTTATGAAGAAATAATTTCACAGTGCCACAATGGACTCAGTTGATACTTATACTTGGACTGATGTTAGATAATGGTTCAAAGTTTTGATACATCCTAGCCCCCTCCCCCCCACCCCCCGCCCCCCAACCTCACCCTCCCCCACCCCCACCCCTTAGTTCCTTGAGCTCAAGCTCATGGACTTTGAAATTTCATGTGGATTTTTTAATTTTAATTTCATTTTAAACTTATTTCTGAGATAGCTTTTGTTTATAAATGTGTTGTCATTATGGACATGCTTGCCTGAAGTTTTATGCATAGCCGTCCACACCGCCATAGCGACTGTGTGATGGGCAAGCACCTAATCAGGCGAGCTATGCTGTCAGGCGACAGCTCTTGTTAATCTTGAACATATACCCCAGCGGATTCTGACAAGTGACGAATTTGGTAGCCTTTGCGGCTTTCAAAATATATGAGCCCGGCCTCCAGCACATTTTATATTTTACATGCAGACATAAATTTTGATATATTTACATGCCATGAAAATATTAAATGTGCTGGAGACCGGGCTCTATGTTTATTTTTAATTTTTTGTTACCAAACTGATAGCGTTTGGAACATTTTCACTCTTTTCTCAACACAAAAACGCCCATATCTCCGCTCACAGACAAAATAAACATATGTTGTGGGTATTCATTTTCTTAGTTAGAACACAAGGAATAATTTGGTACATATTTCATTTTGATCTGTTGGAATTTTTTGGTTAGCATCTCTGGACTTCCAAACTTGTGTGGGTGGGGTACCTTGACAGGCCATGTACAGTGCAAAGGTAATTAGCCGTGGTACCCAACGTATAAGCATTTCATCAAAAGCCTATTATCAAGCGCTTTCAAAAGCTATTGTAAATGACTTACTTTTTTAAAGGAAAAATTATTAAACTCAGTTTTTCTTGCAATTTTCCTTTATATTATTGAACCAACATAGGCAGGTCAGAAATCATGTTATTCTGGGAATTAACAAAAGAGAAACATATTATTTCTGTTTGTTCCCATACGCACAAATGATAAGCAATAGAAACCATGCAATTTTAAGAGAATTTGAATGGGGGCCAAAAATGGCCCTTTTCATACCAGGTCCTTTAAACGTTCTGTTATTAATTAATTAGTAGGCTGAATCGGTGAATACTGCATGCGTGAGGGCAGCTTTAAAGTCCTCCAGCAACGAGCAGTTGGTCACTCTTGTGGGTAGGCTTATATTCATTCAGGATTTGTATAATCTCTCTCTCTCTCTCTCTCTCTCTCTCTCTCTCTCTCTCTCAGTCTTGGTCTTCCTTTCTGCTCTTTGTCTCACGCTCTCTTTGTGCATTTGATTTTGGTTTAAACAATATTTCATTAATCAAGTTTTAGTAAAAAGTATAGAAAATATGGGTAACCGAAAATATGGACCAGGATTCGATCGAAAGCCATCATATAGGCTTATGAGGGCCATATCCTGCGTCTGATTTCGTCCAAGGTGCTTTGCAGTTTATCTGAGTGTAACAGTTAAATCTCTTCTGATACTGTTTTCAATTTGGCGGGGCTTTGTGTGAACTCCAATGCCAAAAGCAACATCAGGCTAAACCAGACGGCAATAATAGGATGCGTCAACTGTCAATTATCAACTCGAAAAAGAGAAAAGAAACCTGTGTATCCTTCTCCAGCCCCTCCAGCCCCCTCTCCTCCTGCAAAACACACACATACATGCGCACGCCCGGTCGAGCCTGCATATAGAATATACAAATGTTGCTATCCGGTCTCGCCCCTCAGTCGAATATAAATGTTTAATCGTGATCATGTTACAGCAGGTACTATCTGTTCATCTTATTTTCATGTCAATGTACTTTGTATAACTTCCCACTTAGAAGGATTCTGGTTGTACCGCATTGCATCTATCTATCTATCTATCTATCTATCTATCTATCTATCTATCTATCTATCTATCTATCTATCTATCTATCTATCTATCTATCTATCTATCTATCTATCTATCTATCTATCTGTCTGTCTGTCTGTCTGTCTGTCTGTCGGTCTGTCCCTAGCACCGGCTTAAGCAGAAATCTATTTTCAAAATGACTTTAAATGATATCAATGCCCCCCACCCCCCACTCTCCTCCAAGGACCACAAAATATAATCTAAACATGTAAAACAAAATCTTACTCGTTCTGGAAAAAAAATGTTCCATATATACACTGTTTGTCTAAACTCAATTTTTTCCAGATTCAAAATACCCCTACCACTTTTCATTTATGTCAGTGCGATGTTTTTTTTTTTTTTTTTTTTTTTTTTGTCCGTACATGTTCTCATGAACCGGAGGGGGGACTCTCACTAAACTGCATGGCAGTATCTTTGAAATGACTGCTTTAATTAATGGGACCTTGACTTTTTTTTACAAGGTCATGTTTGGTCTTCATCTGCCAAATTGAAACAGAATAACTTTCCTCGACGCCGTAATTGTTGCACATGTTATACATTTATAAATAAATTATTGGAACAGCGAGCGCCAGAGCTTGAAATAAGTGTCCGATGACATTTAGACCACTTTAACGATGTGTGATCTTAAGTTCACCTTGGATGGATGGATGGATGGACGGATGGACGGACTTTTAACAGTATTTCAGTCATATCAGGACTACTGGTCTTACAGGAGGTTGATAATTAATTGCAGTGTGCAAAAGAACCTTTAAAGGTGGGAAAGATTTCTACCTCCAACAGGTCTCGAGTTACAAGGGGCCGTATTTATAAAACAACTTTAGTGGTTGTCATGCTGTTGCTAAGGCTAAATTTCTTAGAAGGAGTTTCCCTTCAGCTAAGAAAGTTGCTCTGGAGGAACAGTCTTTTTCAGACTGTTCCTCCAGAGCAAATTTCATAGCTGTAGAGAATCACCATCATAGAAAGTTCGCCTTAGCAACAGCATAGCAACGACTTAAGTCGTTTTATAAATACGGCCCCAGGTCTCCTATATATTCACACTGAAAATAATAAAGGACGGCATACAAGGTGTACCTATTCACCTTTACGAGTTCGTTAACGTTACGCTATCCAAAGGCACAGGGGGTAAAGTTTCAAATTGACCTCCGCGGAGGTATATTGAAAAGCAATTTAAAAACACTTGTTTTCAATTTTCGAGGCTTACAGACAGGTCTCAGGACAGATTCTTCTTGCTAGAAAAGGTTGATCAAAAATCGGAGAATGCCATGCTTTATATATTTTACAGTTGTATATCATGTATATCATGGGCAACTTTTTTCATCTACCTGTAAGGGCGATATCACGTGAGCTTGAAATAGGTGAGCTAGGACATTGGCACTTTTTCTATTTTTTATTTTTTTTTATTTTTTGTCTTCCTTGAATAAAAAATGAAAAAAAAATGTTGTGTTAGGTCAATATAGTGCACTTTTTAGCTGCACATAGATATTTTTTCAAACTTTTAAGTAAATATTTAATGCGGTCATTTTTGCTCTGATTTACATGACCATCATTTCCTAATAGTATATAGGGAAAATATAGAAAATGAGCAAAAAGTTACTCAGTTTTCTTCGTTTTTCTTAAAACACGGGTCTAAAGTAAAAAAATGTTGTGTTATCCTAGTATTCTACACCATCTTACAAATCTTTTGATATATTTTGTAAGAAATTCAAAAAATATAAGTGCTATCATTTTTTACAAACTTAATATTAACTGAATTTTCTATACCGCGCGTGGCTAAATCGAGGTGACGAGAATTGTTGGGGACGTGAGACCAAATGATGTGGAACAGAATTAAAACGTATTTTTAAAATTTCTTTGTCCTCCAAATTCAGTACCGAAAGAGTCCTACACAGGTAAATCGACTTTTGAGTGCATTTACAGGCTTTCTGTGAAATCTTAGTGATGCAATAAGACACGTAGCTTAAAACGTAGTTCAAAACACACTTTTAAGGAACTGCATTCTTTTGTTTCAGGCTCTGCCCTTATCGAATATATATCAGCGGCCAATTTGAAAACGATGACTTCAATTTGACCAATGGAAATTAACATGAGGAAAATAATCATCGCAAAAAGAAGAAAATGCATTCTGAATTTGACCTGCGACCTGTCTGAAAAACACCGAAAATTGATGACACTATGTTTTCAAATTGCTTACCGGAAAACAGTCAAATTGTTTTTCAATATACCTCCTCGGAGGTCAATTTGAAACTTTTCCACCCGTGATCAGGGGTTTGAACCATATTGATTCGATACAGATTGCATTATATACGTATAATCCATATGTATTATAATCTTCATTTGCTAGTCTCAGCGGGAACATGACGTCGAAATGACGTCGATGCGATGTCATTACGTCGCAACAACGTCAGTACGACGTCATGTTGGGATACTGATTCAATCCCGTGTCCCGCTGTCGGAGCTTTGAAAAACTGGATCCTGGACTCTTGATATCGAATGATAATTTTCAAAATAAATGGATTATCACTGAAACTGCACTGAGAGATAAAGACAGGAAAATTTTGTTAAGAGTCACATCACTAATGATCAACGACGGCTTTCGTAACCCGTTTTGGTGCGATTTCGAAACACCTGAAACTAAATGCGGCTGGGTATTCCCCCCAAATCAGCACCGTCACACCTGTTCCCGCCTTCCACATTTCAATTCATACATGTTCTCATACAACGCGGGAACCTGTCAACTAGGTTCGGCGTTTCATGTGACCGACTAGGTCAATGAATTTTTCCGATGGCTATAAATAGACGCCAACTTGTTTTGTAAACATCACGACAATTGTATAAGGGTGTGAGATTATCCTTCTCATACAGGAAAATGTAGAGATCTGAACGTTTCGAGTAAGTAATTTCTACATGTACATGTGTCTTAATTACCCCTGCTTACCGCTAACTGCTGAAGGTATTTGCAGGGATGTAAAGTGGTTTAGTTCATTTCGTGAATGTACCCCACCCTTTCTTAAGCCTTACAACCTACCGACAGTTACCATTAATGGATTAATTGTTTACGTGTTATTGTGTGCCCAAAGTTAATTGGCGATTATATATTTCATGTATATTGATTTTCCTATCTTCCTCAATATATTAAAGCATTGTCAATTTATAGTTAGGAACCAGCTGGCATTAAGCTTAGTATTTCCCAGCAGGCACATGACGTCGGAATGACGTCGCACCGACGTCGATGCGACGTCATGACGTCGCATCAACGTCAGTACGACGTCATTTCGACGTCATGTGCCCGCTGGGTTCATATATATTTGGCATAAATACATGGACATCCATAGAGGCAGTTCTGAGCTTTAAGTTTGCGTACACACTTGCAGACATTTCAGTTTGAAGTGCAGACAATTTTACAATAAGGGCAGTGACAAATTACAGCGGGATGAAATATGATGTAAAATTCGGATGCATAACGTTCACATTCAAAGAGGTGTGTTTGCCCAAATCATAAGCTAAATTGGCTTTACAGCATTGCATATTAGACGATGGTAAATAAAGCCCCAAAGCACATCTTTTGAGTTGTTTCTCTCCAACCTTTTTCAGATCACTTACTTGGTGTATACTAACAAACTTAAACTAGGCCCTGTTGATTCAGGTGTCGTTATATAAGGACATAAACAGATGTTGGTGGTATGCCCAGATGATTCTTGTATTTTGAGTTTTTGAAATTAAAACGATTTTTTTTAAGTGCACCTCATTTTGGGTATTTGAAATTACAATGAGCTACACGTTTCTGAACTTAATATACAGAAGTAAAACCTACCTCTATTTTTTTTACTAGCGCAAACGTATTTGTTAAACAGAGTAATTTTGCAAACCAGTGACTAAGAAGGTCATATATCTTCGTTTTCATTTGTGCTTAAAAGTTGCTATGACTGATAAATGGAATGAGCCATTGTGACTTGAACTGGTTTTTCGGCCTGCTACTCACAGTGGTTAATCATATGAAATTTGCTTCAAGTTGCCACATAAATATAGTTTCAAGTTAGCACTTTAATGTTTAATATTATATATTTCCAAAAAGTTTGAGAATGAGAGAGAGAAGGTGCATGTACTTAAAACGATCGATATAGGTCACTGACTTTTCCAGCACATAATAAAAGCTTAAATATAGATGAAACACACAACATAATTGAGCCGCGACACGAGAAAACCAACAATGTGGTTGTGCGCCCAGCGCAGACTCAGATCAGCCTTGGCATCCGCCCAGTCTGATCAGAGCCTTCGCTGTTCGCATGGAGGTAGCTTAGACCCTTAGCTATCTTTTAAGCGCTTGGCGGAGAGTCTAGTCAGACTGAGCGGCTGTCCAGGCTGATCTGAGTCTTAGCTGGGCGCACAACCACATTGTTGTTTTTTTCGTGTCGCGGCTCATATATCTTCTGGGTGGATGGATAGTAAATCAGTCACTGATCTTTTATAACCCATTAAACTTAATAAAGAACGTGTAAAGGAAAGGTGTAGTTCGGAAATTATTTTGTGTATTCAGTGAAACGTATAGTATCAATGGGATATACAAACTATATTTAAGAATAGGTAGCGTATGGTTGCACATTTTCTCTTTTGCGGATAGTTAAATGATAATTTTATCTTTAGCTTCTCACCCGTAAACTGTTGACACAGGATTATCATAAAGTAAAGCTTGTGTTGACAGTTTAAAAGTTTTATGGGAGACACTGTGATCTCGTTGATCCCTACAATATGGCCGTTTCTAAACTAACTTCCAATATGATGGCCTCAGCCGAGGCTTAGTTAAGCTTTCAAATACCGGGCTTTCATTTTCGCTGACTGTTCCTACTGATACTAAGATATGATATATGATAATACGAACGTTGCAAACAAGTTCTTAAAAGCCTGTCAAAATTTGACAGATTTGTGTCTCGTGATTGATATTTGGTTCTATTTCGTCTTTTCAGATGAAAACATAAAGCGCAAAGATGGCATTTAATCCAGGAAAATTTACATTCGGCGTAGACCTGAAAACTCAAGCTGTTCACCAGATTGAATTTCTAGAGTCTGTTGACAAAATACAAGAGCTAAAGAAACCGTATATCCTTGCTAGAAGTGTTTACCGTTATGAGAAATACTGGCTCCCTTTGGCGGCAGCAAATCCAAAAGAATGTCTTTCAGCTCCTTTAGATATAGAATGGGTGTGGCATTGTCACATGCTGTCCCCAAGAGCATATTCCAGAGACTGCGTCGAAATTGTCAACACGGTAGTTAATCACACTCTTAGAGGCCCGAGAGAGTACCAAAAAGCACTGGCGAAGTCACAAGATCTGTGGCACAAACTTTATCAGGGAGAAAGAGAACCATTCACATTGGATTTCAGCCTTCCTTACGACGAGAATGCTGTCAGCAGTTTTCAGTCTAAAATAACTTACAATATTATTGAAGCAGCCGCAAGACAAAAGGCATTTTACTACCAGGTTTCTCTCCCTCACTATAAAGATACAAAGTTTTTAGATGGTGGGATGATAAGATATAAGAAATTCTTGTTCCTTAAACAACAGCTACCCAACGAGTTCATAGTGCCATGCTATGATATCGACCTACTTTGGCATACGCATCAACTGAACCCTGCTGCATACAAACATGACATGATGGAATATATTGGTAACTTGTTCAACCATGATGATAACGTCACTGACAGGAGTGAAGGATCAAAACTTTACAATGCAGATATGCAAACGAGAGAGCATTGGAAAAGGGTGTTTAACGAAGGCTTCTCGCTGTTTGGCGCTATGTATCGAGGCCCTCCTCCGGAAGGTTTCTTGTACCAAATATCACAAGATGATGCGTACACCTTTGCGACAAAGAAAACCACGATACACGTAGAAGAAATGTCTCTTCAGTCTCATAGAAGACAGGCTTTGTCCAAATTTAAACTTAATGTTCTCGGTAGTGCTGGAACAAAACAAGGTAGCAGACTGGCCTGTTTCAGAAAACCATCAGGAAGCGTACAAGGACATTCCGACATTGTTTGGAGTAGAGAAGAATTGGCAAAAAGTGGAACATTTGTGTTTGATACACGGCACTACAATAATCTTATATTCAACCTTGAAGAAACAAGAGGGTTAGCATGTTGCGGGTCAAAGGAAAAAGTAGGAGAAACTTCATATAATCTGTTGCCAGCCATAGAGAATCCTAGCGGGAAATCTGGGGGAGTATTGGACATCAAAGCGCCCTTGTCAAGCGAAGTGAAGCTAAATTTAGGTGGTCGGTACACAGGTCCAATGAGAGGGCCAGTTCTGTTATTTCTGGAGCAAGGAAAATATGAAACAGCAACTATTCCGGAAAATATCCAGACTTTATGGGGACCTGTTGCTCTCGAAAGATTACCTCCTGGGAAGGACAACCATTGTCAGGTTGCAAGCCATCGGTACGACTTATTATTTTCATGTATAGTGTGTACCCAAATTTAACATCTTGTTAACTATAGTTTATATTAGGTCGCACACATACTGCTAAGTTATTGAAGTATATTTGAGCCGCGGCACGAAAAACCCAACAAAGTGGCACGTGCGCCCAGCGAAGACTCAGATCAGCCTGGGCATCCGCCCAGTCTGATCAGCTTTTTCGCTGTCCGCATGGAGGAAGCTTAGACCCTAAGCTACCCTTTAAGTACACAGCGAAGATTCTCATCAGACTTGCTGAATGCCCAGTCTGAACTGAGTCTTCGCTGTGCGCACATGCCACTTTGTTGGTTATCTCGTGTCGCGGCTCATTTCAAGGACCTTTAAAAGACTAGCATTTGTTGATATAAGCAGGGACGAAAAAAAAATTTTTTTTATTAATATTATACCTCTTGAATCGCTGTCTCTGGGGATACTGAAATAGGTTGAATAAAGCAAGCGGAGGTATAAAGTATAGAAACATACTGAGACAAGGAAATTAGTAATAACACAATAAAAAAGGTTTCCCATAGCCTAGTAGCCGTAGAGGCAGTGGGGGTTAGAGGCCCACTGTTGTCTTGGGAACAGCAGATGAAAGGCGGAGCCCATCCCTCTTATTTCGCTGCCTGCTCCTTCCCTGATTCGAAGCAGGTACCCATTTACTGCTGGGTTGACAGTTTTCCAGTCGTCGCATAGCGAAACGAGGGCGCGATCTCACGACCTTGCGGCGACTTTCTGCACCAGAACGGAGCGTTTTAACCACTCGACCTCTCTAGTAATTACTAAATTAATGCCAAACCAGATTAAGACAAAATAACTATCGATATTTGTTAAGTGGAAGTCTTTAAGTCGTTACAGAAATATTCAAAATTGAATCGTTGCGTAAGAAATATAATTGATCCGCGACACGAGAAACCAACAATGTGGTTGTACGCCCAGCGCAGACTCAGATCAGCCTGGGCATCCGCCCAGTCTGATCAGAGTCTACGCTGTCCGCATGGAGGTAGCTTAGACCCTTGGCTACCCTTTGAGCACTAAACGAAGAGTCTGACGAAACTGGGCGGATGCCCAGGCTGATTTGAGTCTGCGCTGAGCGCACAACCACATTGTTGGTTTTCTCGTGTCGCGGCTCAATTATATTGTTGGTACATCTTGAGGTACAAATATCTTCATTTTCTCGGAGTGCCCACAAACTTTAAAGAACACTCTTACAGATTTTTATTTCACCTATAAAACGTGTATTTACAACGCAAGTAAAACTCGAAATATTTAAAGTACATGAAAATCTAAATAAAAGTCCAATCTAATGCACTTACAAATGTAACGCGACGTCTAATTGGATAACGTCAAAAATTTGCAATCGTATATCTAGCCTGGTACACGTGCCCGTCGTCATCGTCTTAGAGACATTCGAGGACCAGTATAGCCTTCGATATACTGTCGCAAATCCGACGTCATTATAAAACGTCGCTTATGATTGGCTGACGTCATATATCAGTTGCTGTAACCTTTCTGTTTTTTCGTATTTGTAGGATGAAGAATCACGTTGGAAGTGTCGTCTTTACCTGTCGGACAATTCATAGCGCCCCATTGATGCAGTCAGTGGTTCAGGTTTTCTACCATGACAAAATGGCAGCCATTGGACATTTGATAGCCTCGGACCAACTTCCTTTGCCAACACAGGTATGCGTATTCCATTATTTTAGCCACGATATGACAAAATCAACAAAGTGGCATGTGCGTCTAATGAAGACTCAAATCAGCCTGGGCATCCGCCCAGTCTGATCAGAGTCTTCGCTGTCCGCATGAAGCTAGCTTATAACCTTATCTACCCTTTAAGTGCAAAGCCAAGACTCTGACCAGACTGGTCTGAGTCTGTGCTGGGAACACATGCCACTTTGTTGGTTTTATCGTGTCGCTGCTCATTTTTCGTATGTGCACAGAACGTACATGGCCAGTGACGCGTGTGAAAAGAAGAAATAAGCTTTAGATTTCCCGTATGCACATTGAGTGCAGCTTTTGTTTCCATAAGACCTGCAAATCTGAAGATAAGCGCAAGAAAATTATCATTGCCCCAAATGCACATGCCACATCAGCGTCTCGACGTCAAACCCCAGTCTCGGCTTGGTAGACTTTCTGTCCTTGAAGAAAGGGAAGCTCTTTGTCCTTTGGATGCTCACTCTTGATCGAAAAAGCTTCCTGTTCAATATTTTTTACTAGTACCAGGTCGTAAAAGGTTGCTAACTCAAATAGTTTGAGACCTCGCTCGTTTGTCTCGGCATTGCAGTAGGGTCCATGAACGTCTCCCCAGTCTGCCTGTGCGACCCTTCTAACTAAGGCATTCCAGTCATATTGTCATGGCACCAGGGCTGTCGCCGGCTCGTGAGAAATGGTCCGGCTATGTATATGCGAGACTATGTACGATTCGCCGGCGAGCCTCATAAGGCGATGGCAACCACCAACCTTATGCGAAAGTTAGGTCTGATACATGTATTGCCGTAACAGTTCTTTTATTCTAGTTGCGAACCACGAAAACTGAAAACTTCTTTTCACATGTCCTGCTGACCAACGGCCCACTTTTGGAATTGAAATGTCTTTGGCTCATTTAGAGCTGGTGGGGTATTAATGATGGAAGATCATGCACATAATTGAGCCGCGACACGAGAAAACCAACAAAGTGGTTGTGTGCACAGCGAAGACTCAGATCAGCCTAGGCATCCGCCCAGTCTGATCAGACTCTTCACTTAGCGCTTAAAGGGTAGCTAATGGACTAAGTTACCTCCATGCGGACAGCGAAGATTCTGATTAGCCTGGGCAGATGCCCAGGCTGATCTGAGTCTGCGCTGGGCGCACAACCACTTTGTTGGTTTTCTCGTGTTGCGGCTCAGTTATGTTTTCAGAATTTGAATATGTCAGTAAGGCAGTTTTCAAAGGAGTCTGTCGGCATGTTATTTGACGTAAAGAAAATATAGTATCTGAATAAGTTAACTGTCCGTAAGCTTTCATTTAAATATTGAGTTGACACACTTATATTCAGATATTTAGTTCATACGGGATTAGAGAAGAACTAGCAGCTATGCTCGTGAGGTTAATGAATATGAATTTGATTAAGTAGGTTTCAGTTTTAAAACCACAGCGCTTCGAGAAGACGCATTACTAGTTCGTTTTCACGTCCTTCGACAGGTGTATTGATCACAGTGTCATTTTTCAGTGTGATTTGAGCAAACCTAAGCAATGGCACTTTGGATCACCGCGGTAAAGAAAAAAAATTATGAAGGAATGAAAAAAATGTCCCGCCAATTATATGCTCTCCCGAAAAAGTCTGGCCATGGCAAGGCTGGCCGGATCGTCGACGACGGCCTTGAAGTTGCCAGACTGTGCTTCTTAGGTTTATTGTCTCGCCTGTTTAGCAGAGGCGAGACATATTTTAATTGCTTTTCCGGTGTACTGCAGTAGTCGGCGGTGTTGTCAGCGGAAACTTTTGTCAAGTTTTGCGCCGAGCTCATTTTCTCAGAAACTTTAATAGGGCTAGAACCACGAAACTTGGGTCATGCATACACCTGGAAGAGCAAAGTTCAAAGCTTCAAAGCCGTCATCAATATTGAGTCTTGGCCTACATTTCACGGCTCACTGACTTTGCATTTTTTGTCGAGTTTATGCGTTTAGCTCTAATTCTCAAGAAATATAAGGGCTAGGGCGATAAAACTTGGGTCATGCATACATCTGTGAGAGGAAAGCTCAAAGCTACCATCAATACTGAGTATTGATCTACCTTTTATGGTTCACCAACTACAAAATTTTGGGTCGAGTTTCCACGTTTCTGTTTCTCAGAACTTATAAGGGCTAGTGAAACTTGGGTCGTGCATACATCTGGAAAAGTAAAGCTCAAACCCAACATTGATATTGAGTCTTGACCTACTTTTTACGGGCCAACTTTGCAATTTTTGTTAAGTTTTGTTGTGTTTGACTTTTCGTATGAATTATGTAAGTTTCATGTCGCTTCTATGATTACTGCATTTTGTGCATAGTGTCTAGAGAGAGGTGCACAGCATGTTTTGACTGTTGGAAAATTGGGTTTTAGCTTAGGATGAAAATTTGCCGTCTGAACAATTTTAGTTCCTGTTACTTCGGCCTACTGTGGCCGAAGTAACAGGAATTAAAATTGTTCAGACGGTACATTTGCATCACTAACTGCAATGACAACAGCATCAGTTCCTTTCGATGTCTTGTTTTATTTGGCGAGGTCAGAAAATGCATAGGAATGGTATCGGGTCGAGCATGAAAAACTATCAATAGAAATTGTTTTTGTTGGAACAAGGCCCAGTTATCGATCACTTTTTACAGTAGTTGCTTGCAAACAGTGTAGATCCAGATGAGGCGTCTCATTATGAGTCGCCTCATCTGGAGCTGAGAGGCACCCAATTTTTCCAACTGTCAAATCATGCTGTGTACCTCTCTCTCTAGACACTGTGCAGAAACTGCAGTAATCATAGAAGCGACATGAAATTTAGAGCTAGAGAGGCGCCGTAGTCGAGTGGTTAGAGTGGCTCGGTTATTGTGCAGAAAGTCGTCGAAAGGTCATGAGTTCGCGGCTCACCGTCGCCATCCGACGACTGGAAAACTCTCTCTGTCAACCCAGCAGCAAATGGGTACCTTTTTCGAATCAGGGAAGGATAAGGCAGCAAAAGGAGAGAGATGGGCCCCGCCTTCATCAGCTGTGCCGAAGATACAGTGGGTATTTAACCCCCACTGTCCCTACGGCTATTGGGCTAAACCTTTACCATTTTACCATCTGAAGTTACCATGGTTACGCAGTATTCATATCATTTTTGAATTTCACTCAACTTCTATTGCCAGTTTGTTTTTCTCCATTCTAGGTCAAAGGTAATGTGGTCTCGTTAAACCCAAGAGCAGGAGAAAGAGCAGTTCTGATAAAGAATAACAAGGGAGATTGGGGAATTGTCACAGGAAAATGGACTGGGTATAGACGTGGCATAGCAGGGGTTGCTGGTAAGGGAAATCTATGCAGGGTGTAGTACTAAATATTGCACAAAATAACTGAAGGAACACTGCCTATGTCCATTTAACCCATTGCATTCTGGGTATTTTTTGTCGTCTGCTGAAATTGTCGTCTGCATACAAAATCAAGAATATTTTGACAATATTGGTCTAACTAACTCTTGTAGAAATGATGTCTAGGCAGCAAACAGTTTGGATCTCAGATCAGGCCCCACATTTGTGGGGCCTGATCTGGATTCAAACTGTTTGCCCAAATACCCCTAAAGGGGTTTCCCGAATGGAATGGGTTAAGACCTAGTATTTGGATGAAATAGTGGAATACGAAAATTGCTGATTCTGCGAGAGGCAGTGTTACATGTCACTGAGTGCAAATACCAATTAGACTTTATGAATCTCTCTCCATATGTGTCGTAAATCTCCATGGCCTGTTTTACAGAGAAATTTTTTCGAACACACACACACACACACACACAAACACACACACACACACACACACACACACACACACACACACACACACACACACACCTGAAAATTCCAACAGAAATCTACACATGCATTTTCTGCGGAATAATTGAAACCTTTTCATGTAAGTGACGTGTCGCCATAGAAAGTTATGTATACTCTAGCTTCTGTGGTTCTACAGATTTATAGAAATCTGCCTAACTTTACAGAAAATAAAAAAAACTTCAAAATTTGGACCATCGACTTAGAATAAATATTAACAACAACTTAAATTGGCACAATACTGCAATCTATTAACAATATGCTGAGATTAAAATCTTAACCATTGTCTATCAAAAAATGTGTCTTTAGTCAGTTAGGAAGGTGTAGCAGTATTGTTTATGAAAAAATGCAGGGTGTTCCCAAACATATTTTGAACAGAGCATTACATTTGCAAAATTAAAATTTGCTAGTCATTTTATTGTAATGAAAGGCCGTTACATTGCGCGGATACTCTGAGCGCGTTTTCGTCTTCGGACTCTTGAGGCCATTTGCGCCAAGCTTATAATTGAGCCTCGACACCACAAAGCCAACAAAGTGTCATGTGAACCTATTGTAGATTAGGATCAGCCTGGGCATCCGCCCAGTACGATCAGAGCCTACGCTGTCCGCATGGAGCTAGCTTGGTCCATAAGCTACCCTCGAATTGCAAAGCGAAAACTCTGATCAGACTTGGCGAATGCACAGGTCGATCTGAGTCTTCGCTTGGTGCACATCCTTCTTTGTTGGTTTTATTTTAGTTCAGTTCAGTTCAATTCTTTTAATGTTGTTCCCCAAGTGGCTCAGCGGTACGTAACCATAGTTGCCCGCACTTGGCGCCGTGTGTTCGTCCAATGTTGGTTTTATCGTGTCGCCAAATACCGTATTTGTTCGGCTGTAAGACGGGGGTTTCTCTTTTTATGAAGTATCCCAATTATATAAACCAGCTGTATGTAAATGGGCTATTGGGTAGGTAATTTTAGTTCCAAAACAAACCCAAAGATTTAAACCTGTATTCTATGACGGAGCTAGATTTTTGGGATTGTTTTTTGAAGGGAAAATCTCCATCTTTTAACTGAAGAAATACAGTATCAGTGTTTTACTGTGATCAACGAACGTGTGTATTAGTCACAGGGTATAAACCAGTCCGCCAATTTTCGACTCCGGCAGAGACTGTCCATCATATTTGGCTTCCGCCGAGACTGTCCGCGAACTCTTGCTTCCTGAAGGGACTGCTGTCCTCGAAAAATGGCTTCCTGCCGAGACTGTCCGCGTGAATCTGCTTCCTGCCGAGAGCCTCGGCAGGAAGCAGAATCACGCGGAGAGTCTCCACAGGAAGCCATTTATCATGTACAGAAGTCTCGGCAGGAAGCAGGAGTTCGCGGACAGTCTCGGCGGAAGTTAGACAGCCCAATTTTGAGATAGGTCATTGTCGCTACCTAGTGTCAAAATTGCGACAATGACCTATCTCAAAATTGGGCTGTCTAACTTGAAATTAAAAACAGATTAAATAAAAAATAAAACTGGGAACGTTTATAGAATTTTTTTTTGTACAAGCCAGGATTCGAACCCGGGCCGCCAGCATGGCAGGCGAGCATTCTATCCCTGAGCCACCGATGCTCACAACCAACTCGATTTTAAGTGTGTGTATTATCTATCTATCTATTTATACTGCAATTAGTATTAAACCGAAAGTAGAGATCAAAAGTAGATCTTCGTCGAAAAAAAAAGGTTTTGAATATCTGTGTCTGTTTTCGATAATTTCGAACAAGAGAAACATTTTGAGTTAATATATGAAAGAGTCCTAGTATTCACAGAACATGCGACGGGAAAAAACGAAGATTAAATATTCATTGACCTTTGATAGTATTGGCTAAATTTTGACATTACGGGTTATTTGACCAATGAAATCTTGTGAAATGTGGAACAATATCTAAATTATACTCGTCTGCAACGAGAAAAAAGAAGATATTGTATAGATCGGTCTACATCTTAAAGTGGTAAAAGTACTAACGTTGACAGATCCGAAATAGTTAGATAGGTAGACACGGACCCCTATACACAGTTGTGATCAGGCACTTGTGAGTAGTAAGCATAACCTGTTCAGCACGTCTACACAGGGTATAATCGATTCCGCTAATTTTCGCTACCTGCAGAGACTGTACATCATATTTGGCTTCCGCCGAGACTGTCCGCGAACTCTTGCTTCCTGCCGAGACTTCTGTACATGATAAATGGCTTCCTGCAGAGACTGTCCGTGTGATTCTGCTTCCTACCGAGGCTCTCGGCAGGAAGCAGAATCACGCGGACAGTCTCGGCAGGAAGCCATTTCTCGAGGACAGTAGTCTCTGCAGGAAGCAAGAGTTCGCGGACAGTCTCGGCGGAAGCCAAATATGACGGACAGTCTCAGCAGGAAGCAAAATTGGCGGAATCGATTATACCCTGTGGTCTATGTATCTGTAGGACTAGGCAACGAAATACAAAGTCTGGTAACTGAATGCCTGACTATATTTCGCCCGTGGATATAAAAACGAAAATAAGTTCAGAAACGGCCATATTATACGAGGTCATGATGTCTCCCATAGTACTTTTTAAGTACTGACCAGAGCTCCAGATAAGAGGGGGTATTGAGGATAATTCAAAGATAATTTTTCTTATTTCTCATCGAAAACATATATTGTGACCCCTCATTAGAACCGTCTCGATGAGACGGTTCTAATGATGGGCCACAAAATATGTTTTTATGGAGATATTTGGATAATTATCCCTAAATTATCTCTGTTACCCCTCTTATCTGGAGCACTGCTGACACAAGTTTTACTCTGCCATAACTTTGTGACAATAACTTGAGTTGCGACATGACAAACCCAACAAAGTGGCATGTGTGCCCAGCGAAGACTCGTATCAGCCTGGGCATCCGCCCAGTCTGATCAGAGTCTTTGCCTTTCGCATGACGCTTGCTACATGTAAGACCTATAGCTACCCTTTAAGTGCAGTGCGAAGACTACCCCAACTGGTTGATTGCTCAGGCTGATCTGAGTCTTCGCTGTGCGCCTATGCCACTTTGTTGGTTATCGGTGAGTAGATTGAAGCAGGCTGTAGTTTAACGGACTCTAATTGAGAGACATTAGCCGCGTGTGTAATAACCAGTCAACTCCAGTATCTTTAAGAAGCAAAATAATTGAGATTCAACTCTCATTATCTCCTTATTGTAACTTTTCAGGAACCAGACACCAAAGAGGCAAAAAGGGAGTGCCTGGCAGCCCTGGAACTTTGAGTATCGCCTTTTACAAGATAGACTCATGCAAATGGCAAAATGTAACCATGGGTTATTTGACCAACAATTACACTCTACAAATAGATTCAGCCAAAATTGACCTAATGAAAGGAGTTGTTGAAATTGATACAACATCAAATGAGGTCGCCGAGAATCTGGCTTTGGGATTCTCGATTTCTCTACTGCACGTTTTATGTGTACCAAGGCCAACAGGATGGAAAGAAGGGCAACAGGTCATGCCAAGTTTGACATCTAGAGGTAGTCGCAGTGTGAACAGAATCCCATCCGATGATATGATGTTTATAATGGCTGCCGGTCTGCTGTGGAGTTCACCTTCAAATTTCTACATTAGATCACATTATGGGATGACAGCGTGTGCGATGTGTGGAGGAGGAGGGTTTGATAATGATTGCGTGACTGACTTCTCGAATGAATGTGATGGGCTGGAAGCAGGTGGGGATGGTGCTGACGGGGGTGCAGGGGATGGCGGAGCTTGCGGTGGCGGGGATGGTGGTGGAGGTGGCGGGGATGGGGGTGGATGTGGTGGCTGTGGTGGTTGTGGCGGCTGTGGTGGTGGTGGAGGAGGATGTGGAGGTGGAGGAGGAGATGGAGGAGGATGTGGAGGTGGCGGTGGTTGTGGTGGCGGTGGTGGTTGTGGCGGCGGTGGCTGTGGAGGAGGTTGTGGTGGCGGTTGTGGTGGTTAATTGATGTGAGAATCGAAGTATCGCGAAACAGTGGCTATAATGGAACAGGAAATGGATGTAAATGGAGCTAAAGGATTGTGAAATGTCGTGACGGTGGCAATGGAACAGGGTGAAAACCAAATACATTGCTATTTATGTATGGAGTTACAATATCACTGTCTGGATCGAAATCCGGAACATCCTTATAGGAAACGGAACAGACCACCAAAGATAGCAGACCGGTTTACACACGCTAGATAGGTCCTTCGTTTGATCAAATTTTCTGACTATATATCGTATGCATCATTCAAACGAGCTATGTCAGCAAACGGAGAATACGTTTCTTTATGTAAAACAGGCAGCCATGTCTCGAAAAATATACACTCTCGCTTTTATTAGGCGTTTTTAATAGCCGTGTAATGTGCATCTGCCACGGGAACATCCTCGCGAGATGTTCCGTTGACATTTTGTGTTGAGCTATCGAGTATGTTCCGGTGGCAAATGCACGACTTATAAAAATGAATGTTTCTCTAAAACAAGCCAAGAGATTTAAGCAAGGTTTTTGGGGTCTAGGGCTGACTTGAACTGGGCATCGTATTTCATGGAAGTGATAAGAAAATGTAAATGAGATTTCATAGGAAAGTCAAAAGAATATTTGGAAAACCGCTAAAAAAATAAACTGCACAATAACAGATTTGAAAATATGCCGATAAATGCGAATGTGACTATTTATTGCCACATCACTGCCTGTTTTATATGGAAATATGTATTCTACGTTCGGTGATATGGCTTGTTTGACTGATGCATACTATACATAGTCGGAAAGTTTGAAAACAAGAGGCACCTAACTAGCGTGTGTAAACTGATCCGCCATCTTTGGTGGTCTATTCCGTTTCCTAAAAAAGATGTTCCGGATCTCGATCCAGACAGTGATATTTCAGAGTTTGGTGATACAAAATTATCTGATCTGTTTGCTATATATATTGTTTGTTAATTTTTCAACATTTATGTACTGGAAAAAGAATTATCGATAATTGTGTCATAAAATTTATTTGAATATTCCCCGCCGATATGACATGAGGTTTACCGGAAGTATGCAAATAAATTGTAAAACTTTGATGATGTGTGCATACATTTCCGTGTACTTATGCTACTTTATAAAGGGAAACAAATTTTGTAACTTTCTATTTTCTTTTTTTTGTACAAGAAACTTTTGTAAAATGGAGCCAGCTCTTAAAGGTGAGAATTTGCTCTTGGAGGAGTAAATTGCTTCCTTTCCGAATTGAGCCCAATAGAAAAGGGAGGCTATTGAAAATTATGAAGTTGCCACACCATTAAGTGTACCATTTACCTTAAAATATGCTTTTGTTAAGTAGTTAAAATTCTTTAAATTGGGACATCTAAAATAATTGCCTCTACTGTCCTACAAATGGAACAGTTTGGCTTTTCAGTGCAGTAATGTGTCTAATAGATACAGTTGGAATGGGAAACAGGGCAGACCCTGATCAGACTGCTTCTCCTAAGGAGCAGTCTGATTTGGGTCTGCACTTTTTGCTGAGACATATATGTCCCAATATGTATAATTTATGGTATATTGATTGCATGTACAGTGATTACATATTTCATATATATATTTTATTGTTTTTATCCTGTGATATTATCGTTATATTTATACAAGTGTTGTGTAAATTGTCACCTTAGCTCAAAAAGTCAATAAGTGCTTATATATTTTAATTTGAGTTATTGACTTTTTGGGCTAAGGTGCTTGATCAAATTCCAGTTTCATATATATATATAACTTGATTTTCTTGAATTATTTCCTATATTTTTTCACTAATGTATGGCTATATACAGGAAGGTTGTGTGTTACTAATTTTGTGGACGAAGATTTGTTATTATTACGCTGGAAAAACACCACAAAACAACTGACTTCCATATTTTCAATGTGCAAAGATAGAATGGAACTGGAATAAAGTTTCTCGTTTTCGCAGAATAAGGCGGACAGCGCTTTTCACGCTCTTTGATATTTGAAAAGAAAATAATATACAACCGGATAAGAAAATAAATGAGCCGCGACACGAGAAAAGCAACAAAGTGTTTTTTGCGCCAGTGCAGATTCAGATCAGCCTGGGCATCCGCCCAGTCTGATCAGAGTCTTCGCTATCCGCATAGAGGTAGCTTAGACCCTCGGCTACCCTTTAGGCACAAAGTGAAGACTCTGATCAGACTTCGCGCTTGCTGCACAACCACTTTATTGGTTTTCTCTTGTCGCAGCTCAAATTATATCTCGGGTCTTACAAAGCCGAACTTATGTAAAAAAATTGCAGTTTCCCCGCATTAATGTCTCGTCTCTGACGCAACTGTTAGCGTTTACCAAAATATAGCCAGTAACGAGCACACTTAAAAAATGTGAGCTCATAGCTAGAAAACGATTGTCTTTTTAAGTGTTCTGGTGACTTCTGGTAACAGACCTCAGATTATAAAATGATAACATTTGCTGTATACAAAGATTATTAGTCCGTTGAACTGCACTTACTACATGTACATTAAAATTGGAACCGTTGAACCTGAGACATATATCTGATTTTGTTACATGGTTCGAGATTGTCTATCTTTGCAAATATGGTGGCGTACATTGGCTGTCTTGCAGCAGCAGTATCCTATGATTTCTTTTAATTCAATCATGAAAAGAAAAACATTTTCTGTTAGTTACAAAAAAAGGGAGTGTGTCTCGAAAACTGAAAATTGTCATAGCTTTTGCACAGACATCCAGGATCTGGCTACACTTACAACACTTTCGAGTCGTAACCATGTAGTGCTGAAACTTCTATTGAAGTGATTTAACATTTGACCCATTTATGCCCAGTGGACTTTTCTGTTTTTAAGCATTGGATGAGTCCATTTGTCTGTTGAGAAGTGTCTGGTGAAGTTTATTTTGATTATTTTTGTTTCATTTTAAGGTGAAATACCACTTTTCAAATGCAAATGGTGTAGAACCTGATCAGACGCCGGCGCGCGTTTTGCAACGTCTGATCTTGGTCTTCACTGTTTGCAAATGTCCTTATAATGGAACGTGATGCTTTAATGGGTTCGATAATGTGGACTTCGATAGTGTGGTCATATTTTCCAAAAGTGCCCTGAAAGTGTCCATACCCAGGCGTCAGTAATCTTGTAAGGATTTTTTAAAGTCTAGAGATTTCACAAAAATGCATTTATTATAAACAGATAGTGCACCAGAAAGTACAATGACTATTTCAGTTTGCTCACACACGCTGTAATTCTGCTTATTTTATGTTCTTATATTAGAACCCATGGTCAGTAAAATTTTTATTTTTTTGCAGTCACATATTTCAGTCCATGACATGCATGCTATTACAAGAGTCATTAATTTTGTTTTTACTTTCATAAGTTAGAGCTTGCACTTTTAAACATGAGTAAGCTAACAAATGATTATAACTGCGAGACAGGTATCATTGGTGTTAGCGCTTTTGAGGATAGTACAGACTGGCCATTCTACGCATCTGCACAATTTATCAGGAGCTTTCACCTTTCACTGATATTGTATGTATCCGGAGCCTTCTATGGATGAGGTGAATAGTAAAAGCTCTAACCTGGCCAAGAGGTTATGAAACTTTGAGTACATTCTCAAACTCAGAATAAAGCACACTGATTGGCTGCTTCCGAGCACATGCTCGGAAGCAGCCAATCAGTGTGCTTTATTTTGAGTTTGAGATTATTCTCAAGTTTTATAACCTCGAACCCTGATTTACCTGATTCTCACTTTGTGAGCACGTTCGGCAAAATTACTTCTCATGTTTTATAATCTCGAACCCTGATTCTCACTTTGTGAGCACGTTCGGCAAAATTACTTCTCAAGTTTTATAATCTCGAACCCTGCTTCTCACTTTGTGAGCACGTCCGGCAAAATTACTTCTCAAGTTTTATAATCTCGAACCCTGCTTCTCACTTTGTGAGCACGTTCGGCAATATTACTTCTCAAGTTTTATAATCTCGAACCCTGCTTCTCACTTTGTGAGCACGTTCGGCAAAATTACTTCTCAAGTTTTATAATCTCGAACCCTGCTTCTCACTTTGTGAGCACGTTCGGCAAAATTACTTCTCAAGTTTTATAATCTCGAACCCTGATTCTCACTTTGTGAGCAAGTTCGGCAAAATTACTAGGGTAAGCCCAAGCAGTACCAAGGTATTTCTCATGCTGCTCGAACATTAGTAAATATGCATATCTTCAAATAGCCCGAGGAATACCTTAGTACCGCTCGAATTTATCCGAGTAATTATGCTGAGCGTGTCTTTGGTTATCCTTCTTTTCCTTATAGCTAATACCCACGTCAAAGCACTTCTGACAATATATGTTTCTGCATGTATTTGCTTGTCATAGTGATTTGTAGAACTTCTTTTCTTTTTTTTTATCGATTTTTTTATTGTTTTCACTTTTGTATCTTTTTTATCTGAGTTTCAAAAGCAAAATGCCATTAATGATCTATCCTAGATCTGTTAGATGCTGATAGATTTGGTTAGCTCAGTCTCATTAAACTGCAAAACCAAAGCCGAAAGGTTTGGGACATTTGCTGAAAAAAGCGAAAATGTGTGACAATGTTTACTATAAACCTCTTTTAGACTGCAACCCCGTTTTAAGGATATATGCAAATGCTGGGAACCATTAAAGGTCTACATTGTTTGCCTACAGGAACTTCTATGTAAAATGCAATATCAAAAATACAAACGCCCACTGGAAATCCCTGAAACTTCAAATGGACACGTCCAAATGATAAGGATGGACAAGTCCACTGGTCAAAACAGGGTTAAGGTGTATATATTCGTTTCTAAGAGAGACAGCATTGATATGGAAATATTTGTCTCCCATCTTTCAAAATTTAATTTCACACTATCTACCTCTTTCCGAGCCATGCCCGGAATGTCACCTAAACGTCACCTGATAGTTGTCGTTAACTGACCTCTGCAAAGACGACTTAACATGTGACATTGTTTCAAAGTTGCATGTCCCATAGTAGGCATGGGTTCAAACGGGTCAATTATGACAGTATATGATTCACCGTACCGAAAACTACACCTCCTTTAAACCGGTATGCATCCCTCCATCAACAGTAAGGTAAAGTCACGGACTTATTATGGGACGTTGAACACAGGCGGTTTTGTTTGTGGGACTAGTTCACGTGCTTAGTTGTCCTTGCATTGGCCAGTTATACATGATCAGGTGACTTTCGAGTGACATTCTTGGTGTGGTTTGGATCTATCAATTCCCGTATCCATACCTGGTTAACTATGTTTTCAAAGATGTTACGAAACGTAAAAGAGCTGGCTCGAAACGAAAAAGTCATAGTTACCAAACGACCTTGTCATCAGGTTGTTTAGTAACTATGACTCGTTTTCGTTTCGTAACAGCTCTTTTTCGTTTGGTAACAGCCCTTGTTTATACATAGTTAACCAGGGATGTTATCCATAAAGATTTTATGACTACATTCGTACAGTCTAATAAGAGTTTAACTTTCTCGTGTAAACTGTCTGTGAACTGTGGTGAACCTAAAAGACCAGACTTAGATTAGTTCCATACAGAGCTATAGATAAGATGAGGTATTCAGGATAAATCAGAGATATTTTTTTCTTATTTTTCACTGAAAACCGATATGTTGTGACCCCTCATTAGAACCGTTTCAGAATGTAATATATTCATTTTTCACATTTTTTGTAACTTCCCTTTTTTAATTATTTTTCTATTTTTTTATTTTTTATTTTTCAGTTTTGTAGCATATTTTTAGTTGATTTTGTAAAATATAATACTTCTTTATTACACTCACAATAGATCTTTTAGAATCTTTTATAAAAAGTTCTGTCACTAACTTTTGATTATTTATTCATAGACTGTTCAGTGAACAGCAAACCAATTCTTTATTTGAGCATTAGGAAGTTTAAAAACGTTTGCAGAAACATAATTTTTTCAGAAATTGTCCCGTCAATGTTTGAATGACTTCAGTTATCGTTCATGGATGCATCTTCATGGTTTCCTGCCATTTTACAAGGGAAATGTTTTTTTACGTAACGGTTGCTTCCCTGGATAATGGAACGATTCCAAACATGGGTCTACTCTCAAAGAAACGAATTTGCTTCTAGAGGAGTTGACGAGATGTCAGTCGTGTTATGGCATATTGTCTATAACATGTCAAAACACTCATCAAAATTTAAGACAGATCTGCTCCCCTTGAGATGAATTTATCATGTAACAAAAACTAATGTAAAAATAAAAGAAGTAAAAATTCAGTTGTTATTCTATCAATCTCCTATCCTAATAAGAGCCCTGGTAGCTCAGTAGGTTTTGCGCTTGCATGCTAATCTAACGGTCCCGGGTTCGAGCCCCGCTGTAGGCGGGAACTTTTCAGTCATTAACGGGGTTCCATTTTATACAGCCTTTCATTATCATCGCCCATCGTCCTGATATGGCGATATGACTGAAATACTGCTTAAAAGGACATAAAATCGCAAGACATCCGCCTGTCTTATCCTAATACCGTATTGACGTTGCATTACTTAGCGAATAACAACTGCTCATGATCTGACTATTCCGTTGGCATCTACACTGTAAAATCGCGCTTAGCTATAAAACACAAGTGGTTACATGTTTAGGTGTAAACATGTTTAGGAATATGCCATATAGCTAAACATGTACGCCTTTTCTATTATTTTCCCGGACAAAGTCTGCTAAACACGTTTTATTCTGTTACGCGTTCAACGCGTAACAGAATAAAACGTGTTTAGCAGAATCCATTTTCTCTTTTCCCCGTTGAAGAACGAAAAAAAAAGAGACGAAAATGTTGACAGAGGAAATTTTCAAAATAAAAGGTGGATATAACCAGTTTTGTACATGTTTAATTTCTAAACATAAACCTAAACATGTTGCAAATTGAACATGTTACGATTTAAACACATAAAAATCGGACTGCATTTTTTGCATTGATTCTAAACGCATTTTTTACAGTGTATGAGTTTATGGGATGCTCGCTCTGCTGAATTTTAGCATATTAAACACATTCACCTTAAGACCCTCCCAACTGTTGCAACCGCTGTTGGCACAGATCAAACGACACAGATCGCGCCGTTCACTCAGGGTCTGCACTTTTTGACCAAATCAGTTTTGTAATTACCGTATAAATCTTGCAGACCGGAATTGTTAGTGAGGTGATGACAGCAACTTTTATAAGAATTGCTAGTACAGTAGTACAGAAAAATGCATAGAAACTGATTCCATCAAATGTCACCTCCCATCAATTTGCTATGCCAGGCGCTGAGCCGCGCATGACCAGTGGGTGAAGTACTGACATGCTTACCTAGCGGGTCCGGCTTCGATTCCCGCAGGAGGAAATCTTTATAATTGCAAACGACTAAAATACTGTTGAAAAGGACATAAACATGATTGCAAGTCATCCGTCTATCCAGCTTTGGTGATAGTTGTAGAACACACGAGTGTAAGTTTTTTCAAATGACTTACTAATAAATTAATCTGCTGTTACAAAGAATGACACGCACGTGAGCCGCGACACGACAAACCAACAAAGTGGCCTGTGTGCCCAGCGAAGACTCAGATCATCCTGGCTTTACATGCTTATTGACAGTTACTATATATCAGCGTATAGTCCACACACCCTTTTTTTCCAATTTGTAACTTCAAATATACTGCATTATTTTTTGTTTGTGGCTCCCACACATAGATCTATAGATGTTGTGTTTTTCACCGGGACATACATACATACATACATACATACATACAAATAATGTAAATACTATTAGCCTATATTGTTATGAACTGTAAAATTTACACGATATGTGAAAAAATATGGTGTCGGTGTAGGGGAGGAGGAGCCGACAAAAAAAAATCCTGGGCATCCGACCAGTCTGATCAGAGTCCTCACAGAGCGCTAAAAGGATAGCTAAGAATATAAGCTAGCTCCATGCGGACAACGAAGACTCCAATCAGACTGAACGGATGCGCAGGCTGATCTGAGTCTTCGCTGGGAGTATATGCCACTTTTTTTGGTTTTCTCGTGTCAAGGCTCACATGCTCTCTGCTTTGAATTGGAGAGGACACGGGACAGACTCCGTGCTAGGACTTGCGATTTACGGATCCGTTCGCTGGAGCATCCCTAGGGATGGCGTTATCACACCTGGTTAACTATGTTTGTAAGTCTGTTACGAAACTAAAAAAGCTGTTACGAAACAGAAAAGAGTCAAAAGTCCAAAACTACTTGGTCATCGTGGCTAAACAAATTTGTTTAGCCACGATGACCAAGTAGTTTTGGGAATTCGTTTAGCCACGATGACCAAGTAGTTTTGGGAAATTTGACACTTTTCGTTTCGTAACAGCTCTTTCTCGCTAAAGCTCGTGTAATATCTCCTCGTACAGGCGGACAAACCATGATTTAACCACAGGCGCTTGAAGTTCTGTGCTCAAATTTTTTTTATATAACCCTTTGAACTTGACGCAGTCTATAGGTAAGAAATGGCTCATAGCCTGGATGTTTAGCGGCAGCACTGAGCTTAAAACTTCAAGCGCCTGTGGTATAACTAATATTTATCCCAAATTTCAAGTCCCAGTAGTTCGGTGGATTAAGCGCTGGTCAGCTAAACTAGGTGTACAGGCTCTATTCCTGCTGGTGGCGGAACTATTTTCAACAGTATACGGGGTGCCATTGCACACAGCCGACTTTCATTATCATTCCTCGTGGTCCTGGTATGATTGAAATGAGCCACGACACGAGAAAGCCAACAAAGTGGTTGTGCGCCCAACACATTCTGATCGGCCTGGGCATCTGACCAGTCTGTTCAGACTCTTCCCTAAGGGCTTAAAGGGTATCTAAGGGTCTAAGCTACCTCCATGCGGACAGCGAAGACTCTGACCAGACTGGGCGGATGCCCAGGCTGATCTGAGTATGCGCTGGGTGCACAACCACTTTGTTGATTTTCTCATGTCGCTGCTCGTTTACAGTTGAAAAGGACGTTAAACTACAATCTGTTCATCCATCTGTGACCCTAATTCCGGACAGATTCATTGGGAGTCAATCTTTCATATAAAATCGGTGTTGAGAATCATTTCGCATCATTTTTCAGGGCCTGCGCCCAGCACAACACCAAACTGTGAAAATGCCTTGACCTAGCTATTTATTGTAATTAAAATGCATTATGCTGTTTCAATCCTGTTGAATCACCATTAATGAGCCGCGCCACGACAAAACCAACAAAGTGGCTGTGCGCCCAGCGCAGACTCAGATCAGCCTGGGCATCCGCCCAGTCTGATCAGAGACTTGGTTTGCCGCATGGAGGTAGCTTAGACTCTTAACTACCCTTTAAGCGCTTAGCGAAGAATCTGATCAGACTGGATGCACAGGCTAATCTGAGTCTGCGCTGGGCGCACAAACACTTTGTTGGTTTTATCGTGTCGCGGCTCATTTGTCCAATGCTTAATTTGCAGATGTTGAATCCTGTTGACCCCGTGTAGTTTCTACAGTGTTGAATAAATGTTAATTCAATACTTTTTCAACGTTGAATGCCCGCAGGGAACTTTAGACAGCGTCACTACAAGTAAATGTATTGAGCAGAGAAATCAGCACTGATGTTCATCAGCGGTGAAGTCAAATGCGGGTACGATTTCAAAATACCCACCAAATATGTCGGTAATTCCCACACTTGTTTTCATCGGTCAACATTGTCGTCCTTGTTTACCTTGTCCTTACTGCCAAATGCGGCAGTTTTGGCATCGGGTCAATGATTTTTCCGATAACTATATATAGAATACTTTGTCAATAATTTGTTTTGTAACAGATACTCCTATGGAAATTACCCGCTTCAAGTAAGTATTATTTAATGTATTTCATTCTTTGCAGGGACGTTATAAGGGGTGTGTTTTTTCGTGTCATTACAGTGCCTCGCCCTTCCCAAATGCACTACGACACGTAGATTTTTATAAAAGCTAGTTAAGAGAGAGTCGAGTAACTTCGAACAGCGGGTAAATTCCGACAGTGACATTGTTTTCTTTATTTGTCAGTTGTTTGGAACTAAAACAAAAATAAGTGGCCAAACAGTAAAAATCCAGATGAGACCGCTCATGATGAGCCGTCTCATCTGGATTTTTACTGTTTGTAATTATGTCCGAATTTACCCTCATGTCCGATGTTACCTGACTTTCCCCTATCCAATGAATTATTGACAATACCACGTTTAAGTCCCAACGGAATAAATCTGCATATTTCCTCCGACCATCCTGTGTTTGTTCGAATTTAGATTTGCTTACATTATATACAAAGATAATTTGCACTAGCTTCAAGCCCTTTACACAACAGGCACACAACGTTGAATCAAAATTGACTCTACGTTGATTCAATGTCTTAACGTTGAATTTGCCGGGCCGCGTAGCGCAGTCGGTAGGGCACCTGACTTATAAGCCAGGGGTTCTGGGTTCGATACCCAACGGGGGACTGTAGTGTAGTGGATAACACTCCGGACTACCAATCCAGGGGTCGCAAGATCGATCCCCCACTCCTCCGGTCTTTCGGATGAGACTTTTAACCGAGGTCCCGTCTCCGTATGACCTCGTTGTTGTTGGGACGTTAAACCTGAGTTCACTCACTCACTCACTCGATACCTGGTCCGGCAACTTACCTTCAGTTTTCCTTCCACTGATTCAAGAAGGGCATTTGTCAGTTAATACTGGTGAAAGTAAGTGCACTTGGTGCTGGCTTAGGATGTCTACGCCTGCCCAGGAATAGTGTAGTTAGGTTAACTGACCGTCCCGACATGGCCATAGCTGTTTACCGTGGACGTTAAACAATAACACAACAACATAACGATGGATTCATGTAGATTCAATTAAGAGTTGATCAAACGGTTGCTTACTGGGCTAGCTTCCTGCATATTCCATTGTCTAAGTGACAATCTCTTATTACTCTTGCACAGAGTACATTCTAAGACTACTACTGAAGTATCAGTTGATTGTTCGTGCTTGGTCGACAGCTTTTACTTCGGGACCCGTAACGTGAATATGGCGTTCAACAGTTTTGACTTTTTGCCAGTCAGAGACGACAGATTTTACTTTGCAGTGCTTTGGCGTCACAAGTTACGCATTTCAAAGCACTTATTACTTTTTTTTTGTTCATACATGTGTGTGTTTGGGAGGGGGGGGGGTGTGAGAGAGAGAGAAAGAGAGAGAGAGAGAGAGATCAGTGAGTTAATTGTCTGTATGAAATAAGCAGCTTACGCCTTTTGCAACATAAAAATAATCTAAATCATCCCCAATTCAGACAAAAAACCTTAAAGTTTGTTTTCCTGTGTAAAGGACAGAATTGTCACTGTAGAAGATCGGGTAACTTCGGACAGCGGGTAAAATCAACATACCATTGCAAACAGTGAAAATCCTGATGAGACGGTTCTTATATTGCAAACAGTGCAAATCCAGATGAGACGGCTCATGATGAGCCGTCTCATCAGGATTTTCACTGTTTGTCCAGTTAATTTTAATTCCGAACAATTGACATATAAAGGAAACAATGTCACTGGCCGAATTTACCCACTGTCCGAATTTACCCGACTTTAATGTCATTTTATGCATACAAAAGCTACAGCCAGAGATCGAACTTTACAAGACCTGTTAGCCATTATAAAGGTAAACATAGGAAAGAATAAAAAGTCTATTTTCTAAAAGGTTCAATATATATGTCAGCGGACGGGTACTTAAAAGGTCACTTTTGCACACAGAGGATTTATATGGTTAAGTCGTTTTATAAATACGGCCCCAGAACTCTTCAATTGCTGTTTGGAACAACAGAGGAACACTTATAAAGTAAAACAAACTTCTGTATCTGCGAACGTCAAACTTGTAAATTTTTACGCATAGTCATATGATTTTCAAAAATAAAGATATTTCTCATTAAATCTGTAACACATATTTACCAGTTAGGAACGAGTCATTTATTATCAGGTGGGGGGGGGGGGGGGGGCCGGGTACATTTTCATATGGTTCACAAAATTTTTTCCGACCCCCCCAGTCTCAACAGAATTATTTTTCCGACCCCCCCAGACAGGTGACAAAAAATTTTATGACCCCCCCTATCCCCAGTGCCAGCTACCCTTCACACACATACCATATTACCTATTTTATGTCAGACTGACCTCAATCAAAACCTAGCTGTATGAAACACAAAGAACATCTTTTTATTCTAACAGGTTAATTACATGTAATCATGGTCTGTTTAAATTTTGTCTGCATTTGTTGCACTTTTTCTTCTGCTAATGGCCATCCAGAAATCTTTTTGTCGAATGCTTAATAATTATAACTGTAGATAATATTAATTGGGCCTCTGGGTGGTGGGGGTCTGGGGGCTGTGTTTTTGCTGATGAAAAGGCACGTGGAGAGCTGATATCACAAATGCAGGCATGAAATTTAATTGAGCACAAATCATCTACTTTACATGAGTTTATAGACACTTTCGTACTGTTCTAGCAAATCAATGAAAAGTTCTTTTTTTGTTACATGAAGCTGCCCATTTTTTTTTTAGTCATTTCCATAAAGACTTTTAAGTTTTTAAATTGTGAGTTTGAAAGAAAACAGTCTGAAATTTTATGAGTAATGGGGGGTCTGGGGGGCAAAGGCCCCCAGAAGCGGAGACATTTTTAAAAAATGAAGACTGATGGAAGAATTCTGACCCCCCCAATATGCCAAATAAAATATATGACCCCCCCCCTGCTCCAAGGCTTTTTTTATTTCCGACCCCCCCAGTACATCACCAAAAAAAATTCCGACCCCCCCTAAATGTACCCGGCCCCCCCCCCCCCCAGCTGACAATAAATGACTCGTCCCTTAGTATGTTATATTACTATAATATAAATACAAGACGTCACCGCCCAATAAGGGAGATAATCCCTTAAAATTAGTTGAACATTTTCATAGAAGGGAAAATTTGTTCATTGGAACTGGATATCAGAAGTAAAAGTTTTGAAAGACAACGTCTGATTTTGCCTTTTCTTTCCACACAAAATCAATTCTGCATTTCAGGGGTGACAGCCCATTTTTGAATAAGTGTGGGCTTTCTATAAAAAATCATAGTGTATACTTGATTGCAATAAAATCACTGATTAACTTTCATCCCACACAGCATTTACTTTTTCAGTTATCATACAATTATTTCCACACTTTATTCCCTAAATAAAACAATAGTTAATCAGGGACGGTAACTCATGCCAAAACTAACACATCTGTCATTGTTGTACCTTTGCATTAGTAGCATTGAGCCTATAAATCTGTGAATATTTCAGTTGGATATGATAATAAATACTATATAATGTTGTATTAGTCTTGCAAGAGTTACGATTATTGATATCAGTAGTGACCTTGGCATTTTTAATCACAATTTAACGCCATTAATTGTGACAGTGTCTGACATTTTGAGCCTTGTGAAGGTGCGGTGTTGACGTCTCGATACGTAACATGAAAGTGACGTCATAAAATTTGCACATAAAGTTTATTTGATTAAAAATTTCAAAGCGTCACCTGAAAAGAGTGATTCAACATTTCTAGCGGCGTCTATAATTTTCTTTTTCTACACTTTTAAAAATGTCCGCTGTTTAGAGCTTTGAAAAGCGATTCCACTAATCAGAGTTATAAAAGTTTAAACAGATAGTAAATTTGTATCCAATCAGTGTAATGAAAACAAAAAATCGGGGTTGGTGTGAATCGTGTTTGCTTTTGCAGTAATCCTTAGTGCTATTTCTTTGTGCTTCCCGAAACCTATTCTGGAAGCACTAATAAATATGAAAATGATGAAAACAAAGTTCCGATTTTCGGCTCCATAAGGCTCAAAATGTCAGACACTTTCACAATTTTGCAAGTTGACGGCTGTCAGAACCAGAATTTTTACCAGACGTATTATATTTCGTTTTTATTTACTGTATAGTTGCCATGTTTACGTATTGCAAATATGTTGTAGGGGAAGTGCTGTAACTAATAGCTTGTAGAACTTATAGCCAAACCCATTGCTTGTTTGACAGGCTATAAAATATTATTAAACTATCAACTCATCTTTTCAGAAATAAACCAAGGCCTTAAGATGGCATTTGACCCAAAAGATTTTACATTCAGCGTAGATCTGAAAACTCAAGCTCTTCACCAGATAGAATTTCTAGAAGCTACTGACAAGATACAAGAATTTAAGAAGGCACATAATCTTGCAAAAAGTATTTACCGCTATGAGAAGTACTGGCTCCCTTTGGCAGCAACATTCCCACAAGAATGTCTCTCTGCGCCTTTAGATATAGAATGGGTGTGGCATTGTCACATGTTGTCTCCTAGAGCATATTCCAGAGACTGTGTCCAACTAGTGAATACTGTTGTAAACCACACAATTAGAAGCCCGAAAGATTACCAAAGGGCTTTGACAAAATCACGAGAATTATGGCACCGACTTTATCAGGGAGTTGGGGAACCTTTCACGTTGGATTTCAGTGCTCCTTATGACGTGAATGAGGTCAGCCATTTTAAATCTAAAATCAGTTACAATAATATTGAAGCTGCCTCAAGACAGAAGGCATTTTACTACCAGGTTTCTCTGCCTCATTATAAAGACACAAAATTTCTGGACGATTCTATGATAAGATATAAGAAATTCTTGTTCCTTAAACAACAGTTGCCGGACGAGTTCATAGTTCCTTGTTACGATATTGACCTACTCTGGCATGCCCATCAGCTGAACCCATGGGCATACAAGCATGATATGATGACATATATCGGTAACCTATTTAACCACGATGATAATGTTACAGACAGAAGTAAAGGATCCAAACTCAATAATGCAGATACTAAAACAAGAGAGCACTGGAAAAGAGTGTTTAATGAAGGATTCTCGCTGTTTGGCGCCATGTACCGAGGTTTTCCTCAGGAAGGGTTCTTGTACCAAGTGTCAGAAGATGATGTATATACGTTTGCGACAAAGAAGTCCACAATACATTTAGAAGAGATGTCTCTCCAATGCAGTGGAAGACAGACTTTAAACAAATTTAAACTGAAAGTATTGGGTAGCGCTGGAGAGAAACAAGGAAGCAAGCTGGTCTGTTTTGAAAAGCCATCTAGGAGCATACAGGGAAATTTCGATATTGCCTGGAGTAGAGAAGAACTGGCCAAAAGTGGAACATTTGTGTTTGATACGCGGCACTACAATAATCTTGTTTTCAGCCTGCAAGAAAGAAAGGGGCTACTGTGTTTCAAGTCAAAAGAAAACGTAGGAGAAGCCTCCTATAACCTTTTACCAGCTATAGAGGATCGTAGCAAAAAATCAGGCGGGGTGCTGGATATTAAAATAGCATTATCAAACGAAGTGAAACTAAATGTAGGCGGCCGATACACAGGTCCAATGAGAGGACCAGCTCTTTTATTTTTAGAACAAGGAAAATATGAGACAGCAACTATCCCGGAGAATATACAGACTCTGTGGGGACCTGTTGCTCTCGAAAGATTACCTGATGGAAAGGACAACCATTGTCAGGTTGCAAGTCACAGGTATAGGGGAGAATCGGGTAACTTCGGACAGCGGGGAAATTCGGACACTGACATTATTTCCTTAATATGTCAGTTGTTTGGAACTAAAACAAAATATAACTGGCCAAACAGTGAAAATACTTAAGTATTATTACCTCCTGATGAGCCGTCTCATCTGGATTTTCAGTTTTTGCAATTGTATGTCCGAATTTACCCCAATGTCCGAAGTTACCCGACTCTACCCTACTGTATTTATACAGCCATTAAACGGGGTTCTCTAATTCTACAATAATTCCAAATATTTATGTCAATGTAATGAAATTCAGATACCGTATACGCGGTAACTTTCGCGGTGTTCCATTTTACGCGATATCTCGCGGTCACTTAGAAACCGCGAATATTAAAACCGCGAAATAGTTTTAGGTTTCTTACAAAGTACCTTCAGTAGACACAGAATCCATATATTTTGTTTCTTTTTGCTTTGGTAAATTCTGGAACTTTTCACTTGCGCCAGTTCGTTCGAACTGGCTCAAGTGAAAATAAGCATATTTACTTTTCGCGCGCATGTTTCTTACCGCGAAAATTAAAAATCGCGAAAAATAAAGTTTACGTATTTACCCTAAACCGCGAAAATTTGAATCCGCATAAATCACCGCATATACGGTATGAGATGGGAGTTTCCCTTCGGAAACAATCCAACCTCTAGAGCGGTCTATGAGGGATATAGATTTTTTGGTAGAGAAAACAGCCATCTTATATCCGAATATAATTATACGGTAATAATGCATTAAGTTTCCGATGTTTATTGTAGACATGATAAGTATTGCGAGTTTGTTTTCAAGTATATTTCAAGTATAGCTAAAGTTAACTCATTTAGGCCAGTGTCCCATATTACTATTTGCGTAAGATAAATTTCTTCTTAAACAAAATAAACCCATTTAGGCCTAGTCTCACATAAAGGGAAATTGGCAAACAATGCAGACCCAGATCAGACACCGCAAAATGCGGCGTCTGATCAGAGTTTACACTATATCTTCTTAAAACAAAATAAACATAATTAAAAATAAACTACTACAGACATCCCTTAATTGACAAAAGGGACTTGTCCAATTTATAAGGACTCCAGGTATAAATGGGTTTATTACATATTGTTGTACTTTAGGATAAAAAATCATTCATCAGCTCCTTGGAATTTGGATTGATACTGTGAACAAGGCCAGAAGACCACTGTAAAACACTTTTATTTGGCGGCAGCAAAATTTGGCGGTTTTTATAAATGGACCTTTTGGCGGATGTTTATTTTGGCGGATTTGGGATTTGAGTAAAAGATGCGGGGAACAGAAATTGTTAGCACCACCAGAATATTGATATCACTTGAGTATAAATTACTTTGTTCATAGAAATTCTTTAATAATAGGGAAATAACCGTTTTGGGACAGTTAGCCAATTTCACGGAATACGCATAATAAGCGTTTTAAGAACAGTCAGCCACCTTAAGAGCGTTTATTTTTAACATACGTAAAGTTCCAGATAAGTGGTGTTCGAAAATAGCTACATATTGTTGTCCAACAAGGCAAAGCATCGAACCACATATCATAAATAATTCTATTGCACTTATAAATATAACGCGACGTCTGATTGGATAACGTCAAAAATTTGAAAAAGTGCATTAGAATGGGGATACCAGTCTTGAAAATTGTCATTTGGGGAGGTAATTCATCGCGCCGCCGTAAAACGAAATTTGCGGCCGTTAAACCGATGACTTACCATCCCCAAATGACAGTTTTCAGGACAGATATCCCCTAAGTACATGTATGTAACAAAGTCCCATACCAAACCCCTATATTTATTATATCTATAGGCTGAAGAACCACGTTGGAAGTGTCGTCTTTACCTGTCGGACTATCCACAGCGCCCCACTGATGCAGTCAGTGGTTCAAGTTTTCTACCATGATAAAATGGCAGCCATTGGACATTTGATTGCCTCGGACCAACTTCCTTTGCCAACACAGGTAAGCGTCTTATCCCCACCGAAATGGCGGAGAGATATAGTTTTGTCCTTGTCCATCCATATGTCTCTATTTCTTCGTGTTTCCATCGGTTCGGAGCCATATAACTAAGTAGCCAGTTTGGGGAATTTCATGAGAATTACATGTAAAATTAACATGTAGGACATTATACAGTTATTTTTAGGGGATAACTGTATTCAAAATTGTGATTTGGGGATGTAAATCGTCGGTTATATAGTCGGAAATTTCGTTTTACGGCTTCTCAATACTCTTATCCCCATTCTAATGCTCTTTGCACATTTTCACCTTTCCAAGTGTGCTATTTTGCACTCACAACAAACGCTTTCAGCGACGTTAAACCAGAACAGAACGCTTGAAAGTCTAAGAGATTTAAAAGGGGTGTTACACTTTTTGCCACTTTAGTCTTTTCTTCTTCCTTCAAAGGTCAAAGGTAATGTGATGTCGTTAAACCCGAGAGCAGGAGAACGAGCAGTGCTGATTAAAAACAACCAGGGAGATTGGGGAATCGTTAAAGGAAAATGGACTGGGTTTATACAAGGCAAAGCAGGAGTTGCCGGTAAGAAAATTCTATCGTTAATTCTAAAGACTGGAACCTTAAGGTGGTGATTTATGGTAAATGTAAAAATCTGCATAAAACCATAAAAAAGTAACGTATCTCCCTGAAAGTTAGCAGACTTCTTATTTTTGTTGTTCTTTACAGTTTAGAATACAAAATAGACGTACATGCTTCTTAAAAAAGTGTTTTTATAAGGAAAGATCAAAGGGTAATTTTCTGCGCAATAATCAAAAAATTTAACATCGTTATTGAAAATTTAGGTAGTTATGAAGGTGCATTATTGCATAATGAAGAGCGAGCTAGCAATTATTTATACCAACTCTTTCTCAAATTGTAATGTAGACCAGATGAAAACGGTAGCTTTTTTCTCAAATGTTCAACACGTACAAGGTAATGTACACTGGATGCATTTATTAAATATAGGGTAGGCAAGCATACCTATGTAACACCTACAGTATAAATAATACATTACTTACATGATCACTGGTGTGTAGATGAAATTGTTCAACCTTGTTAAAATAGTCTCACCTGTTTCACCTGTGTATTTTGACAAAAAAATTTGGACACAGACCTCATCTTTTTTCATCTGCTCAGCCTGCTAATGTGTGAAAGAGTTTGAAAAAATAATTGCTAGCTCGCTCTCCATTATGCAACAAGGAACTCTCAGCACTAAGTATATTTTCAATAACAATATTATTTTTTTCAGATTATTGCGCACAAAATTACCCTTTGATCTTTCCTTATAAAAACAATTTTTAACTTTAAAAAATGCTGCATTTTGGGAGTCTGAATTGTCAGAAACAACATAAAGAAGGAATATGCTAAGTTTTGGAAAGATCGGTGGTATTTTGAGTGTTTTATGCAGATTTTTGTCTTTGCCCCAAATCAGTGATTATCACCACCTTAAGCTAGTTACCACAAATGTCCTAAAATGAACCGTTTGGTTTTGCAATGCAGAGAAACGTTCAACAGATGTAGATGGAATGGCAAGCAGCATAGAACCTGATCAGACCTAAATTGGGTCTGCAATGACTGCTCAGACATACCTGTTCCATACTTTAAATTTTACAGGTTTGGCGTTTTTTCATATTAGAAATTAAATATTAGTGAAATGTCATTTTAGCGCTTTTTTAGCTGCTTAAAATATAGGCGTCCGTCCATCAGCCGTCATCTGGCACTGTTAGGCCCATTGTAACTAAACTTCACAGTAATCAAGAATAAGAGTTTTTCAAAATTTTGCAGACGTGAATTTTGTCGTCTGCTCTTTTGACGCTCTATGGGTTTACTATCCTTGCCTCAAAATGCATCTTCGCTAGCCCAGGGTACTAAGCCTGCTTTGTTCCTTACGTACCCAAGGGTACACAATCCACCTTGTTCCTTACGTATCCAAGAGTACAAATTCCACTTTTTCCAAACGTACGTAAGCAACAAAGTGGGCTTAGTATCCTTGGCTTGCAAAAATGCTCAAAATGTTACTGTACAACTTCCAGGGACAAGTGAACAAAAGGGTGTACCGGGAGTCCATGGATGTCCTGGGACGATGACCGTTGGCTTTTACAAGCTAGGATCAGCCAAATGGCAAAATGTTACCCTGGGATATTCGATCAAAAACTACACACTGCAAATTGCATCGGCCAAAATTGATCTGATGAAGGGCATTGTTGAAGTTGATACAGCATCAAATGAGGTCGCTGAAAATCTGGCTTTGAGTTTCTCGATTTCTCTACTGCATGTTTTATGCGTACCTAGGCCATCAGGGTGGAAAGAAGGCCAACAGGTTATGCCAAAACCAGCCAAAAAAGGGACACAGGACGTGAGCAGGGTTCCATCTGATGATATGAAATTCATCGTGGCTGCAGGATTGCTTTGGGATACACCATCAAATTACTACATTAGATCACATTATGGGATGACAACATGTGCAATGTGTGGAGGAGGAGGGGGTGATAATGACTGCGTGACTGATTTCTCGAATGAATGTGATGGACTGGAAGCAGGTGGGGATGGTGCTGATGGTGGTCCGGGAGATGGCGGAGCTTGTGGCGGTGGAGATGGTGGTGGCTGTGGTGGCTGTGGTGGATGTGGTGGATGTGGCGGCTATGGCGGATGCGGAGGATGTGGCGGATGTGGTGGATGTGGGGGCTGTGGTGGATGTGGCGGTTAATGAGAAAAAAGGTCAAGGTAAAGGTTTCCCATAGCCTAATAGCCGTTGGGGCAGTTAGGGTTAGAGACCCACTGTACCTTGGGCACAGCGGATGAAAGGCGGAGCCCATCTCTTCCCTTTCGCTGCCTTATCCTTCATTAATTCGAAAAAGGTACCCATTTACTGCTGGGTTGTGGCGGTTCAGCATTAAACACAACATCGTATTTATCTTTGCAACGTCATTCGAGGCAGCATCATGAAACCGCACTGACGTTGACCAGTATACACAATTCTAATGCACTTACAAATATAATGCGACGTCTGATTCGATAACGTCAAAAATTTGCGACAGAATATTCTGCGATATAGGGGGCCTACTGTCGCAAATCCGACGTCATTAAGTAACGTCGCTTCTCATTGACTGACGTTTGGTTTTACGCTGCTCACGGCGCTTGAAATGGGTGCAAAATAGTACATTATAAAGGGTGAAAATGTGGAAAAGTGCATTAGAATGGGGATAACTGTATTGAAAATTGTCATTTGGGGAGGTAAATCATCGGTTTTATGGTCGCAAATTGCGTTTTACGGCTCCGCTGGCGCGTCGCCGTAAAACGAAATTTCCAACCATAAAACCGATGATTTACCTCCCCAACTGACAATTTTCAAGACAGTTTCCCCCTAATTGATATGGCGTTGTTGCAACGGTGAACAACGTACGAAATCGTATTGATCTGTGCAACGTCATTTGAGACAGCGTCATGAAATAGCACTGACGTTGACCAGTATACACAATTGATATGACGTTGTTTCAAGCTATAACCCTTTACATTAATTTTTGACTGTTTACATCTCTGTTTATGACGTTTGTAGAATTTTTGTCCTCTATATATTTAAATATTTACATTCTTGGTATATTTACTGAAAAGCTCTATAGTAAACCATTGGAACCTAATGTAGTTTACATTCCAATAATTACATTGAGACACGCGACGTCAATGACGTCAAAATAAACTATGTCTCTCGTCAATCTGATTGGGCGTCAGCAACGTCATGACGTCATGCATGCTGTTCTGCTGTTAGCAAAAAAACTGCGTGTGCATGTTTTATGCTTCAATTCAAGAGCTTAAATAAGATTTTTCATGAAAATTCTGATTGAAACGAATGTAAATATAAGCAATGAACTTAATTTTTCTGTTGTTGATCGAAGTGTAAACTACATTGGGTCACTAGCAAAGTTTACATGAACCCCTTCGGGGTTCATTCACTTTGCACGTGACCCAATGTAGTTTATACTTCGATAAACCTCAGAAAAATGAAATTCATTCCTTAAACATTTGTTTTCCTGTGTACGAGGGTCATCCAAAAAGTTCTGTCACTGCCTTATACATGTATCTCAAAAACGAAAGCCGATATTCACCTAAAATAAAAATCATTCAGAAACTCGGAATTTTATCACATAGCTGTAAAAAACTGTTCCTTGTATCAATGACATAACATTCACAATCTGCTTTAAAAGAAGGGTGCCCTCACCATACTGACAATTTAGCTGATTCAACTCCAGCAATATCCAGTTAAGAGATGCCTATTATCGCTGCCTGGTAAGTACGATATCTCAGGTACTAATAAACACAGCGAAAAAAATCTCCAAATCATTCTGTCCATTTTAAAGAGTTTAAAGCATTTCGTAGTCCCAACATTATGCAAACAACACCATACGAAAATCGACTGGGTCATGCTCTAAGTACTAAAACTCCATAAATGAATAATAGTTCAAATTCTGGAGCATATATTTACTGAAGTAGATCGTGAGAATGTGATCACCAAAATTTAAAAAAAAGATTTCTAAAATGAAGTTATAGTGAGTCCTTGAAAATCATGTGACAGTTTATTTCAAAATATTTCTGTGACACCATAAATATCAATCGTTTGCAGCGCATATAATAAACAAAGGTCGCTGATTTTTATGCAACGCACCACAAAATGCAACAGGCAGCAACCCTGAAAATTTCAGAATCCTGCAATGTGTAGTTGACGAGATATGCCGCATGAATCACAAGCCAGTAGAAAAACAAAAATCATGAAAATAGGCCAATGTCAAATCTTAGGTCTGTATTTGAGCTTACAACTCAAACAAATGGCATATTTTTACCATGTACCTGATATCAATATAAAGATAAAAGATTGTTCTTTTGATTGTTGCAAACCATGGTCAGCTTTCACGTCTGTGAGCAAAGTGATGAGTCCAGCGACAGAACTTTTTGGACGATCCTCGTAAAGGCCTAGCGTTGCCGTAAAACGAAATTTCCGACCATAAAATCGACAATTTACCTCCCCAAATGACAATTTTGAATACAGTTATCCCCTAAATAACATCAGTGAACATGGCGAGAAATCATTAATTGAATTATAGCTTGCATAAAGTGTCGGAGGTAAATCGTCGGTTTTATTGTCGGAAATTTCGTTTTACGGCGACGCGCTAGCGGAGCCGTAAAACGAAATTTGCGACCATAAAACCGACGATTTACCTCCCCAAATGACAATTTTCAATATAGTTATCCCCATTCTAATGCATTTTTTCACATTTTCACCGTTCAAAGTGTACTTCTTTGCACCCATTGCAAGCGCTTTCAGCAGCGTAAAACCAAACGTCAGCCGATGAGAAGCGACGTTTTATAATGACGTCGGGTTTGCGACAGTATTTCGCAGAATATACTGTCGCAAATTTTTGACGTTATCCAATCAGACGTCGCGTTATATTTATAAGTGCACTAGAATGCCCGATTATTCCATGACATTTTATATCAGGTCCCATTTCGACTCCAGATTTCTATATCATATCGATTGAGGATTGATATGGGTTATGATATTATGTCTCTGTTTACTTAATTTCTTACTAGAAAATACCTAGATTCTGCATAAGCGCTATTTCATGATTTTAGAGTGTGTTTTTTTTTCTTCTTCTTTTTTCCTTGCACAAGTGACGCTAGCTTCCACTGAAAGATTTGTTTCCATATCGAATATATACATGTTTACATATGATCAGATATTCTTTTTCTCCTGTGATATTGTTTTTCGCCTGCGATATGTACAAATGTGGTGACATAAAATAGCTGGAGCTTCAGTTCAATATTTGTTTACTACCCAGCGGGTACATAACGTCGAAATGACGTCGTCGTGACGTCGATGCGACGTAATGACGTCGCATCGAGGTCACGACGATGTCATTTCGACGTCGTGTGCCTGCTGGGTATGTTTAAGGATATCAATGATATATTATCTTGCAGCGTGCAAATGTGTGGTTCTGTAGCATTTTTGCAAAACTGACTTTATTTGTACATAGTATCTAAAAGCAGAGTTGTTGAAAGAACCTCTGACAGTTTCAATGCAAATTTGCCTTTTTTGTCGATAAATAACTGCCTCTTTCTTTGGAAGCCAATGCTACAGATTTTAACATTAACAGGTAAACGTACGCATTACGAGATGTTTTAATATTGCTCCTGAAACCCTCTCACGTTTCCACACTAACTCTCAGTGACTTTCTCGATAGGGATGATTAAAATTTCCGTCGTCCATTCTGTAATTTTTATTTACTGAATTGTATTTTGTTCAATACAGTGCATGGTTAAACTTTGAAATAAATACTACAGTTGCTCACAGCCAGCAAAAATGTGTAAAAGAAAAGTCAGAGCAACACATTTCGATGGACATTTTGAAGTCTACTGAAAGTTCATTTTTGACCAGTTTTACAGGCAAATTTACATAGCAACAAACACCATACACACAAAAAGACCAACTTACGTTCTGTGTCATTTTTACGGTCGGCAAGGATTATTTCTGAGCCACGACACGACAAAACCAACAAAGTGGCATGTGCGCTAGACCGGCAGTTAAGGGTTTAACCTAGCTCCATGCGGACAGCAAAGACGCCAAATAAAATTCAGGGTACGTAAAGTTAAGGCTTGTATAAAATTTCAGGGTAAGTGTATCTGTAATGCGGAAACTAACTTGCGAGGCATTTCCTAAAAAGTGGTTTTCTTTTTCCTTTCTTTAAGTTTTGAAAATTCATTTTCTGAGTGCAGAATACCTAACCATGTCTGCTTCCTTTTTTATGTATAGCCATTTCAGGCGCAATTTTGTTTGTTTGTTTTTTGTGCATTTTCATTTAAGGTTCATTGTTTGTTTGCCTGTTTGTTTAAAATCATTATTTCATTTCTTGCTTTTATTATTCTTGCATTTAAATTCTTATTTCATTTTGATATGTTTGCTTGATAAAAGTCATATGTTTTAAACTTTTTCTGCGCCTATAAAAAGGTCAAGATTGTTAACATATATAATAGTCTTTTCTTCCTCTTTTCGTCTTTCCATCTTTCATTTTTGGTTTCTTTCTTTTTCTTACTTTTTTCATCCGGACGCTAATACAGGGTATAGGGCAAAAAGCTACCTGACGGCATTAGTAACTTGAAAAACATCAGGCAGCGGGTATGTCCTGGCTAATCTGAGCCAATGCAAGCTGGTCATGTCGTAAGGTTACATGCTGCCTATATTCCTCATATGTATGGGTTGTGTACTTATTTGTTCTTTTTCGATTTTTTTTGTTGTCGTTATACTTTTATATAGAAACAATAAATTTGTAAAAAAACTGAATGGTTCATGTATCTATTTGTCTCTCCATCGTATATGATTGCTCGCTATTATTGTGGTTTATGTATTCATATCGTGTCTATGCATTTCAGAAAGTTTCGAGGGTTTTGTAGAGAAGCAAATCTTCTGTCAGTGCAGTGTGAATATCGATTAGCGAATAGGTTCGCCTTTGCGGGGAGCAACTCTGTCATTCCTATTGTGCCTCCTCAGTGCGGGGTCAAGTCTCAGTATATTCACATTTGCTCCATTAGGAGTAGACCCAATTTTTACAATTTTCTCAGCATCTAGGACGCTCAGTCTTGCTCTTTGGACATTCTCTTCAGTTACCAAAGCAATACCGGTATACATCCACCATTTGCTATAGCAAAGGAGCCAAAGCACCATCTGGGGCGGTATTCATAAAACGACTTAAGTGGTTGCTATGCTGTTGCTAAGGCTAAATTTCTTTGAAGGAGATTCCCTACAACTATGAAATTTGCTCTGGAGGAACAGTCTTACAAAGACTGTTCCTCCAGACCAAATTTCATAGTTGTAGAGAATCTCCTTTATAGATATTAAGCCTTAGCAACCGCATAGCAACGACTTAAGTGGCTTTATGAATACGGCCCCTGTACTTAGATTAGACAGGAAATTGTATACAAAAAGTAACAAGAAAAATCTTTTTAAAAAGATAATCGGCGCAGATTAAATGGAAGTGTGTTTTGTAATATGTCTCTAGGTGCAGAGTTGACAATACCTTTCATGAATATGACTCAAGTGAGCTATGTCGGTAGGCACCCGCAACCGTAATTTTGACACTAGGTAGCGACAATGACCTATCTTAAAATTGAACTGTCCAATTTGGAATTTCAAAATGGACCGCGGTCAGTCTTGATATTGAACTGATTCCATAACAGTTACCAACATGATGCAACGTTTGCTTCTGTGTGTTAAACCGAAAGTAGAAATCGAAAGTAAATCTACACTGAAAAAAAGAAAGTATTGAATATCTGCGTCCGTTTTCGATATAATTTCCATTGTGATTTTTCAAACAAGAGAAACATTTTGAATTAATATCTGACAGAGTGCTAGCATTCACGCAGTATAGTACAACGGGAAAAACGAAGATAAAATATTCATTGACCTTTGATATTACATGTATTTGCTAAATTTTGACATACGCGTTATTTGACCAATGAAATCTTGTGAAATGTGGAACAAAAGTGAAATTATACTCGGCTGCGCCGAGAAAAATAATAACGAGAATCCAAAACTGAAGTTTTCAGTATTCGGCGTTTTGGTTAAACTCTTTTATATTCATTTTTGTCTCCCATTTCCTTAGAAGGAAGTCAACCTTAAAGAAGAGAACTCCCTCTGGGCGCAAAGTCTTTCCTTTAAGAGTATAGCGCATTTCAAAAGGGCAACGTCATCCAGAGATGCAAACAGTAGGTCACGAGAGCAGTTCAAACTTTGTAAAAACTGCTAAGAACGTGGAGGTGTACTTGCCCACTGGACACACAACGTTGAGTCAACCTACACCTTTACTCAACCATTTGCGCAAAATGAACAGAGCCCGAGCGATGTTTACCCTTGCGTTATCCCATAAATTTTCATAAAAACAAATACTAAAGCTTGAATAATTTTAATTTTTGATTTAACATGCAGGGAAACAGGCAATCGAAACAATCTAACCATCTAAACACAGAGTCCGTTTTTATTCTGTTACAAGACGTGAGGGGGGGGGGGTCCCTTCCATAACAATCCCAGAAATCTAGATCCGTCATACAAGACGGATCTAGATTTTTAGAATTGCTTTTGAAAAGAAAACCCCATCTTGTAGCTGAATTACACAAGACTACAAATTTGGAATAATTTTGGAGGGGGGACCCCTGTCTTATAGCGGAATTACTACGGTGCATGATTCATTGCAAGTCTTCAATACGTAAATGAGCCACGACACGAGAAAATCAACAAAGTGGCATGCGCGCCCAACGAAGACTCAGATCAGTCTGAGCATCCGCCTAGTCTGAACAGAGTCTTCGCTGTCCGCATGGAACTAGCTTAGACCCTAAGCTACCCTTTCAGTGCAGAGAGATGATTTCTGATCAGGCTGAGCAGGTGCCCAGGCTGATCTGGGTCTTCCCTGGGCGCACATGCCACTTTGTTGGTTTTCTCGTGTCGCGGCTCATATCTTGATAGCACTTTACCCATTAATCATGTTTATGCCTACTGGGCGCCTACAATTCACATTTCTATCGATATTGTTTATACACTTATTTAACGATGCCACACTTCTCTGGGTACGAAACCTTAAAGGCACTTTAAATACCTCACTGTGTGTTGCTTTTGCGAGCACATGTGATCCGCGACATGACAAAACCAACAAAGTTGCGACAAAGTTTCTCTGGTTTCGTCATCAGATATTGTCAGGGACACTGAGGAGGCTTTATTAGCCGAAACTACGTAGTCTGGCCCATGTTCCTGCTTCTGAATGTCTTCTCTGCTCTTGAAGGAATTCTTCAAGATTTTAATTGCATGTGCGCCCAGCGAAGACTCAGATCAGCCTGGGCATCCGCCCAGTCTAATCAGAGTCTTCGCTGCCCGCATGGAGGTAGTTTAGGCCCTTAGCTTCCTTAAAGCTGAGTCATTGCTGGATGCACAATATCATTCCTTTGATGGTTTAGTCGTGTCGCGGCTCATGTATATTTTTGTAGATTAGATATGGCGGCCGCCACAGCCGGTGTTCAGAGATACTGCAGTCACCGATCCTAATACCACTGTTCCAGCTAAGGCCCGGAGATTATGAAACTTGAGTACATTCTCAAACTCAAAAATAAAGCACACTGATTGGCTGCTTCCGAGCACATGCTCGAAAGCAGCCAATCAGTGTGCTTTATTTTGAGTTAATGTGCTCGGAAGCAGCCAATCAGTGTGATTTTTTTTTTGAGTTTGAGATTATTCTCAAGTTTTCGAACCTCGAACCATGGTCACGTTGTGTGCGGATTTCCTGGTTTATTTGATTGAAAGAAAATATCCCCAAAGGCTATTCCATCCTTGTCAAACGGATTAGTCCATTTGTCAATTTAGGGGTATTTAGATTATTTTATTTTATCACTTTCAATTTAAGGAGAGCTGCCCATTTGTCTTGTGGAAAGAGTGTAGACCCTGATCAGACGTCGATTTTTGCAGCGTCTTATTTGGGTTCTGCACTGTTTACCATGTCCCATTTATGGGACGCTAGGAATAAATGCGTTGAATTTCGAAATCAACCATTAATCACTGCCATAATTGCTTTCTACCGGAGTTGGCTTATTTTAACAGCCACCACATCCACCGCCGCCGCATCCTCCACCGCATCCACCATCACATCCACCATAGTCTCCACCACCACCTCCACCATAACCACCACCACGATAACTACGACTTTGATATGGTCGATAACTGCTGGGTGTATACATGGTATACACAGATGTATATCCACCGCCGCAGCCGCCGCAGCCTCCGCCACCATTTCCGGGCTCCCCTCTAGCATGATCCATATAAGCCCCAGAAATAGCATAACCTTTAAGGTCATCACCCTCAGAGGAAAAATCAGCAATGAAATCATTGCTACGGCCTCCTCCCCCACACATTGCAAAGGCTGTCATCCCATGATTTGATCTGACATAGTAATTCGAAGGTGAGGAAATCAACAGTCCAGCGGCGGTTATAAACTTCATATTGTCCGACGGTATCATTTCCACTGTATATCCACCCCTTTTCTTGACAGCAGGCTTCATAACCGACTGACCTTCTTTCCATTTTGAGGGCCTAGGAACGCATAATACATGAAGTACAGAAATGGAGAAAGCAAGAGCCAGATTTTCTGCAACCTCATTGGAGGTGGGATCAATTTCCACAACTCCCTTCATTAGATCGATATTGGCTGATTCTATTTGAAGCGAATAACTGCCTGTGTTGTGAAGAGAATAACCATAAAGGTACCTTGTTGTTTTCTTCAATTTTGCTGCTGTCAATTTATAAAAACTGACATGGAACTTTCCAGGACATCCACGCCTACCATGTCTTCCTGAAACATAAGAGAACATGCCCGGAGGTTATAAAACTTGAGTACATTCTCAAACTCAAAATAAAGCGCACTGATTGGCTGCTTCCGAGCACATGCTCGGAAGCAGCCAATCAGTGTGCTTTATTTTGAGTGAGATCATTCTAAAGTTTTATAACCTCGAACCCAGTTTTCATAATGAAATGATCGTGCCACAGTCGCTCTGCTAACACTTTAAGAGCTGAAGACAAAACCAGCTGAATTTCCAAACAGTCCAGATCATGATGAGGCGGTTCAATTCTATCTCCAACGTTTACAATACCGTCAAGTTTCACATACCTTTAGTAAAGTGTTTCAATGTAAGGCTATGTAACATCTGTGCGAGTCATTTCAGTGAAACCGGTACGCTCCTGTTGAAATAATGTTATTATACCACAACAACATGCCAATGAAAATTAGTTACGGTCAATTTTAAGATCAAATATTTCGCCGATCTTTTTTTTTTTTTGATTCGATTATAACTTTTAAACCCTCTTGGTTAATGATGCGCTACATCTTTTACCTTTGATTTTATAAACTGATTGGTAACCGGCCTGACCGGGATATTAGAACAGAGCTCGGCTGTACCCTGTAAGCCTCACGCTAACATAATGACGGCGGATGTCGTTACTTCTGTAGCTGTCAGGTACCATTAAAAGTAAATTTTATAACAAGGATCAACTGAGCCGGCGTCTGTAAAAAAAGAATGAATGCGATTGTTTGTCCTCATATTATTTTGAGAGAACGGAACGTTTCAGAACCTACGTCAACAACGAAAAGTTGCATTAGTGGATAGACGCGTATGTGTATAGAGAGTTAAAATCACTGACCTGGTGTGCCTGCCTTTCCTACTTCAAAAAACTTCCATTTTCCTACCACAATACCCCAATCTCCCTGGTTATTTCTTATCAGCATCGCTCTTTCCCCTTTTCTAGGATTTAATGATATGACGTCATCTTTTACCTGAAAAAAATGTCAAGAAAAAATAGAAAATGAAGTTATCCACAAACTCTAGTATTTATTCGGTTGTAAGACGCGATTTAACCCCTTATATATTTCTTTTTTCAAAAGTCTAGACCAGTTTTACATATCACCTCGAAAACAATCCAGAAATCCATTATGCGTCTTGTAAAAGGATCGAGATATTTGGGGCTGTTTTCGAAGGGAAGCCCCATCCGAGGCTGCGGCAAAATTACATAATACTGATTAAATTAATGAGGCGCGACACGACAAAACCAACAAAGTGGTAATGCACCCAGCGCAGACTCAGATCAGCCTGGGCATCTGCCCAGTCTGATCAGAGTCTTCGCTGTCCGCATGGAGGTAGCTTAGACCCTTAGCTACCCTTTATAGGCTTAGCGAAGAGTCTGATCAGACTGGGCGGATGCCCAGGCTGATCTGAGTCTGCGCTAGGTGCACACCACTGTGTTTGTTTTCTCGTGTCGCGGCTCAATTATGGATGGATGTATAATATTACGCCCTTATCAACGATATTTCACTCATATCGAAAAAATGTTAAGTTTGTATTAAAGACACTCAGAGAATAAAAGTATAATTACGTAATAATTTCAAAGCCACACCAAGCAAAAATATCCATTTTGTTTCGATTTTCTTTGCGTGCAACCAAAAATATATGTTATTCTTTTATTTTTTTAAATTTATTGTATGCCGGTATGTGGGAAAAGAAAGAAGTGATCAAACTCCAAGTGGTTCTTTTTTACAACATATTTTCATGGGACATATTTGTAAACAATGAAACATAATGACATTAAGAAAGTGAGAAGGATATTTTTCATCACATAATAGCCGAATACTGAGCCCATGATCGCAAAAGGGCACCTGTTTACTCCATATCTGGTGCATGCTAACGGCAAAGGCTCCAATCAGAACACAGGGGTGTGCAGGCCGATCTGAGCCTTTGTTGTTTGCATATGCGATAAGCCCGTTTTTTGAGCCCCGACACGCAAAACATTGTGCTTATCGCATGATACATGTATGCAAACAGAAAAGAATCAGAACAGCCTGCACTTCCGTACAGTCTGATCAGAGCCTTTGCTGATCGCTCTCACCATTACGCATCGTGAGGAATCTACATACGCAACATGAAGGCTCAAGCTAGACTTCTGGATTAGAATTCTGCTGTTCGCAGACACGTTAAGCCACCCTTTCCCCTGACGCATCTCAAACAGACAGCGAACTGAGTTGGTAGCGGGAGTTGATCTGAGGCAATTAAATGCCCAAAGGCCTCATTAAGGCACTACCTGTGCTGGTATAGTGGTATTTTATCTGTGGCAATCAAATGTTTTATTGCCGCATTATGACACCGGGTAGGCGGTAATCGAAAACGCTCTTAACAATCGACGGGCGCGAATCTAAAACCGTTAGAAACGGCGTTTTCGATTGCAAATTGTCGCCAATTTGCAATCGAAACGCTGTTTCTAATGGTTTTTGATCCGCGTTCGTCGATTGCACGAGCGTTTTCGATTGCCGTCTACCCGGTGTGATAACGACACCTGCCTGCACTGGTAGCGGGAGTTCGTCTGAGACAATTAAATGTCCGATGGTCTCATTTAGACGCCTACCCGTATTGGTACTGGGAGTTGGTCTGGGGCAATTAAATGTATGATCTCATTTAAGGCACTATATGTGTTGGTAATGGGAGTTGGTCTGAGGCAATTAAATGTCCTATGGCCTTATTATGGCACTATCTGTGTTAGTAATGGGAGTTGGTCTGAGGCAGTTAAATGTCCTATGGCATCATTAAGGCACTACATGTGTTGTTAGTGGAAGTTGGTCTGAGGCAATCAAATGTCCTATGTTCTTATTATGACACCTACCTGTGTTGGTAGTGGGAGTTGGTCTGAAGCAATCAAATGTCCTACGGACTCATTATGACACCTACCTGTGTTGGTAGTGGGAGTTGGTCTGAAGAAATCAAATGTCCTATGGCCTCATTATGACACCTAACTGTGTTGGTAGTGGGAGTTGAACTGAGGCAATCAAATGCCTTAGGCCTTATTATGACACCTACCTGTGTTGGTAGTGGGAGTTGGTCTGAAGATATCAAATGTCCTATGGCCTCATTATGTTACCTAACTGTGTTGGTAATGGGAGTTGGTCTGAGGCAATTAACTGTCCTATGGCCTTATTATGGCACGATCTGTGTTAGTAATGGGAGTTGGTCTGAGGCAGTTAAATGTCCTATGGCATCATTAAGGCACTACATGTGGTGTTAGTGGAAGTTGGTCAGAGGCAATCAAATGTCCTATGTTCTTATTATGACACCTACCTGTGTTGGTAGTGGGAGTTGGTCTGAAGCAATCAAATGTCCTACGGACTATTATGACACCTACCTGTGTTGGTAGTGGGAGTTGGTCTGAAGAAATCAAATGTCCTATGGCCTCATTATGACACCTAACTGTGTTGGTAGTGGGAGTTGGTCTGAGGCAATTAAATGCCTTATGGCCTTATTATGACACCTTTGTGTGTTGGTTGCGGGAGTTGGTCCTATGGCCTCATTATGGCACTACCTGTATTGATAGTGGGAACTGGTCTGAGAAAATCGAATGTCTTATGGCCTTATTATTGAGTTGGTCTGTGGCAATAGAATGTCCTCTGGCCTCATTATGGCACAACCTGTGCTGGTAGTGGGAGTTGGTCTGAGGCAAGTAAATGTCCTATGGTCTCATGATTGCGCCTACCTGTATTGGCAGTGGGAGTTGGTCTGAGGCAATTAAATGTCCTAGGCCTCCTTAAGGCACTACCTGTGCTGGTAGTGGGATTTTATCTGTGGCAATCAAATGTCCTTTTGCCTCATTTACGACACATTCCTGTACTGGTAGCGGGAGTTGGTCTAAGGCAATTAAATGTCCTTTGGTCTCATTATGGCGCCTATTGCGTATTGGTAACGGGAGCTGGTCTGAGGCAATTAAATGTTCGATCTCATTATGGCACTATCTGTGTTGATAATAGGAGTTGGTCTAAGGCAATTAAATGTCCTATGGTATCATTATGGCACTATCTATGTTAGTGATGGGAGTTGGTCTGAGGCAATTAAATGTCCTATGGCATCATTAAGGCACTTGTGTTGTTAGTAGGAGTTAGTCTGAGTCAATCAAATGTCCTATGGTCTCATTATAACACCTACCTGTGTTGGCAGTGGGAGTTAGTCTGAAGCAATCAAATGCCCTATAGACTCATTACGACACCTATCTGTGTTGTTAGTGGGATTTGGTCGTCGGAGGCAATCAAATGTCATACGGACCCATTATGACACCTACCTGTGTTGTTAGTGGGAGTTGGTCTGAGGCAATCAAATGTCCTATGACCTCATTATGGCACCTTTGTGTGTTAGTTTCGGGAGTTGGTCCTATGGCCTCATTATGGCACAACCTGTGTTGGTTGTGGGAGTTGGTCTGGAGCAAGTAAATGTCCTATGGACTCATTACGGCGCCTACCTGAGTTGGCAGTGGGAATTAGTCTAGGCAATTAAATGTCCTATGGCCTCATCATGGCACCTACCTGTGTTGGCAGTGGGAGTTGATCTGAGCCAATCAACTGTCCTATGGCTGCCATTTTGTCTTGGTAGAAAACCTGAATTATTGACTGCATCAGCTGGGCGCTATGGATAGTCCGACAGGTAAAGACCACACTTCCAACATGGTTCTTCAGCCTATAAAAAACAAAATGAGAGATATATTTTTATCGCCATGTTTTACAAAATTAAAGTGGTCCGAGTACCCAAATCTCGTAGACCGAACTCGTAATATGCAACGGAAATATGCAATTTCGAAATATGTTAGATACACTTACGTGGGCCCAAAAACAAAGGTGTGATCAGGTGCTCGCAAGGAGTAAGCATTGCCTGCCTATTACGATACGCCCGTTAAACCTATGTACCGGTGGAGTAAGTCAGTGAATAAATATGGTAGTCCGGTATTTGAAATCAGCTCAGGATAGTAAGATTCTTTGGAAGAAAGCAATACACCAAAGAAATAAAAATAGCAAATTGGGGTTAATTGAGACTGTTCATGACCAGTTAATAAAATTTGCAACACCGGTCACGCCCCCTAGCACCGGCTTAAGCACAAGAACTCTATTCTGAAAATGACTAAAGACGAACTCAATGATGTCAAAGGAACGCCGTTTTTTGTGACTTCCCGTTTACTTCGCTAGAAAAAGAAGAGCTTTCCAAAGCATTGCCAACGCAGCTCAAGTTTTAACAAATTGCAAAAAATCACTTGCTACGCTCTTGAAAACGGCGACGTAAGACGACAATGCGGCGCACAAAACAGTGACGTATTCGTTGTATCAAATATCTCGTGTACCTGTTGTCTTCATGTTCGTTTTCTCTTTTTGCTCCCTTTTATTGTGGTACACTGAATATATGGAAGAAAATGGGTACAAAAATGTTTTGTCTGCCTGAAACATTTATGTTTGGTTAAGACTACCAATTAAGGTCGAGCCTGGTAACTTCGTACAGCGGGTAAATTCGGACAAACCAGTGCCAACAGTAAAAATCCAGATGAGATGCTCATTATGAGCCGTCTCATCAGCACTTTCACTGTTTGTCGAGTTATTTTTGTTTAATTCTAAACAACTGACATATAAAGGAAACAATGCCACTGTCCAAATCTACCTGCTGTCCGAAGTTATCTGACTCTACCCTCAGAGACAAGGTATTTCTAATTGCAGCCAAACCGAGAAAAGATGATGACGTTGTGTTTAGTGTATGCAGTGTGGTTAACTTGGACAGGATGCAAATTGTTCGGGGACATCGAAGGCTAAATGTAGCAAGATGGTTCAGCGATGCGTTAAAGAAATGAGGCCTCCAGAGGTGGATGTGCTAAAACCTTGTTCAAACGGTCCTTGTCACATACCAACATGGCTACCATGCCCGTATAAGAAGCACGAAAGCACTAGTGTCTTTGAAACTTGGTAATTAAATTGGGTACTCAAGTGTTATAAAGCTTGTTTAAATGATTACCCTGGGTTGACCTTGAACTTTTAATGGCAAGACCAAATTTGTTTCTTTATAAGTTATTTGAAGCAAAACAGTAATGTAAGGTTTCTTTCAAGTTCTTGGTATAAACAGTCGACTACAGTTTGAGTACCACAAATCAAGGTCATTTTTCAAGCATTGACCAATGCCATTATATATTTCACCCATTAACACCATGAACGCTTCCAAAGCTTCGTCTGAAACACTGTTGACTTGGTCGCAAGCCTGACCAAATGGTCCATCCATTCAGCGTCCAAAAACCAAACAGCCGATTGAAACTAAATTGCATGGAGCCTCCAGGGATCTGGGGACCGACAGTTTGTTCAAACGTTCCCGGTCTCACGAACTTCATGACCACAAACGACCATATATGGCAAATCATTTTAAAATCTTCTTCTCCAGACCCTAAAAACCTATAGCCTAGAAACTTGGTATAGAGCATTGGCTACTCGGTTACTACCAAATTTATCCAATGATGACCTTGGGCTGTTCTCGACTTCTATAACGACAAGGTCAAATGTGCTTCCATGTGCTTTAATTAACATTCATTGACTTTACATCAAAGTCTTCAGCCCCTGTCACACCAAGCCGCGTTTCCAATGCGTCGGCACGGAGTTGTTTAATTTTCCGGAGCGCCGTGAAATCGCAAGAATACCCTGATATTTTTTGTGAAAAAGGGCCTGTCACGGCGTCCTGACAGCGACCAAGGCGTTGCTACGGAGCTCGCATGGCGTTCTATGGCGTTCATACGGAGTTCTTGTTGGCGATTCTTTGCGCTCTCACGACGCTTTCACTGCGCTTTCACGGCGCTCACAATGCATGCACTGCGCTTTCATGGCGTTCGCACTGCGCTGCCGGCGTGTTGAAGACGCTCGTTTGCGGGCGGCACTCGGAGGTAATTGAAGTAACTAGAAGGATCCTCATATCGCAGTTCAGAAATGAGACGATGAAAGTGGCCATGCTGAAACCGTCCAGCTTCCTCCAGCCATGGCCGGACCTAAAGCATTCTAAGCCTTTGGGCCCTCCTCCGTCGTCGTCTTCCAAGAATGATGTGAACAGCGTCTGCAGCATTTGGAACTGCTGGACCTGCATATGGGCAAGCAGGAGTCCAGCTTGCTGGCGTACGTCGGACATAGTGAAAGGAATGCTTATTTGCATATCTCGTTTTTATAGTATTTTGTTTGCTTTTGTTATAATTGTTTGCATATCTCATTTTTTAATCTATTTTGTTTGCTTTTGTCATACAAACGCCGATGGGCGCGGTAGAAGCTCCAAGGGAGCGCAATTATCGCCATGGCAGCTTCTTACAGTCGTTGTAAGAGCGCAGTAAAATAAATTGCACTCCGTAGAAGCGCCATAGACGCGTCGTATAAGCGCGTTAAAGACGCAGTGACATCTCAAAGAACGCCGTACAATCTCCGTGCAGACGCCACGGACCACCACGGCGTTTGCACAACGACCCTTGTGCGCGCCCGCGGAGCTCCTATTGCGTTGTAGGAGACTTTACTGCGCTGCTATTGTGACCTTACGGCGACCCCACTGCGCTCTTATTAGAACGCCGAGCGACGGCGTTTGTTTTGAGCATGCTCAAAGTGCGCGCCGTCGCTCGGCGTTCTATGCAATCCCACTGCGTCTACTGGCGATGCCACTGCGTTGCTGCGGTGATGCTTGCGATCGTACTGCGCGCACCTCGGCGTTCTGCATTTTTCTTGGACGCCGTGGGATCGCCGTGAGAACGCTGCTCTGGTGTGACAGGGGTTTTATATTCAACACATTTAAAAATCCGTTTCTCCGAACCCACTGTGTTTCTGAATGACGACTCTAGTTTGACTTGACCCGTTTTGGCATGACTGAATTTGCTTCCTTGTGCTGTTATATGACAAAAGCTATAACATTAAGTGTTTTGGAAATTGCTAAAGAAGTTGAAACAAAAGTTAGGGTTGTATGTAACAGTCAATTAAATGAGTAAGAGTTGAGAGTACCAGAGTTCACGGTAATTCTAAACCATTAATGCCTAGTGGACTCTTCTATCTGTATATATTGGACGAGTCCATTTGTTATTTAAGTGGTGTCAGATTTAGTTTATTATTCGATTTTTTGTTTTATTTGGGAAAAAATACCTATTTGTTGTACGCAAAAGTGTAGACCGTGATCAGACGCCGCATTTGCGGCATCTGATCTTGGTCTGCACTGTTTGCCTATATCCCATTGTTGGGGCGCTAGGCGTTAATGGGTTAACAATATGGCGTCCCCAGGAGTCTGTGGAACTTTGATATATAATATGGTATATACAGTCTACTAAATGAATAGACAAAATTTTTTGAGTGCCAGAGGTCAAAAATCATTCTTTAACATTTGATCAAAATCACTCAACAACTACAGTAAACATCCAATACAATCGGACAGATCTGAATCAATTCCATATGGAGCCTTTCGTATTCAAGTTTGTTCAAACCTTTCTGGTGACATGTCCAGCTTGTCCGCCACACTCATCTATGGTAAAAAATGTGAAAGTAACCTTCAAACCGACGGCCTTGAAACTGGAGATAGATAGCAAAAGTGCAATATCATAAGATTTCTTAGAAATCGTTGAAGAATTTGGCGTAATAGAAAGGCTTAATAGAAATTAATTGGTGTATATATGATCAATGAAATGTGTACACCAAAATATTTGAGTACAAAAGGTTGAGGTATTTTTAAGACCTCTGATCAGGGTCATTCATTTTTCAACAGCTTGAGACATCTTCTCCAAAGCCACAGACCCGACTGAAACGAAATTTCATATGGAGGCCCATGGACAGGGGAAATGAAAGTTTGCTTGAATGGTTGTCACATGAATAAGATGTCTTTATGCCCATATATGGTAAAAAACTTTTACACAATTTTTGTCAGATCAAAGTGGCTCAAGATATTGAAAATTGGTTTTGAAGATTTGGGATTCATATACTATCATGCAGGTTGTTAAATATTGATCCGGGTTTGAGGCTTTGACATTTTAGTCAAGCGAAAGATCTGGGCCTCATGGTCTTTTTATTTATGTGATAAACTCGGAACCCGTCTCAGTCTTATTACTGGTTCGGGAGTTGGAGTGAAAAATGCTAAATGTGACAGGACAGATGACAGGCTACTCGAATAGCTATATTGCAGCTCCGATCCAATGATGTTCAGTTCTCTAATGAAAATTGAGCCGCGACACGACAAAACCAACAATGTGGTTGTGCGCCCAGCACAGACTCAGATCAGCATGGGCATCCGCCCAGTCTGATCAGAGTCTTCGCTGTCCGCATGAAGGTAGCTTGGACCCTAAGCTATCCTTTAAGTGCTTAGCAAAGACTCCGATTAGACTGGGTGGATGCCCAGGCTGACCTGGTTCTGTGCTGGGCGCACAACCAAATTGTTGGTTTTCTCGTGTCGCGACCCATATTACCTGTGCGTTGCAACCTTGCAATTGTTGCCGCCTCCAGGTGATATATTTTCGAAAGCAACAGGCGTCGAACCAAGATGACTGACATCTGTGATAGATGCTGACTTGAACTTTCCTTCATCTAAATACAATATAGCAGGACCTCTTTTCGGAGAATATGTTCCGCCTATATTCAGGGTTACATTCCTTGAAATAGGGGCTGTGATGTCGAAACGTCCTGTTCCACCAGAATTTTCTATTTCTGGCTTCACTTCATAGGAAAATTCTCCAATACTTTCATAGTCCGCACAACAAGCTATTCCAAAGGATTCCTGAAGGTCAAAAGTAATGTGATTGTAATGCCGCGTATCAAATACAAATACTCCATTTTTAACCAGTTCTTTCCTACTCCAAAGTATTTCCGAATGGCATTTCACACTCCTAGATGGCTTTTTGAAACAAATCAGTTTACATCTTTCACCGTGTTTACTTCCATCATTACCATATACATTTAGTTTAAACCTTGATGGAAGCCTATCCCCGGAGCGCTGTAGAGACATTTCCTCTGGATGAAAGCTGGTTTTCCATGTTATAAACGTTTCTATGTCATTCTCAGACAATTGGTAAAACACATTTTCCGAACGACAGCCTCGATACATGGCTCCATACAACGAAAATCTTTCAGCAAAAATCTCTTTCCAGTGTTTCCGCGTGTTCAAATCTGCATTGTAGAGTTTGGATCCTTTAGTTCTATCACCAACATTATCATCATGGTTAAACAAGTTACCAATGTATTTCATCATGTCATGTTTGTAGGCCCAAGGATTCAGTTGGTGTGTATGCCAGAGCAGGTCAATGTCGTAGCATGGCACTATGAACTCGTCTGGCAGCTGTTGTTTTAGGTACAGAAACTTCTTGTATCTAACCAGCCCACCATCCAGGAACTTTGTGTCTTTGTAGTGAGGTAGAGATACTTGATAGTAAAACTCTTTTTGCCTTGAGGCAGCTTCGATAATATCATAAGATATCTTAGATTCAAAATTACTGGTAGCATGCTCGTCATAGGGAGCATTAAAATCTAAAGTAAATGGTTCGTTTTCTTCACCATAAAGCTTGTACCATATGTCACGTGATTTTGTCTGGGACATTTGAAAATCCTTTTTGTCTTTCAGAGTGTGGTTAACTACAGTATTAACAATGTTTTGACAGTCTTTGGCATATGCTCTTGGAGACAACATATGGCAATGCCACACCCATTCTATGTCTAACGGCGCGGAAAGGCATTCTTGTGGATACGCGGCCGCTAGAGGGAGCCAATACTTCTCGTATCTATAAACACTTCTCGCGAGAGTATGCGGTAGCTTGAGCTCGGGAATCTTGTTCACCATCCCCAAGAAATCTATTTGGTAAACAGCTTGTTTAGTCAGATCAACCCCAAACGTAAAACTTTCTGGGTCAAACGACATCTTCCAAACGCACAGATAAACCTGAAAACACATAATTGAGCCACGACACGACAAAACCAACAAAGTGACATGTGCCCCCCAGCGAAAACTCAGATCAGCCTGGGCATCCGCCCAGTCTGGCAGAGTCTTCGCTGTGCGCTTAAACGGCAAACTAGCTTCATGCAGACATTGAAGTCTCTTATCTGACAGAGCGGATGTCCAGACTAATCTGCGTCTTCGCGGAGCGCAAATGCCACTTTGTTGGTTTTCTCGTGTCGCGGCTCATATAAAAATGGGTTTACACGGCAACACCGTCATGTATTAGGCAACATGTATCACCAAGTAAGCATTCCACAAACAATTTTTTCACGACACAAATATGCCAATTGAAATATGTCTATTCGTCTAAATAGAACCTTAGTTGTTGCTTGATACATGTATCATGCAACATGTGTCACCCGCGTGTAAACACCCCATAAACATATGAGCCGCAACACGACAAAACCAACAATGTGGTTGTGCGTCCAGCGCAGACTCAGATCAGCCTGGGCATCGGTCCAGTCTGATTAGAGTCTTCGCTGTCCCCATGAAGGTAGCTTAGACCCTTAGCTACCCTCTGAACACTTAACGCAGAGTCTGGTCAAACTAGGCAGATGCCCAGACTGATCTGAGTCTGCATTGGGCGCACAACCACATTGTTGGTTTTGTCGTGTCGCGGCTCAATTATGTCTTGTGACACAAATATGCCGCATTCAAGATGTCTCATCGTCTGAACATTACCTAAATGGTTGCATGACACAAGTGCAATGCAACCTATGTCACCGTATAAAAGTAAATAGGAAAATTCTCAGGAACTGACAAAATGTCTCATCGTCTGAACATAACACAAGACTTTGAGCCGCGACACGACAGAACCAACAATGTGGTTGTTCGCCCAGCACAGACTTAGGTCAGCGTAGGCATTCACCGAGTCTGATCAGATTCTTTGCTCAGCGCTTAAAGGGTAGCTAAGGGGCTAAGCTACCTTCATGCGGACAGCGAAGACTCTGATCAGTCTGGGCGGATGCCCAGGCTGATCTGAGTCTGCGCTGGGCGCACAACCACATTGTTGGTTTTCTCGTGTCGCGGCTCATTAGTGTCTTGCTACCTGTGCCACCGTGTAAAAGTAAATAATTTATGCAATAGTAGCGATCAAACATTTTTTCCAATGCATTAACGTTTGCAAGGTCCCGAAGGAAATGTTGAAAACATCGACCTTCGTTAATGCACGAAAGCCCATGTTTGATCCCTATATATTCTCAGGAACTGACATTGTTCATTTAATGATCCCATCCTAGACACCATGTGGTAAAAAAAAGACATAACAAAATAAGTCACCACCAAAGACATCATCAGCGGCAGTGATGTGAACAGCCATTTCCAATGTAGGTGGTCACCGGGCTAGTCTTAATATCACAATATATCAATAACAGACATAAAACAATCAACAAGAACCAAAAACGGAGGTGATCCATACAACTCTTGATTTTATTTTAGTTTATTTTCAGGAATACATGAACAAAGCGTTTCTTAAAAAAAACACATGCAGTCACAGGATGAGACGAAGATATATAAAACCTATCATTAAAAGATAATAATAACTTGTACGCGAATATTCGGGCTGATGACCTTGTCGCGCTGTACCCGATATATTACCCCACTGTACCCGACCGATATACTAAATAGTACTAAAATCAATATAGTTGTGTTAAATGGAATTTTCCCTTTTCCCCCATACATCAGTCGTTTTTTTTCTTATTTCTTTTACGCGGGGCCAAAATAAAAGCAGATTTAGGTCATGAGTGAAAAGTTGTATTCAGATTAGCTTACACGAAGCCCTCTGGGAGCAAGGAACACACCAAAGAAGTGAAAACAGGAGACTCAGCTTAACTGTGTCGGGTCTATTCTTTGCACCAGGGAGACTATCTTAGCTAAGGGGATCTTTGCAAACAGTTAAGACCCAGATCAGACGCCGCAGAACGCGGCGTCTGATCAGGGTCTCCACTGTTTGCATATATAAGATACAGACATTTCTTTAAATGATAAAAAAAAACTGACGTCACTACTAAAATGATAAATGGACTTTACCAGATTTATAAGGATAGAAGAGTCCATGAGGAATAAAGGGGTTAATCATGATAATGCACCGTATGGAACAAAATTAACTGAGCCACGCCTTGATTAAAGCAACCAACCCTATATCAAAGGAAAAGAAATTCGGATCAGCAATTTTGTCGAGTATATCTAATCTTTTACATTACATTCACTTAGAAACAGAGGTAGCATATGGTACTATCTATTTAAAAACAAAATGAAAATATTTTTTTTCTTTTCTTACCTGAGTACGGCTGCAAGAAAATAACCCATATGTTCTAATTTTCACATTAAATAGTTTTGTTTGCAAATGAAAAAAAATCATGTCTATATATAGCTATCGGAAAAATACAATGACACGAAGGTCACCCTACAAAGCCCTACTTTTTAATTGACCTGTTTTACACATTCTGATTTAAGAAAAAAAAATCCATTGCCACTAGCCTTCTATTTCAAAATTTTGAGCTGCGACACGAGAGAACCAACAATACGGATGTGCGCTAAGGACAGACTCAGATCAGCCTGGACATTCCCTCAGTCCGTTCAGACTCTTCACTAAGCGCTTTAAGGGTAGCTAAGGGTCTAAGCTACATCTATGCGGTCAGCGAAAGCTCTGATCAGACTGGGCGGATGCCCAGGCTGATCTGAGTCTGCGCTGGGTACACAACCGCTTTGTTGGTTTTCTCGCGTCGCGGCTCGTTTATTTCATTGGAAAATTTACGATGGTTAAAGGAGGAACTTCTTCCATGGAATATTCTGTAGTGAAAAGTTTTCCCGGACATGTTGAGAAATATAACATGAGTCGCGTAAAAGTCTCCCACTGGGCACGTAACGTTGAATAAGTATTGAATCAACGTTGATTCAACATCAAGACGTTGAATTAACATTGGTTCAGTTGATTCAATGTTGTGTACCTGCTTGGCTGTCTCAAAGCATATTTGAACCGCGACACGACAAAACCAACATTGTGGTTGTGCGCTCAGCGCAGATTCAGATCAGCCTGGGCATCCGCCCAGTCTGATCAGAGTCTTCGCTGTCCACATGCAGGTAGCTTAGACCCTTAGCTACCATTTGAGCACTTAACGAAGAGTCTGGTCAAACTGGGCCGATGCCCAGGCTGATCTGAGTCTGCACTGGGCGCACAATCACTTTGTTGGTTTTCTCGTGTCGCGGCTCATTTGAGTCTTGCAACTGCGATAACTACCTGAACATTCATATAACTCCCTGAAAGAACCATTTGTCCGGGGTGGCATATATGAGTGATCATTTATATTAAATTTAAGAAATATTCGTACCCGCATTACTTAAATAGATCAAAGTGTTCATTTAGGTTGTTCTATTGGAAAAAATAAGTCAGAGAGTACAAAATATGTCTCCGTCACCTTTACAGGCTGGTTAAAAATTTCCAGAAAAAAATGGATAAAAGTATGACAGTGAAGTAATTTAGTTTGTCGGGATTTAACTCTGAAAGTGCCAAAAATGAAAAACAGTGAATTTGCAAACACCGTATATACAGATGAGGTTGCTGATAATGAGCCATCGCATCTGGATCTACACTATTTGACCTCTAGTCTTTAAAATTTCAATATGATCATAGCTTGGACGTTGTTGTTTTTGTTGTTGTTGTTGTTTTTTTGTTGTTGTTTTTTTTAATTATACAGACGTAAATTTTGTCGTCTGCTCTTTTGCTTTTTGGCGCTTCAAGGGTTAGCTTATTTCTAAACTGCCACGGCAAGTACGCTTTGTCGAAAACAGTATTGTCAGGCATGTCTGTCTTGCATGCTGTGTTGCAACGTAAAATGTAACAAATGCTAAATTTAACATTTGTACATATCCCAGCATGCACGCAACGTTAAATCAACATTGAATCAATGTTAGTAAAACCTTATTTCGTTAAACCAACGTTGATTCAGTGTTTCCTCAGCCCAGTGGGCTGATTCCAAGTATGTAGCCTCACGAAGTTAAATGTTCCATTTATATGATACACATGATGTTTCATTTATATGATACATCACAATGTGAGAATGATCTAATTGAAAAATCTTACGTCAAACAGTTAAACAAAAAATACTTTTATTAATTTTCATTATTGTTTTTTACGAAATATGTCAGCTCTAGCAGTGAACTATTAAAAATAATCCATTGCTGGGGGTCAGCCTAGATCGTATCACGACCGCGGGGGCACGCTTGTTATATCTACTTACTACTGATTGAGCAGCAGTGAATGATTTCTCTACAATTCTCTGCTAGAGCTCGCTAATTCGAGAGTTATATGTAAAATCGCTGAAAAAATGTATTCTTTTTCTTCATTCTTCAATCATTCTATCCCGGAAATAATGTTGACTGTAACAAGCATCTGTGAATTTCTTTTCCATGCTTTTCTTCCGCAAAACAGACGTGGCACAGTCAAAAGTAAGGGAAATTAAAATCTGAAAAGTTCCTTCAAGAGCAGAGAATACATACAGAAGTAGGAACATGGGCCAGACTACGTAGTTTCGGCTCATAAAGCCTCGTCAGTGACCCTGACAATATCTGGTGACGAAACCAGAAAAAAAAAGCATATTGTAATTTCTTAATTTTAATGGGGCAGTCGATTCAAAGACTGCTTAGTTTCAAAAGGATCCAAATAATATAAAAGACGATGATCTAGCGTAATAGTCTACATCGATCTCAAATTTTAGATTTCTCAAAATCTATCCTCTGATCTCAAAGGGTGTAAGTAAAATATAATCTGCACTATGGATGATGAACGGGGAGACGTTTTACGGCCTCCACACGGCACAACATCAGCTGCAGTGAGGTAAACTTAAAATCTGAAAAGTTCCTTCAAGAGCAGAGAATACATACAGAAGCAGGAACATGGGCCAGACTACGTAGTTTCGGCTCATAAAGCCTCGTCAGTGACCCTGACAATATCTGGTGACGAAACCAGAAAAAAAGCATATTGTAATTTCTTAATTTTAATGGGGCAGTCGATTCAAAGACTGATTAGTTTCAAAAGGATCCAAATAATATAAAAGACGATGATCTAGCGTAATAGTCTACATCGATCTCAAATTTTAGATTTCTCAGAATCTATCCTCTGATCTCAAAGGGTGTAAGTAAAATATAATCTGCACTATGGATGATGTACGGGGAGACGTTTTACACGTTCTGACGTTATTTGTTTCTGCGACGACATTAGCAATTAGTCTCACGCGCTCTGAAACAGTGAATTATTGAAGAATATAACATGAAAATATTCCATCATCATTTTAATAAGTGAAACTGTGAGCTCCTTTTTACTTCTTTATCGAGGCTTTGCCTATAAGGGCAGAATTTCCAAGAAGAATACAGGATAGGCGCGCTGTGTTAGACTTTTTATCTTATTTTGCTTTGTTGCAGCTTTCTGCGCCTATCAAATGTCCTTGTTTCATTGAGCTTTAACGGCATTAAGTTGGCTTTTCTGAACTGGCTATCATTCTCATCTCATTCGACCCGCCTATCCAAACCACATTGCCTGTACACCAGTTGATCCAGGCAAGTGCACCTTGATTGTGCTAAAGAAGTCTAATGGATACACTGACCTATTTCTGGGGTACCATTTTTGTGACTTCCTGGTTGCTCCCTTAGACGACTGAACCCTTCCAGAAACATCTCTACTCGTAAGGGAGGAATATGCTCCGAAAGGAGAAAAATTTCTCCTTTAAGAGTCTACACCCCTAAAAATGGCGACTATAGAAGAGTTGTTTCCCCTTGAAGCGTATCCAATCACCTTAAAGCCAATTATGTCATGGCGTGGCTCACATTTACGCATAACTATGTATTGATACATTTCAACACCCAAACTACTTGAACCGAATACGAAGCAAGCCACGGTAGTTCAGTAGGCTAACCGCAGGCCTGCTTATCTAGTGGTCCCGGGTTCGAGACCCGCTGGAGGCGAAATCTTTCCAACCGTTAACGGGGTTCCATTGCAAACAGCCTCACAGTATTACCCTCCCATCGTCCTGATATGACTGAATAAAGACGTAAAATCGAAAGTCATCCATCCGTTCATCCGAATACGGACATCTCGTATAGACATGTCTGTCCGAATATTTAGCTTTCACGCCATGTTTGTTGTGATGTTAATGATTACATATAGAACTATTTGCAAGTACAGGTATGTGAAAATGTATATTTAAAGTTCTTTAAAATAGTTCTTCCCTTGATTTCATGAATAATGTTGTGAATATACAAGACCTGTCCGAACTGTTTAGGAGTGAGACATTCAACACTAGATCAACATCATGAACATGTACTTTGGCGTGTCAGAACAACGTGAGCCGCGACACGAGAAAACCAACAAAGTGGTTGTGCGGAAAGTGCAGACTCAGATCAGCCTGGGCATCCACCCAGTCTGAACAGACTCTTTCCTGAGCGCTTAAAGGGTAGCTAAGGTTCTAAGCTACTTCCATGCGGACAGTGGAGACTCTGATCAGACTTGGCGGATGCCCAGGCTGATCTTAGTCTGCGCTGGGTGCACAGCCACTGTGTTGGTTTTGTCGTGTCGCGGCTCACGTATATATTGACCTCTTAATTGCATACCGTATTGATCCTTGCAAACGCCTCTGCTCTAATAAACGCCCCTGCCCCTTTTCCAGAAATTATGTTATATTGACTCGCTAACCTCTGTGTTTTCCAACAGTTTCACAAAGGGGAACAACATGAATTCAAGTTTGCTTCTCTGAAAGACGCAGAACTTCGAATGGGGTCCACTCTTCAGGGAAAGAATTTGCTCATAGAGGAGCAAATTCTTTCTTTGAAGAGATGACCCCTTTTGAGAATGAAGGCAAAGAAAGTGAAAATAGTATATGAGTATATTAATTTTTCTATACAAGGAATAACTAACTATGTTGAAATACATTTTGACATGACCGAATTACAAATTATTTACAGTACATTTTAAATACTTATAAGTACTACAAAGGAAATATATTATAATTCAAATCGTGAATTTTTAATAAAATGCCTTGCTTTGACAGCAATTGATCTTTTCTTATTCTTTTTTTTTTTGTTATTATTTTTCACAATAATTTTGTTACTTGATAAACAAGAATATTTTCATGACCCCAGTTTCGCCCGGCTCCCCAAACTCCCTAAAATAGTACAAAATCAATTATGCATGTATGTATCACCTAAAATGAAAGGGAATAAAATATAAAACTACACTGTAAAAAAAACTGTAGATTTTACGGTAGAAAGACTGGAAACCAGCTGCCAGTCCTTTTACCGTTATTTTTACGGGCGTTTGCCTGTAAGACATTTTTGGAAATCACGAAATGGAAGTTTTATGTTAACTGGCTGCACTCGAAAATAGCTTTATATTGTTGAAGGGCTAACTGACCAAAGCGACATCTGCTCTATTCTGTCCCACTCTGCTTGATAATACGGACACCCGTAAAAATAACGGTAAAATGACTGGCAGCTGGTTGCTAGTTATTTTACCGTAAATCTACAGTTTTTTTTTTACAGTGTACAAATGTATCATGATTCAAGAATTATCATTAATGATGAACATCTGACGTCCATAATCTGAAAGTTGTTTTTTTTTCAGAATGGTACGGTGAAACATGGTGCATATCCTGCTTTTATGGCTACTTACAGAGGGAGCAGTAGCTGAACCAGGTGACTGTTAAAATTTTAATCGCATTTGATTAGTTTGGTAGGCCACTCTTAACACTCCATTTGTTTGCTGTAATCGTGCCTATCCACACGAATCAGCATCTACCCACAATGTATGCATCAATGTTGCATATTAGATTTTTAGTGTTATGTGTTGGTGTGACTCAATATGAAAGCTAGGCCCGCATAGGCAAAGGAGTATTTGTGTGTGAGGTGGGTGGGGGATTTCTCCTGAAAAAAATGCTGGAATCCTATCAAAACAGTAAGCAGAAATACGTATTCATTTTTCCGATGTTCATGGAAGTATGAACACAATGGGTCATGTGCAAAGTAATTGACGCCCGAAGGGCGTTCACATTACTTTTGGACGTGAACCTTTGTGTTCATACTTCAATGAACTTCAGAAAAATGAAATTTGTCTCTTAGAATTACATTTAATCCTAAAATTATTTTGAGCATCATTTTCGATTTTTAAGAGCAACATTTGTAAAAAAAATTACCACGAAAATCTGTCACTAACCAACAGGGAAGCCGCTTACGAAAAAGGGCCGTCACCATGACGTAACGTCAAATAGAACCTTACAACGGCCAATGGCGTCGTTTGCTTAAATGTGACGTTGCTTACCAACGACGTCGCGTGACAGACTGTTGTTCATAGAAGTATGAAAACTATTTCTCCAAAATAAGTTCATCTAAGGAGGAAAATCAAGTGAAATGTAATTATTGTTGAATCAACATAGCTTCAACGTTGATTCAGCATCATGAAGTTGAATTATTCAGTGTTGAATCGAACGTTATGTGCCTGGGAGGGGGGGGGGGAGGGATTCCCATGGAATCATCTGTGGGACAACCCACAGACATGATCAGGGTTCGAGGTTATTAAAACTTGAGAATAATCTCAAACTCAAAATAAAGCACACTGATTGGCTGCTTCCGAAAGCAGCCAATCGCTGTGCTTTATTTTGAGTTTGAGAATGTACTCAAGTTTTATAACCTCTGGGCCTGATTTGAACTTTGATCCCAGAAAATCTTCTGGACAGCGGATAAATTATCACCACACTTGAAAGGATATTTCGTTGGAGCAAGCCGAAGAGTTGGTTATATTTAGATGACCATGACCCCAATTTCAGGGTCGCAATGGGCCTTAGAATGTTACCTGTTTGCTTTTTCAACAATCTCTTCAACAAGAAGGTGGATTTTCACTTAAGGTAGACGAATGGTGAATAAAGATATTGGAGGGGCATTCATTTCATTATACCAGCTGAATAACCCAAAGGGCTATAAAACATTTGGATAAGAAAAGAAAATTTTTCACCGTTTTGTTTTCCTAAAAAACAAACTTCTGTATTTATACATACTCTTTTTACACATTTTCCATTAAAATTCATGTCTCTAGCACAAGGATGCACTTTCATTTCTGCAAATCATATAATCTTTAATATAGGGTATTTGAAACAGACTGGTAAGAAAAATTGCAATTATCTTGATTATAAGCATATTTTTACACTTTTTTAAAAAATGCTAGAAAATTGAATTTCATGAAAAAGGTCACGAAAAATATTTTCAATCGATGGGGCATGCATATGCATATTGTTTTAGTAAAACTTACATTGTATGATACAGAATAAAACAAAAAAACAAACATTTCACCGTTTTGTTTCCTAGAAAAACAATGTTTAAGTTAAAAAATATCCCCAAAAAAGACTGTCCAAATACTGCACCTGCTGCAAACACAGCCGGTCCTTGCCCTGTTATTTATTTTCCTGATGTTCGGGTTCTACCATAGAGTAATGCCTCAAAAATGCGCAGATGGAATTGAAATTGTAAAGACCTTGATCATTCTGGTTCCTAAGGAACGGTCTGATCACGGTTTCCACTGTTTATACAGACGTATCTGCCCGAAAACTTAGGATCTTTATGGTAGGCATTGTAAGTGTGTATATATTCCATAGTTGATTGATTCACCATGAACAATAACTCTGTTATGTGTTTTAACAAGTCGATACAGAGTTATTGTGTATCTAAATACCTTAAATTGCAACTATGCCAAATAAACTTGATGCAGTCGAAATAATTGCATACGAATATAATGAACGAAGCATCTATATGAACCATGTAGCTGTTGTTGACATCCGACATATCGAGTGGGACGTGCCGGAGTGTAAAAAGAACGTGCTAGTGTTACTCCCATAATTTGAGATATCGGGTATTCTGACGTCCATATTTTATGTTATTATGCTGATATTTACATGAATGCCCGTCACTCTCCAAGAAATGAAAATGAAAGTAGAAATGAAAATGTCAGAATAAAAATAGGAATAATAAAATGAAGTATTAAATAAGAGAGTGACAAGTTTTATGTTATAGAACTAGTGCTAGTGTAACATTCGATTCGCAACCTTCAGAAATGACCCAAATGTATGCTTTTCAGTATTTGTAACTAACCCGGGTCTCTTTTCAAGTGATCGGTGGCCTTGTCTTAGCGCTGAAAACTGACCCGACCGCCAAATAATAATGACCAATTCACACGTGCAAAACTGACCAGGTCATAGGTTCAACAGTTAAAAATTTTATATAACACCTGATCTCGATCATGACAGTTATCAATGGTAGGCCTATTATTTATTTATTAATTAAAAATAGCATTAGATTATCTGAGCTGGTATTTTCAGTTTGCAAAGGAAAGCCATACGACGCTGAAATTGACATATGTTGTGGTGGAATTGTGATACACGGTGGTGCGCTTGGTCGATGGGGCTGTTGTGGGCCGAGGCCATATTTGCTTACCCGAGACCTTTGCTGCAACGGTACTATCCACGATGTTTACCTGGTTGAGACAACTCAGAAGCGGTGCTGCGGCTCGGACATACTGGATGTTTTGGGCGGTGTCTGTTGTAATAATCAAACTTTACTGGGTCTGAATCAGTGTCCGAACTTACCAGATAGTAAGTCTTTTGTTGTGGTTGTGGAGCTCAGTGTTGTACAAATGCATTCCTATCTCGATATCTCAAAGTCGAAAGTCATGTCAAACTACTGATATCTCAAAGTAATTTTTCTGGCCCCAGAGGGCCAGAAAATTTACTTTGAGATATCAGTAGTTTGAGATAAAAGAAACTTAAATGTAAATACTAGAAAATTTGTCCAAACTATTTTCTTTGATATAAGAAGGTATTTTGAGATATCAGTGCTCGAGAGATCGAGAACTGACTGTATTCCAGCAAAATACATCGTTTTTCCTCTGCTGAAGCTTCTGAGGACTGAAACTTCAAATTAATATCATTGGTATGATCAAGCAAGATTATACCCCCGACCCCCACCCCCTCACCTGATGAATGCGTATTTCTTGATCTGCCATACCAGAAAACTATTCAGATTAACATTCTAGTTTAAAGTCTCCATAGTCCTACCAGCGGTAAAAACTCCTAAACTCAGATCAATGTAAAATGCGGTTCAACCTTCAAGTTTGATCATAAAATGTGGGTTGGTGTGCATATATTGAGTCATGTAGCTGGCAAAAAGTAGGGAAAATAAGTTTTTGAAAAATAACAAATCACTCCACAAAATACAATTTCCTGTTCTGGTTTCCCGTCTAACAATGCTATATAAACATAGGCGGGATAGTGATTGGGACTCCACGCCTGTACATTGTATTTTTACCATTTTATGAAATCGAAAGTGGGTCATTTTAGTTGCCAACTAAAATGACCCAAATAAGTTTTCAAACCATTTTTGTATGAAACTCAAGGATGTTTTATTTTTAAAAGATGGCTCATCACGGTCATTTACAATTACGAAGCTAAAGTGAGAAGCTTGCAGCGATACCTCACCATAATTTTTTTCATGGTGATAGATAAATGGGGCCTTTAACTGTTGTTTTTTTGTTGGTGTTTTTCTGTGTTTTTCTAACATTGATTGCCTTTGAATTTGGAAAGGTCCAGTTTTTAGATAGTTTGTGACATAAATCATTAACAAAATGGCTAACAGATGAGACTTAGTAATAGCTGCCTCATCTCAATACGTGTCCGGAATGACGTTTTCAATCTGCAATCACTTTCCGTGTAATCATCGCTGAAAACATATCTCAAAGGCTTGAGGAGCTGCTGTACCGTGTTTTTTTTTTTTTTTTTTGTTTAGTTTTTTCTTTTTCTTTTATTATTATTTTTGTTGTTGTTGTCTAAATTTCAGCTACTGATAAATTTTTATTTCTTTTATTTTTTTCTTTCTGGCCAGCGACTAGCAGAAGCGATAAAAAGTTATTACTTTTCCGGTATCATTGTTGTTGTTGTCATCGGATGCGTAAACTTTGCGTCGAGTTGAGCTCTGTTTTGTATGGTGGCTGGTTTGTGCCATTTCGTCTTTTCGTCTTTTCGCCGCGAAAAGACGCCACGCGAAAAGACGAAAAGACGAAAAGACGCCATGCGAAAAGACGAAAAGACGAAAAAACGCCAGGCGAAAAGACGAAAAGACGCCATGCGAAAAGACGAAAAGACGAAACCCGCCACGCGAAAAGACGAAATTTCAGCGCGAAAAGACGAAAAAACGCCATGCGAAAAGACGTCATTTGAAACTCTTAATTTGTCGTCTTTTCGCATGGCGTCTTTTCGTCTTTTCGCCTGGCGTCTTTTCGTCTTTTCGTCTTTTCTTCTTTTCGCCTGGCGTTTTTTCGTCTTTTCGCATGGCGTTATTTCGTCTTTTCGCATGGCGTTATTTCGTCTTTTCGTCTTTTGCGCGTGGCGTTATTTCGTCTTTTCGCGTGGCGTTATTTCGTCTTTTTGCGTGACGTTATTTCGTCTTTTCGTCTTTTCGCATGGCGTCTTTTCGTCTTTTCGGCGCGAAAAGACGAAATAACGCCCTGCGAAAAGACGAAAAGACGAAATAACGCCACGCGAAAAGACGAAATAACGCCATGCGAAAAGACAAAAAGACGAAATAACGCGAAAAGACGAAATAACGCCATGCGAAAAGACGAAAAGACGAAATAACGCCACGCGAAAAGACGAAATATCGCCATGCGGAAAGACGAAAAGACGAAAAGACGCCATGCAAAAGACGAAAAGACGAAATAACGACACACAAATACCCTTCTATTGATAACTGTATTGATTGCTGTATTGATTCCTAATACTAAGACAGTTTGTCTGAGTAAACAATGTAGTAGACTCATATCAGACTACTGCAAACGCAGCTACAGAAGCAGTCTGATCACAGAATTTGCCACTGAAATGCTTTTTAATATATCTTTTTGACAGCTAAAAAGTGTAAGGATAGACTATAAGATTAACGTGCACTGGGGTCGGCAACATTTTCGGTCAGTATGGTACCGTTTAGATTTAATAACAATTTTTTGCCTTGTTGGCTGAGATCAAACACAGATATAATCAAGATAATCAGTGTCAAGCAGCAGTCTTATGAAAATTAGAAGGGATTTGCCACTGAAACTCTAAAAAAACCTGTTAAAAGTGAAAAGGATAGCTATAAGTATTAGTATGGGGTCGGCAATAATTACAGTTATTGATTAAAAAATCTGGGCCATGTTGACTTAAAAATTAGCAGACGAAAATTTACGCATTGAGGAGCATAGGCAGACCTAGTATATTGTTGTCGCAAGCATTTTTGAGAAATACCGTCAAACCTGTCTTAAAGACACATTTTTGATTGCATAATACCCTAATGACCGATTATTGAAACATGCTGCTCAGAGATAAAACATCCCAGAAGACTTTTCACTGCAGTACAGGTAGGGGGCCAGATAAAGGGAAATCAATTGTCAAGGGAAAAGACAGAATATGGTTATAAACAGATGATAATTGGATCAGACGGTTTCTGAAGACCCACATAGAGCTGTGTTGAACAGTGCTGCCATAATCTGCTCAAAACCTGTTTTATGCCAAGGGCTACTAAAATATGCCATGTAAATATAGGTACTCATAAATTACAACATTCGCGCATACAGAAGACTTAGATCAGCATGTGCAGTCTAATCAGTCAATCATGTTTGCATAAACAGTCTACGATTCCTAAAAAGCAAAATTGAAGACTATGATCAATCTACACAATGTGACAGCTGATTTGAATATTTACTGTTAATATTCAAGTTATGCCAAATCAGCCTGAACAGCTAAAAAGCAGCACCCCCCCCCCCCCCCACCCCCACAAAAAAAACAACAAAAAAACTGATTAGTCTACATAGATGTGACATATTGTTCACACGAAAGTTACGTTATCAATGAGTATTCGAAATAAGCATGCACATTCTGTCTTTATTTTCACCTTTTCAAGTTTTGGGCATATATATGTGTCTATGTTTATATAATTTTTCACAAAATATCACATAAAATTAGATCTAGAAAATAAAATTAAAATAATTATCTCTTTGTTTGGTTTGCAAATTTTATATGACTTTTTTACAAATGTCTAGCAAAAAGTCATTTTTATCTTTTTTACAATGCCAGAAACTTTTATATGTTTTAGCTTTTAGCAGACAGTGAAACCTTTTTTTATTTTTTGCATTTACTTTAACATAAAATAATAATAAACGAATCAAAGAAAAAAAGGAAAACAGTTGCACAACCATTATCTCGGATCAGACAAAAAAAAAAAACAAAAAAAAAAAAAAACAATAAAATCAAAAATAGATAAAATGAAAATTATAATAATTTTTTTTCGTTATTATGAATTACTTATTTTAACTCATTAGTTTTTGTTCTTGTTGTTAAATTGTTTAAAGTAGATGCATCTACAGGATAATAGCAGTTTCCCCATATTAGGCCCCACTTTTGGAATTTGTCACTGGCATAATCCCCTCATAATCACCTAGATAAGACAATTCTTTGATGTTAGCTGTAGCCCTAAGCACTGTTTATTGGGAGCTATCAAAGTGTGCCACCCCAATTTGTTAAAGAAAAAAATGTGTCTTTAAGGGGTCACCCAAGGGAAGGATAAAAAGTGGCTACTTAAGACAGGTGACCCCTTAATACATTTCATTCGCACTGTATTTGGTTCAAAGGACCAAGAAAAGGTGGCTGCTTAAGACAGGTGATCCCTTAACAGAGGTGACAACATAAGCAGGTTTGACTGTATAGCTGACCATAAGCAGGTTTGACTGTATAGCTGAATGTATGCCGGGCCGCGTACCGCAATCGGTAGGGCACCTGACTCATAAGTCAGAGGTTCTGGGTTTGATACCCGGTCTGGCCACATACATACTTTCGTTTCTCCTTCCGCTGATTCAAGAAGGGCAGTTGTCAGTTACTGGCGAAAGTATGTGCACTTAGTACTGGTTAGCCGCTTAGGAGGTCTAAGCCTGCCCAGGAATAGTGTGGTTAGTTAACTGACCGTCCCGACATGACCATAGATGTTTATTGCGGACGTTAAGCAATAAATCAACCAATCAGTCAATGGCAGAATGTATACACCTCTAAGAAAGATCTCTCTTATATTGAACATTTTGTCCCCTTCTGTCATATTTACAAAGGGGAACAACTTTTGTGACATTCTCTTTGCTTCCCAAGATAGGAAAGTGAAGCAAACAGAAAATTAGATTCTTAAATAGGTCTACTCTTCGAGGAAAGAATTTGCTCCTGGAGGACCAAACTCTACTTTCAAGAGCTGACCCTCCTTAAGAAAGGAGGTAAAAATGCAAAATTGCTTCCCCTGAGAGTGGTCCCGTTCACCTTAAGCACAGATGCAAATATGTTGAAGCCTTGAAACCTGTGTCTCCATGCATCCTACGTAAAAATAACCATTTTTCTATTCTTTTCTTTTTTTAAAATTTGAACAAGTAGATTTTAATTTATCGAGCTGTATCATAACATACGCAGAATGGTTACCAATGCAGAGCTTGACTAGACCACTGCTTTCCTAGGACACATATGTCCTAGGATTTAGGATCATAATGGTAACATGGACCAAATTTATAACTTAATGCTAGCACCTAATCTACTACTTAATAATGTATTTTCTGAGTAAACTGTGCTACAATATTATTGTTCAAACTGAGAGAGCGAGAGAATTAGGTAACACGTCCCAACAATGCTAAGATCATATGAAGAGCGGCTCGCGGTTTAGAGTCACATCTACCTAAAGGACCACTGAGGCGTGTGTGTGTGTGTGTGTGTGTGTGTGTGTCTGTGTGTCTGTGTGTGTGTGTAGAGGGGGGGGGTCGAACTGACTGCAACCGCTGGTCTAGTCTAGTCTATCCCATAATCTTGTGAGGTCGTTGGGGCACCACAGATGACTTCGGTCAGTATGGTACCGTTTTGCAATTAAGGTGTATGAATATCCTATTCTTATTACAGTTCAGACACTTATACTTAGACAAGTGTTTTTGATTAAACTGTGTAGACCCTGATCAGAATGCAATCTGTAGAGAAGTGGACTAAACGGTTTGCAGTTTTTGCCACGGATTTTTTTTTTTTTTTTGAAACATCAAAAATATGAGGAAGGTCATTATGGTATTTCTACTGAACGGGCAGACAAGAAAATGAGCCGTCCTTATGTTTTGGAGAAAAATACTCAAATCAATTTCATCATAATTATATCTTCGTTTTGATCTTAAACCACCAAAAAGATTAAGCACCTTGTTGACAATCTAATCTCCCACAAATTATGGAGGAAAAGTTACAAGTGTTTATATAAACGCTGAAACATGATATGAATATGGCATACTTTAACCTGCAGATAACCCAAAATTTGAACAAATTTATAGTTTTCTAAAGACGTGCCGATCGCAGACAGAGCAGAGCCTGATCAGACTGCTCTTTTGGCTAATGCTCCTTCCGCCATCTTTACATAGGGGAACAACTTCTGCGACTTCCTCTTCAAGTTTTCCCGAGTTAGAAATCGTTTCTTAAAGAGGTTTGCTCTTAAACGAAAGAATTTGCTCCAAAAGGAGAAAAGTCTTTCCTTTAGGTGTTGTCCCTTACAGAGAAGGAAGGAAGAAATGCAGTGTCGTTATTTTGTCTTTTCGCGTGGCGTTATTTCGTCTTTTCGCCTTTTCGCGTGGCGTCTTTTCGTCTTTTCGCGGCGAAAAGACGAAATAACGCCATGCGAAAAGAAGAAAAGACGAAATAACGCCATGCGAAAAGACGAAAAGACGCCATGCGAAAAGACGACAAGACGAAATAACGCCATGCGAAAAGACGAAAAGACGAAATAACGCCATGCGAAAAGACGAAAAGACGCCATGCGACAAGACGAAAAGACGAAAAGACGTCAGACGAAAAGACGAAAAGACGCCAGGCGAAAAGACGAAAAGACGCCACGCGAAAAGACGACAAAATAAAAGTTTCAAATGGCGTCTTTTCGCATGGCGTTTTTTCGTCTTTTCGCGCTGAAATTTCGTCTTTTCGCGTGGCGGGTTTCGTCTTTTCGCTTGGCGTTACTTCGACTTTTCGTCTTTTCGCATGGCGTCTTTTCGTCTTTTCGCGTGGCGTCTTTTCGCGGCGACAAGACGAATAGACGAAATGGCACAAACCAGCCACCATAGTTTTGTGACCGCGACACCGCAGAATTGTTGTATTTAGTTATTTTCTTTACTTACTCAAACTATTTGATAAGTTTTATTTACTCATTTCAGGGATGCTCTGGTGGACTAATTCAGTAACACTCTGGCTCCTTGTAGCAGCCTTGATATTGGCAGTGTTTATTTCAGTGTTATTTCTGTTTGTGTTAAGAAAAAGAGGAAGTTCAATAAACTATAAGATTATCTACCTATTTTCTAATTTATTTATATGTTTATGTTAGATGCTGTCCATTAAGGAGTTACCTTGCCTAAACAATTTAAAACAACAAAGTACGAACGAGTTTAAATAAATTAGGAATATACCAAATATTTCTTAATAAATACTGAAACATCCCCTGGCGAGGTGCATTTGTTGCAACAAAGAATAACTGGCAGTCTAAAATGGAATTCCTATTAAGGTGGTGATTTATGGTAAATGTAAAAATCTGCATAAAACCATAAAAAAGTAATGTATCTCCCTGAAAGTTAGCAGACTTCTTATTTTTGTTGTTCTTTACAGTTTAGAATACAAAATAGACGTACATGCTGCTTAAAAAAGTGTTTTTATAAGGAAAGATCAAAGGGTAATTTTCTGCGAATAAATCAGAAAAAAATAATATCGTTATTGAAAATTTACGTAGTGCTGAAGGTGCATTATTGCATAATGAAGAGCGTCCTAGCAATTATTTACTCCAACTCTTTCTCAAATTATAATGTAGACCAAATGAAAACGGTAGCTTTTTCTAAAATGTTCAAACATATACAAGGTAAATGTACACTGGACGCATTTATTAAATATAGGGTAGGCAAGCATACCATGTTAACACCTACTGTCCAGTTAGGATACTCAGAATGTAAACAGACTGAACCATTATTTCGCGATGGGTGAAACCGTAGTGTATCGTAAATATTTTTTGGCCTGTTAAATTAAGTAAGTAAACGAACGGCCTTCTATCAAGCAAAGTGGTGTAGTGCAGAGGTTTCGTGGCGACTTCGCAGATAAAAGATTGCAGGTTCAAATCCCGGTTAGTTCGAAATTATGATTTTTTTTTCTTCTTGTTTTTATCTGGTATTATGCAACTTTATAATTTCATACCAACAGTTCTCCAGTCTTGCATTATCATCTTTTACCTGCATCTTATTTTAATTTTGACTTATACGATGTTGCTATAGTTAACTCAGCATCTTCTGTTCGCTTTGTCTAATATACATGTATCTTCAAACTGACTGATCCATTTATTTTGGCAAATTGGCAAAGCAGCTAGGACCCTTACTGGCCTTAGCCATCGTGTACTGAAAACCGTTCGCCATATTTCCAAATACACACGCACCAAAAAAAAAAAAAAAAAAAAGAACACCAGGCCAAGACACGAACCTGTGCCGTCTTGTTTCCCACACCAAAACTTCTACACAAGTACCTCTATTTAACCACTAGGCCACAACTATATATGTCTATAAACGTTTTAAATAATGTCTATATTGCTTATATGGAAACCTAACATCCCTTTAATGAACAATAGGCATAATCCGAAATAGTAAATAAACGGTGACGTCACTGTCACAATAGCATAACTGGACAGTACAGTATAAATAACACATTACTGACATGATCAGTGGTGTGTAGATGAAATTGTTCAACCTTGTTAAAATAGTCTCACCTGTGTGTTTTGACAACAAATTTGGACCCAGACTTCATCTTTTTCATCTGCTCAGCCTGATAATGTGTGAAAGAGTTTGAAAAAATAATTGCTAGGACACTCTCCATTATGCAACAAGGTACTCTAAGCACTAAGTATATTTTCAACAACGATATTATTTTTTCAGATTTATTCGCAGAAAATTACCCTTTGATCTTTCCTTATAAAACACTTTTTAACATTAACAAATGCTGCATTTTGGGATTCTAAATTATGAGAAACGACATAAAGAAGGCATCTGCTAACTTTTGGAAAGATCAGTGTTATTTTGAGTATTTTATGCAGATTTTTGCCTTTGCCCCAAACCAGTGATTATCACCACCTTAAGCAACCTCGTGAATAACACATTTTGTTGGTCAACAGGAGGTAGCTTCCATTTGTCTGCTTCTACTTCGAGTCTGTGCGAAATGATTATCAATCGAGCTACTGCATGACAGAGCTTTTCTTATGTCCATAAGCTCAATAAGTGCAGCGTATATTCACTTGACTGCGGTTTATAAAATGCTGAGACAGTGTTATACAAATATATTGCCACTGAGATCCGTCTGATTTCTTAACCCGTCGCCCTGGGTCTTAATACAAGCATGATAACTTTCATGAGTCCCATCAGTTATTTCGTCTACATGTATTGTTTAAAGCATTTTCACAAGCAATGGCACTAAGTCCACTTTATTCCTTACATACTCTTTGCCGACGGCCTATTCGTAAATCAAATTTCCCACTGTGCAATTTCATTGGATGCAAGCAACTTCCATTGCATTCATTCAAATTATCTGTAACAAAATATTTTCCGCATAACAGGCACTCTTGTCGATAGAAATGTATCGTGTTTACCGTGAGCAATTACCAAAAAAAAGAACAGGTGATGAAGCTTAAACCAGTTAATCAGTGTTTTTGAAGACTTTTGTTGGAAGTTGTTGGACAACTGTGCTTTGCAAGGGATCTGCTGATTGGTCAAAACAAACAAACAAAAAAAAAAAGAAATACGCGCCAAAAGGCGTAACCCGCTGTAGTAAAATCGCGGCACTGCAGAAGATCCGATTTGCGAATAGGCCAGCGGCCAAGGATACGTAAGGAACAAAGTGGATTTATTACTCTTAGCTAGCGAAGATATATTTAATGTCGTGTTTCTCTTTAGATATAGTAATTAGTTCTGAATAGCTATATCCTTTGGAAGCGAAGGATACGGCAAATGAAAGTATACAAGCAGCCATTGGAGAGTATAACGAACTTCTGACCATGGTCAAGAAGCGGAAACTGAGGTAGCCTGGCCAAACCTCAAGGTCTTCTGGCTTAGCAAAGACGATTCTACAGGACACAATGAAAGGCAAAAGAAGAAGAGGTAGAGAGATGTAGAACTGCAATATTAGTCCGAACTCATAAGTCGTTCAAACATTGACAATTCCGAAATAAGATGGACCCCAAAATAGAGATGTGATTAGATAGGTGTCCGTGAGTAGTAAGCATCACCTGCCTATTGTAATACACCCGCCATATCTATGTATCAGTGTAAGAAGTCAGTAGGAAAAAGCCATGAAGTCACGGCGGAGCATGTGTTCAAGTTCAATCTCGGCGATATATACATCTAGGGAAAAGGCTCATTCTCTTGGTTGATTTTGAGTCTCTGACCTTGTCAGTCGTAAAGAAGTGAACAGAACTACTGGCGTGCGACCAGTGGTGGCCGCGTACCAGTGGTGGCCGTTAGCATTTTGCACGCGCAATTCCGTATTTGATCCGTCTCAGATTTGGCCATTTCCGAAAAGGAAACGAAAGAAACTCCCACAAAAAAGACTGGTTAAATTATCTCCCCGGAAGGCAAAAGGTTAACAATTTCCCCAAGCTACCCTCATACCAACATTGCCTTGCCGGGGATCACAACCCTTGATACACACATATTTAAATACAGAAATAAACATGAACAAATTGCTTTATTAATGTTTACCTATGACGAAAAAGGTATAACTTGCAACCAGCCTGCAAAAAAGCATCTAAATTCTTGTAAATGACAGCACACGTGTAACCATTATTTATGTTTGTTTTCGACGTAATGTAGCGTGTGCCTACGAAATGACTACGTCAGAGTTTTAAAGTCCGTTTCTGATTGTTGCGTATATTCTATCTGTGCTGAATGCGATAAAACTATTAAATTCTGACAAAGACCACAGACTTACAATGACATATCATCAAAGTTTAAATCCACAACGAGGTTTTGAAAAATGCATCATTCAACGCATGGCAATCGTGACGGCCATCACTGGTACGCTACGCTTGTATTTCAGGGCGGTTTGGTGACCTAGTTTGAGGATCTGTCACAGGCACATTTTATAGTCTATTTCCAAAAATAAATCAGTATTACAACGACAGTTACCCCTAGTTTATTAAAACAAAATATAGAATCACTAATCACTATATGTCCGTTACAAGACAAAAAATGTAACAAAAAACGGCCACCACTGGTCGCCTGCCAGTACTGTATGCGTGAATCCAAACGTTGGAAGTAAGTTTTCCGAGATGGACAGATTAGCATATAGAAAATATACGCAAAAACTTGGCATCGTCAGCCCGGTTCCGCATGAGATATTAGAAAATCTAGGGAATTTTTATGAGAAACAAAAACAGTTTCTAACAATAATTGAATCAAAACTAACACGAACTCTGTGATAAATCATTATTTTATACATTGCAGATGACTACTTTTAGATTGTTTTTATTCCCCGCTTGTCTTTTTTAGGTCTTTTGCAAACCCTCTTTCAAACCCTCTTGCATGCCTCAAAAACAGACAAACGGGGATTAAAACAGCCAGAAGGTCATCTGCAATGTATGAAATAGTGATATTTCACAGAGTTCATGTTAGTTTTGATCCGATTATTGTTCAGAAGCTGTTTTTGTGTTTGATAAAAATTGCTTATATTTTCTAATATCTCATGCGGAACCGGACTGACGACGCCAAGTTTTTGTGTATATTTTCTAAAAACTAAACTGTCCAACGCGTAAAGCTTACTTTAAACGTTTGGATTCGCGCATACAGTAGTTCTGTTTACTTAGCGACTGAGAAGGTCAGAGACTCAAAACAAGCAAGAGAATGCGACTTTCCCCTACATGTATATATCGCCGAGATAGACCTACAACAAATGCTCCACCGTACTAAATGCATATCTGGAAAAATGCAAGACCATGTGCCTAATCTTTTCATGTGCCGAAGAAACAATCTATATGTATCAAAATAGCATTCTTATATTTTGCATTGATAGTTTTCAGAGAAAATGAATACCTCAAACCTTGTGCCGATGCCAAATTTGTTTACGATTTAGGCTCCCCTCCTGCAAAACCGGAAACTCCTCTCATGGATTGGCGTTCTGAACCGTGGTTTCGCATGAGAGCGATTGGTAGGCGTGCAGATCCTCGGCGTTTGAAACTTTGTCTTTAGTTAGTTTAAACAATATTTATTCATATAAACAGCAATCACAATAATTTATACATACAATAAGCGAATAGGATCTGAACGAAAGCGCATTGCTTATATTGTCTTTAGTTAGATACTACACTATACTTTATTGATAAAAAACGGAATAAAAAAATAATAAAAATAAAAAAAAATAGCCTGGCTTCCAGGCTAAATGGTTATATGTATTCAAATGGTACAAGTTTTAACGTGGCTCTTTTTATTTTGATGGCCAACCTTTGGTCAGAACCAAAAAATTAAAACATTGGGACTGGAGGCAATATATAAAACTTGCCCGTTGATATAAATTTATTTTGAGACGATCAGGGATTTGTCGGATTGTTTTAAATTTCTTTTTATTCTGTGCACCCAAAGACGGTGCTCTGATCGAGTGGTTAGAGCGACTCGGTTATGGTGCAGCAGGCCGTGGGTTAAAATCCCGAGTTTGGTCAACCGGCGACAGGAAAACACGCTAAGCCCATATGGCTGTAAATTGTAACCTTTTTGAATCATGCAGGGAAGGATAAGGCTGGTCAAGGAAGGGAATTGCGCTCCGCGGCTTCTCATTTGCTAAACCCAGGATAAAGTGGGCCTCCAATATCCACTACCACTACGGCAACTAGGCTATGGGAAACTTTTATGCATCGAAAACGTAAACTTCAGTCAGTACAATGTTGACTTACTTTCTGAAATATGGTATAAGACCGTACGTCATCACAATTTGCAGCCAATATATATTGTGCAGAATGTGATGTGAGCATGTATGTTTATATCTCGTATGACATTTAGCTCAATCTAAAACAACTGATTTCAGCACACAAGCTATGCCCAGTGGACCCCTTTACCGTATAGTACTATGGACTGTCCATTCGCAATATAAGGCGTCAGACTAGATTATAATTACAGTTTTGTTTTCGGAAATTTCTGCATTAATGCAAACAGAGTAGACTCTGATCAGACGCCGCCTTATGCGGCGTCTGATCTGGGTCTACCCCCTTTTTCAATGGCCTTTTTAAAAATGGGGCGATAGGCTAATGGGTTAGGATCTGATATTTGGGTCGACCGGGTGTCCGGGTGGATTTTCTTCGATAAAGACAGTCATAGTGACCTCTGACTGTCTGGTTTCAGCGTCACTGCTATCAAAGGACCCTTGTGTGTCTTCCGGTTGTTCTGTCGCATGCGATGTCTTTTTCATGACAGAGAGGCGTCTTGACATGCGTCTATCTGGTTTAGATTTCCTGCGGAAATAGCATCGTAGCAGGTGCTGATAAGCTTCTGCAAACTTCTTTTGTGTGAAGTAGTAGATAAGCCAGTTTACAGATGGGTGCAAGTGAGCAAACATTGTGATATACACGTGCACCTCGTGCGGGAATGCGTCATGAACATCAACAACAATTAACAAGGCGTACGGAGCCCAGCAGGTGACAAACACTGCGTATATTATAAACAAAGTTTTTGCCAACTGTAGTCTTGGCTTTGTACTCTTTTCTGATGAGGTGGGTTTTACTGCATTTTGAATTCGGGCCATCTTCTGTTTATGGCTCCGTACAAATATGTACAGTCTTAGATAACAAATTCCTATAGTCAGACATGGAACCCACACCAAAACAATTGAAAATATGACGGTAAAAGGAAATGTGGCCATTCTGTCGAATATACACTCAAGGCTTTTCCTGTCAAAATTATGGTCACCTATTCCCGCTTGGTTTAGTAAAACAAGCGTCAGTCCGACTAAGTACAAACACATACACATGATGATACAATTCCTCTTGGAGAATATTGTCTTATAGTAGTCCTGATGGCAGACACATATGAACCTATTTAGACTCATCATTGCAATCGTCATCAGTGACGTAACACATGATATGGTGCATAGGTTGGCGACGGCCTGACATAATCCAGGTATGCTGTCGAAGAATGCCTCACCTTCCAATTTTGCTGAAATGACAAAAATATAGAATTCAGTGAAATTCAAAGATGTGATTAGAATTGAAACTTTTAAAATAACGATAAAAGACAAGATACAAACATATTAGCAGCGTCGCGAAGCCATATCCCGAATGTACATATTGGAGTGTGGACGGGCAGTGGAGGAGGTGACGTCCCTATTTTGATTGGGATACGAAGTAGGAACATATGAGATTATATCTGGGAGTCTTATGCGTTAACCAGAACTGTAGGAAATGGTTATGAAAGTTCATGAGTTTTTCTGGATTAATATATTTATTCATTTATTTATTTACTTATTTATTTATCTAAAGAAACCAAACGTAGTTGTGAATTTTGGATGGAGCAGGGTAGGCATTGTCTTCTTGAAATTCTTGCTATGAGGCATAGCTTTAACGCAGCTTTATATAACGGAGGCTGAATTCTTTCCAACCGTAAACGGGGTTCCATCGCACACAGCCTTTCAATATCATCCTCCTATCGTCCTGATATGGCTGAAATACTGTTGAAAAGGATGTACACTCGCAAGTCATCTAATTCAACGTATGTGCCTTCTTGGGTTTGATCGTAGGCAGTCTCAACACGAAAAGTTCGTCTTTGTCCCCCCTCCCTCTACTCCCCCCAGAGGAACGCGCTGAAAAGTTGATCTGAGCGTTCAGGCGGAATATCATAAGACTTCCGCCTGAACATCCATATCAATTTTTCAGCACATTCCTCCGCGGAACGGAGGACAAAGACGACTTTCCATGCTTAGCCTTCCTACGAACACCCCCCCCCCCCCCAACAGGCACACAACGTTGAATCAATGTTGATCTAACGCTGAATTAAAGTTGTGTGCCCAGTAGGAAAACTGAGCATGTAAAATTGATAAAAAAACGGGTGAATAAACTAGGTTTAAAGTTCATGTGAAATTGCTAAACAGCCCCACCTACTGATGTCGAATCTAGGCCTAATTAATTCCATTTATTTTGCTTTCCTGTCATATGAACACTTCTGCAGATACTTAGGATCAGATACATGAGACTTGACAAAGAGTTTTGAAATCTCGAAGTCAGAAAAGGAAAACAAAATATGAGATTTACAGCCAAGTGTCAAAAGTCTTTCTTAAATAGGAGTACTATTTTCCATTAGTGCATAAATTTGCAAGTGGGCAAGAAATTTTACTGCGAGGCGTATATTCAAATATTCATAATAACGTTTGCATAGCAAAATACCTAAACACTTCTGCAATATAAACTAATTTTAACTTGCCCTAAACCTACACACAATTAAAAAAAAACCACTGTGTGAATTTCAATATTTTTTTTTCACAAATGACCCGCGACGTGACAAAACCAACAATGTGGTTGTGCGCCCAGCGCAGACTCAGATCAGCCTGGGCATCCGCCCAGTCTTATCAGAGTCTTCGCTGGCCGCATAGCGGTAGCTTAGAACCTTAGCTACCCTGTAAGCGCAAAGCGAAGATTCGGATAAAGCTGGTTGGATGCCCAGGCTGATCTGAGTCTGTGCTGGGCGCACGACCACATTGTTGGTTTTCTCGTGTCGCGGCTCTAATGCAGTTTTCTATTGACGTTAGTCGTAAAGTCGTCCAAATTTTGCTATTTAAAAATTCGGGTGTTGCCTTTAAAAACATACTGTATATCTATGGAACAAACATAAGTTCAATTCAAAATTATTTGATGATGCCCTTATCTTTGTTCATTCTAACCATATAAAATCTAACGTCCTACAATAAGCAGTATTGCTAGAGCAAATTCTATGCACACTGCATTGCAGTATATGGAAAATATCATTTTGGGGAAAGACTTTTGACACTTGGCTGTATGCATGCTCTGACTGACCCTGTGGCTTCCGTGGCCTATTGGATAAGACTGCTGACTTTTAGGCTTTATGTCTTTCACCGCTATTCGAGCCTCGCCCGGCTCACAAGTAAGAAAGCTACGTTCTGTTTGCAGAAGGTAAATTGAGTTTCCCCCGGACACTCTGGCTTTTCGCCCACCTCTGCCTGACAATCGGCTCGATATCAGTGAAATATTATTGAAAGAGCCGTAAAAATGTATCAAAAACATTATCAGATAAGCCCTCGTACAGGTGCAGTTTGGTGACAGATGCGCGGCTCACCCAAACAACAAATTTGCAAAACCAGACATGACATGTGTACAAGCTAAATAGGCACGCCCAGTTTGCATATGTCTTACGGTGTATGACTACGTCTCTGAGCATGTAAACTTGAAACAAAAGGTGAATAAACATAGTTTTAAGTTCAAATACAAGTGAAATTTCTGAGCTGCCCGAGCTAATGAGGTTAATTCCATTCCCTTTGCTTTACCGCCAAATGAGCTCTTATCCGCACACACTAAGGATCGAATATCCCAGAGTTGACAAAAGCATGTAGAAATCTTGACGTCAGCAAAAGATGGGAACCACAGTTAAGTGTCAAAAGTCTTTTTCAACAGTATTTCAGTCATATCAGGACAACAGAAGGGCCATAATGAAAGGCTGTGTGCAATAGAAACCCCGTTACGATTGAAAAGATTTCCGCCTCCGGTGGGATTCAAGCTCGGAACCGCTAGATCAGCAGGCCAGCGCTAAATCCACTGGGCTGCCGGGGCTCCTACTCTTAAAGTAAAGAATTTGCTCCTGGAGGGGCAAATTCTTTCTGTAAGAGTTGAACGCAGTGTTGAGAAGGGATGCAAAAAATAAAAATATCAGAGTTGTTGCCCTGAAAGCGTACCTATTCACCTTAAGACAGATTTTTTCACTCCAATGCCTGGAATCAGATATCAATAAAGAGCTTAGAAGAAAATGTTCATATCGCTCAATGATTCTTAATTAATGGCTGATGGCTTTGAGTACTTTTAGTAAAGCCGCGACAGGTAAACATTGTCCGAAAGCTGCAAACAACGGAGACTCACACCAGTATGCACAGTCAGGTTTTCATGCTGTCATAGTCCTTTTCTCAGGGTCGATACACACAGGGTATAATCGATTCCGCCAATTTTCGCTTCCTGCAGAGACTGTACATCATATCTGGCTTCCGCCGAGACTGTCCGCGAACTCTTGCTTCCTGCCGAGACTTCTGTACATGATAAATGGCTTCCTGCAGAGACTGTCCGCGTGATTCTGCTTCCTGCCGAGGCTCTCGGCAGGAAGCAGAGTCACGCGGACAGTCTCGGCAGGAAGCCATTTCTCGAGGACAGTAGTCTCCGCAGGAAGCAAGAGTTCGCGGACAGTCTCGGCGGAAGCCAAATATGACGGACAGTCTCTGCAGGAAGCGAAAATTGGCGGAATCGATTATACCCTGTGATACATGATCTCAGACTTTTGTGTTTTGTAAATGCAGCCTGCATCCTATTTGCATTGCTTGGATATGCGTACCCGTGGTCAGACCGTTGATAGCGCATATATACTTAATTCCAGAGATATACATTCAATAATACCCTTGATGCTAAATTAACGGTTGTTAAATTATCTTTATAAACCGATCACACATTATCTGACTCGGCTTAAGATGTACTAATGCTTTCATCAAATCTAACTTTTTACTACCATGATTAATTTGAAAAAAGGCTTTTGGATCCTTTTGAAACCAATCAGTCTTTGAATCGACTGCCCAATTAAAATAAAGAAATTTCAGTATGCTTTTTTCTGGTTTCGTCACCAGATACTGTCAGGGTCACTGACGAGGCTTTATTAGCCGAAACTACGTGGTCTGGCCCATGTTCCTACTTCTGAATGTATTGTCTGCTCTTGAAAGAACTTCTTAAGATTTTAATTTGGACGTTAAGAAAATGGTCAAATTGGTATGTGTCACTGAGTAAACTTTTCATGCTGCAGTCGCTCAAAGACAATTGCAAGTACCCACTCATACAAATACACAAGATAACAAGGCATCGCAGGCGATACAAATCCCCTCACACAAGACTACTTGCTCGAGATATTGTCATACCCTATATTTGTGTGAAGTTATGTCAAAATCCGCTGAGAAATGTAGGCCCCAGAGCGATGATAAAGTATTTCTAAAAATAGCCACAGTGACCTTGACCTTGGGCACAGCACCTTGAAAGTCGAACTTGCTCAAGATATTGTCATGCCCTACATATGTGTGAAGTTATTTCAAAATCCGTACAGAAATATAGGCACTAGAGCCCTGACAAAGTTTTTCTTAAAATAGCCACAGTAACCTTGACCTTGGGTGCAGCACCCTGAAAGTCGAACTTGCTCGAGATATTGTCATGCCCTACACTTTTGTGAAGTAATTTCAAAATCCGTTGAGAAATGTAGGCGCTAGAGGGCTGACAAAGTTTTTCTAAAAATAGCTACAGTGACCTTGACCTTGGGCGCAGCACCCTGAAAGTCGAACATGCTCGAGATATTGTCATGCCCTACATTTGTGTGAAGTTATTTCAAAATCCGTTCAGAAATGTAGGCGCTAGAGGGCTGACAAAGTTTTTCTAAAAATAGCCACAGTGACCTTGACCTTGGGCGCAGCACCCTGAAAGTCGAACTTGCTCGAGATATTGTCATGCCCTACATTTGTGTGAAGTTATTTTAAAATCCATTGAGAAATATTGGCACTAGAGCGCTGACAAAGTTTTTCTAAAAATAGCCACAGTGACCTTGACCTTGGGCGCAGCACCCTGAAAGTCTAACTTGCTCAAGATATTGTCATGCCCTACACTTGTGTGAAGTTATTTCAAAATCCATTGAGAAATGTAGGCGCTAGAGCGCTGACAAAGTTTTTCTAAAAATAGCCATAGTGACCTTGACCTTGGGCGCAGCACCCTGAAAGTCAAACTTGCTCGAGATATTGTCATGCCCTACACTTGTGTGAAGTTATTTCAAAATCCATTGAGAAATGAAGGCGCTAGAGTGCTGACAAAGTTTTTCTAAAAATAGCCACAGTGACCTTGACCTTGGGTGCAGCACCCTGAAAGTCGAACTTGCTCGAGATATTGTCATGCCCTACACTTGTGTGAAGTTATTTTAAAATCCATTGAGAAATGAAGACGCTAGAGCGCTGACAAAGTTTTTCTAAAAATAGCCACAGTGACCTTGACCTTGGGCGCAGCACCCTGAAAGTCGAACTTGCTCGAGATATTGTCATGCCCTACACTTGTGTGAAGTTATTTCAAAATCCATTGAGAAATGAAGGTGCTAGAGCGCTGACAAAAGGTGAACATACGTACGTACGTACGTACGTACGTACGTACGTACTTACGTACGGGACAAAACCTATATCCCCTCACCACTTCGTGGTGTGAGGGGATAATAAATTGTCCTTATTGATTAGCTTTGAAATTAAATAACATTTTAATGAGGCAATAGTAAAAATATTGACCCTGGTAGATTTTTAGATACGCCCCACTATGTCCAATAATTCCTATGGTTTATATCCTAATGAAATAATTAATGCTTTCGTCAAGTCCTGACCAGGCAGCAAGTTCTAAATAGAGTAGCAATTTGCTGTGAAGTTCTAAAAGTCAGGCCTACCCGAACGGGAAGTCTCTTCTATTGTACGTATTTGGGGAAATTTTTGAAAAGGAATAAAACAATAAAGAGCAACGAAGTTGTTGTGAAGGTAGCTTGGGAAAGTTGTTTATCTATTGCGTCCTACTTTGCGATTTCTGCCGATCCATTTTTTTTTATTTTGTTCGCGTTCTTTTTTAGTTTCTTTACAAAATGTCCGGAATCTATGATGCAACAAATAGTACTTGCGCAAGCAGAACGAATATGGCCGCCACTTGTACGTGGCCGCCACTGAGCTACATATACAGCCAATACATCTCAAGTTTTCCAAAGTTTCCAAAGTTTACAAAGAGACACAACTTTTGTGACTTTCTGTTGGCTTCGCCAGATGAAAATCATCCTTCCAAAATTGGGTCTTCCCTTTAAGTATTTTACCTCTAAGAAGAAAGGAAGCAAATATGAAAATGGCAGAGATGCTCTTCCTAAATGTATATCAAAACACCTTAATTACCAAGAGATTTTCTGTGTAGGATGTAAGATGAACTTTTATTTACTGAACTGGAAGAACACGTCATACTTCTGAGATATTTGCAGATAGACGGATTGTGCTTTCAAAACAGGTCTTTAAGACGGAAGTAGATAAGTTTGCGGCTGTATTAGAAACCTGTTTTAGACATATATCAAACTGCATATGCCAAGACATGTCTTCGAATAATTGCATGCTGGCCAGTACATGAAAAATCAGCTATGTAAATATCTAACTTCCAATTAATGTCCGATCAAACTACTACTTTCTCCAAGCAGTCTGTTTCTTTGCGCATGTCAGTCTATTTATGTGAAGTTTGGTTTTCTCACAATGAAGCTCAATTGTTCAGTTGTCAGCTGGTTTTAGATATAGACTAAATTACAGGTTGCAAATATAGAACATTAGAGGTCTGCGATTTTATTTCAGCATTAATCAAAGTTTATTGATTAACGTCATTGTAAGCTGATTCGCTTTAATAATAAGAAAGCACTTTCAGACCCAAACATTGAGAGAGAGAGAGAGAGAGAGAGAGAGAGAGAAAGAGAGAGAGTTCACTGCTAGTTTTCAGGAGTATGTAGAAATGCGCAGTAGGACGCGCGTTTTGTCCACTCGTGCTTTTTTACGGGGCCACAGCTCGTGGGTACAAAACCATAAAAGACACATTGTCTCGGTGTATGCTGTGTGTACACTTTTGCCGGTTTGATAAGAACGACGCCTGTGCCGACTTTCACCGACTCTGCTATCACTCACCATCATCTTGATACCAATAATTCCAGCGTTGCAAACACTTGGCGCGGATTTCCTGGTTTATTAGATTGAAAATAATAATCGGACATATCGGACATATACCCCGATGGGAGTCAAGCCCAGACTCCACGCATGAAAGGCGAGCACTAAATCCACTTGTCGAGGCAATCCGCTGCGCGCATAAATAGATGAACGTTTGCACAAACACACACAATACTACAACCACGTACACACATACCCTTACTGCGCATACATGGACAGACCTACCTGTTTTTGGTTTTTTATTTATTGTCGCTTCAGCTTGTGAATGATCAAAATGTTTGTAAAACATGAAATATATTAGTTTGTATTTATACATTACAGCGTCGTTTTTTTCAATATGGAGCCATGTAATCTTACAGGTTAAAGATGCAGGGATGATTTTTCACACCTACCCCCACCCCACCCCCTCACCAAGGAAAAAAATACAAAAAAATATACAGTACAGTCCAGAAATATATTATGTGAAAACTGTTTTTTTCCCATCAAAATATGACTAATTTATCATTTTGTATTTTTTCCCAAACTCACTTATGTGTATCTTATAGATATTGTATATGTGTATCTTATAGATATTGTATATGTGTATCTTATAGATATTGTACATGTGTATCTTATAGATACACATATGTTTGTTTGGAAAAAATACAAAATGAAATGTAAGTCATATTTTGATGGAAAAACAGATTTCAAATATATTTCTGGGCTGTATATGTATATTTTTTTCTTGGTGGAGGGGATGATATGGGTGTAACATAGGTGTGACAAATCACCGCATCTTTAACCTGTGTGTAATCTAAGGGTAAATGATATTTTAGAAAAGAATTTTCCGATTAAATATATTCTACCAGCCGTAGAAGACGTGTTTGCTCAGAAAGAAGATCGACTCTTTTGTGTTGTGAAACTGTATAACAAGGAATAAGTTTAAGTTAAGGTTATACTTTTCGAAAATTTTGAGAGGAATACTGTCCGAGGCAAACAGAAGCCGGCAGTGCCCCACCTCCCCCTCTTCCTGATCCCTAATCATCTGTAGCACTGTTCACACGCACTCCGGAAAGCCGCCCCTTACCTTCGGAGGCCATGTAAGTTCAATTAGCCAAGAAATCTCATGAGAATTTATCCCCATTTCTATAAAAATGCGCTCTACGCTCCTTCCGACAACCGAATCCAAAACGTAATTTTTCCTTAGTCCAAAATGCTAATGCATTATCGGCGAGGACTTATACAGTGGGTGAAGTGTAGTGGGTGAATTGCTCCCCCCCCACACACACACACACACCCATCATCCCGCCCTCAACATCCCCCCCCCCCCCCACACACACACACACACCTTCTTTTTCCCCCTTTCTGATTTGTTTTCTATGTGATATCTGAAACTGTTTTTTGTTATCAGTCGATATGCTGAGTATGTTTTCCTGTTACAGAAACATAGAAATGAAATCATATAGGATAGAAATTAAGAAAAGTTTAATTAAAATATGAAAATCACAATTATACAATACAAATATAGTTATTTAGAAAATAAATAAAATATAGAATATAAACGAAAGTCAACGAATAGTAATGAAATAATCTAGAATACAAACAATGAATTATTGAATAGAAATAATCTAATATAGAATAAAAAAAATTGTACAATAGAAATGAATAGATATTGAATACAAATGATACTGGCGTGCGACCAGTGGTGGCCGCGTACCAGCGGTGGCCGTTTGCATTTTGCACGCGCAATTACGTATTTGATCCGTCTCAGATTTGGCCATTTTGTAAAAGGAAACAAAAGGAACTCCCACAAAAAAACTGGTTAAATTATCTCCCCGGAAGGCAAAAGGTTAAAAATTTCCCAAAGCTACCCTCATACCAACATTATTGCCTTGCCGGGGATCACAACCCTTGATACACACATAATTAAATACAGAAATAAACATGAACAAATTGCTTTATAAATGATTACCTATGACGAAAAAGGTATAACCTGCAACCAGCCTTCAAAAAAGCATCTAAATTATTGTAAATGACAGCACACGTGTAAGCATTATTTATGTTTGTTTTCGACGTAATGTAGCGTGCGCCTACGAAATGACTACGTCAGAGTTTTAAAGTCCGTTTCTGATTGTTGCTTATATTCTATCTGTGCTGAACGCGCTAAAACTATTTAAATCTGACAAAGACCACAGACTTACAATGACATATCATCAAAGTCTAAATCCACAACAAGGTTTTGAAAAATGACCAATTGCTGTTGTAAGACTGCGGTTCACACTGTGATCGCATTCGCTATATTACTTAAAGTGGCCCTATTATGTGAGTCAATGGCACAGTGCCCTGGTAAGTGAGTGGTAGTGAAATGAGGTAAGCAAGGGGAAGTGGATGATAATAATGGAATGCGTTTTGAGAGAGAGTGAGAGAGAGAGAGAGATAGATAAAAGGTAAATATACAGGTCTTATCCAAGAGAGAGAGAGAGAGACAGAGAGAGAGAGACAGAGAGAGAAAGAGAGGTAAATAATAAAAATAAAGTTCTTACCCACTAAGCTCATAGGATCAGCAAAAGCCGTGACGTACAAGTCCGAAATTGCCAAGTTGATAATAAATATTGACTCAACGTTCCTAATCTTCTTACATGTCGCAATAGCTAGTAACGTCAAAACGTTTCCAAACGTACCTCCTGCTGACGCAATCGAGAGAATAATAATCGATGGTATTGCAGTCCAAGGATTTTTAGTGAGAAACTCATGTCTATTAAATATAATGTCTTCCGATTTATCCACATAATCAAAATTGACAGTAGCAACAGTTGAATTTTCAACGTCAACGTCAGTGACAGTCAGATTCATGGCGACGTGGTTTACATCAAATCCAGCCTGTGTTTGCTTTCACACTATTTAAGCCGGCTATGTGAAAATGTGGTCTGGGTAAGACCTGTTTTTTCCCAATACCTAGATATTTTTGCAGTATAACTAACGTCGGTTTTAGAAATTTCCAATTGTCTTAGATTCCAACTGGGATTTCTCGCCTAACATGTAATTAGTTATAACTTAGTGAAGGAATCGGTGATTCTTAACAAAAATGCCTCAATATATAGTTCTAAGTCGAAGTCAATATAGATACGTCATCAAACTATCGACGAAAAAATTAATATCTATACATACTGAAAGACCGTTGAGATTTTGAAACGTACTGTAAACCATTTACGATAATTGTTGGGACAGATAGATCAACGAAACAGTAGATACTCCAAATCAGATTGCTCCAAAAGGAGCTGTCTGATCAGGGTATACACTGCTTGCCATTCAATTATGTATCTATTGGATGATGTTTGATGCATTGTAAAACCAAACTGTTCTCCATAGTCCTTTAAGTGGTAAAAATCACCAAAGCACAAATTATGATACAACTGGTACAGCCTTCCGAATTGATGATAAAATGTCGGTTGATGTGCGTTTTCGTGTCATATAACTCGCAAAAAGGAGAAACATGTTTTTTTTTTTAAAAAATGACAAGTCTCTCCATAAAAATATGGTCTTTATTTCTGGTTCCCCGTTGAGCAATGTAATTACGCAACAGCGAGGCCATGGATGGATGGAATCATTGCCGTAAACCATCTATTAAATACCTGTACCTTGTATTTTTATCTTCTGTACCTTGTATTTTTACCATGTAAATGAAGTTTGTGAAATCGAAAGTAGGTCATTTTAGTTGGCAACTAAAATGACCTAGATATTCTTTAAATCGTTTTTATGAGAATCCAAAGGATGTTTTAATATTTTTCCAATAACTATCAGATCTATAGAGACCGATAGAGCCATGGGGCCTTTAAGGCAATCATATTTGGGCGTCCCACTTTTTCAATATTTTTACGGTGGGAGAAACTGTAAAGAGAACTTGTCAATCGGTTCTGGAGAAAAAAGATTTCTAAAGGTTTTTAGTATGTACTAGAAAAGAGCCCGCGCAAGCGCGGAAATATTTCATGATGGTCAAGTTTATATAAAAAGTGAGTTTTAATTTTTCAATGTAAATGGCCTTAGGCCCAGGTGAAGATATGACCTTTACCATGAATACTCACTAAAGCTTCATTTACCTAATTAGTTGTCTGCATCTACAAACTTTCAGGTAGCAGACTGCATTGTTTCTAAAAAATCAACTTTTTTTCACTTTTTCCTATAGAAAAACCTAAGTGACTCAAAAGTTGACCTTGCCGCAAACAGATCAAGGTCATCCCAGGGTCATCATTTATATAAATTTTGTTGAGCTTTTGAGTCCTTGATGCGACATGCTAAGTTTCAAGGTCATAGGATTTGTGGTTCTGGGGGAGAATTGGTTGATTTGATGCTTAACGTCCACGGTAAACAGCTAAGGTCATGTCGGGACGGTCAGTTAACCTAACCACACTATTCCTGGGCAGGCTTAAATCTCCTAAGCGGTTAACCAGTACTAAGTGCACATACTTTCGCCAGTAACTGACAACTGCCCTTCTTGAATCAGCGGAAGGAGAAACGAAAGTATGTGGCCAGACCGGGTTTCGAACCCAGGACCTCTGACTTATGAGTCAGGTGCCCTACCGATTGCGCTACGCGGCCCGGCGTGGTTCTGGGGGAGAAGATTTTTGATTTTTTTTTTACCATAATAAATGTTTGCCATCTTGGTTATGTGACCTGTCCTGGGTATTTTTTTTTTCTGAAAAAAATTGGGTCCTGGAACGTTTTGGGGGAAAATATTCAAGCCCTCTGAAGACTAAAGGCTTATTTAGCTTCGTTGAATCATTGAAATTGATTTGTCTGCTTCGCTGGAAAAATGCCCTTTCTTACCTGGCGCATGTGTGTTAACCTTAGACATTTTTAATTTTTGTCTTTTCGAAAGTTCAGTTCAGTTTGAATTATCCAAACGACGTTACCCAAGTGGCTCAGCGGTACTTAACCATAGCCGCACACACTTGGCGCCGTGTGTCCGTCCAACTTTTCGAAAGACCATGTGCGTTGAGCTTTATTCTTCAATGGGCGAGTTCGATTGGCTACTCGTATTGACTATCGTTCTGGAAGAAAATGGGTCGTTTCGAGCCAGGGTCGTCGGGACTATGACCATTTAGTTCTTCATCCGTTTAGACATATGAGCAAAAATACAAAAATAAATCGTTATTTATGGAAAATGGCGTACGTTCATGGGTCGGATTTTTGCATTAGGGCCTGCTAAATTTGGACTTGCTAAGCAGAGCGCCGATATAACGACGCAGAACCGAAACGACCGGATTAATTTAAAACGTGTATTCGGGTCCTACTAAAGACAGAAAAGGACTTTTGCCACCGAAAAGGACCGAAAAGAACTTTCGGGCACCGAAAAGGACTTTTTAAATGCCATTTTATGCTATAAAAACGTTTGAAATCTATAAAGGGTAAAATATTTTATTTCTAAACATAATTTTCTAGAACATTAAGTGAAAAATGCCCTTTTCGGTGCCCAAATTCGGCATTTGCGATGTCCTTTTCGGTACATGGCGTCTCTTCACTGACCAGAAGTGGAGTCTTTTTCGGTGCTGTCTTTTTGTTGTAAAATTTTAGGATGAAGATACTACAATTCACAAACTTATTATTCAAGCGCTGATTACTATCATGATGATATTAAAATTTCTAAAACATAAGTTTTATATGACATTTAACGGCAAATAAAAGTCCTTTTCGGTGCCCGAAAGTTCTTTTCGGTGGGGTCAGTCCTTTTCTGTTTTTAGTAGGACCGCGTGTATTCGAGTACACGATAATTTCACTCGAACGCACCCATTGTTGACAAATAAAATTCGACCAATAGTCGAAGTTTCTAGAAAAATACTTGGGAGAATTTAAAAAGAAAGACGAATTTAATTGCCAAATTCTTTAAATCTACGTGAAACTAAAACACACGCTAACCGAAATTATCAATGATAGCAATATGCGAAAGAACCAGTATAGAAATTACGCTTGAAAATGCCACCAATTTTGCAGTTTATGCGTTACTTCGTTTATTTAGTATTATAGATGGGCGAAGTTACCATGTCGATCATGAGACCTGGACCGCTTGAACAAATTTTCATAATCGCAAGGCTTGGAGACTTTAGATGTGTCGACATATTGGGGACCTGGGTTAAATGTCAAAGAACGACTTTGACCTCTTGTACTCACAAATCTTCATTTACCCACTAAGATGACTATATAGACATATATTTTAGACAAAATCTTCTATAATTTCCATGAACTCTTATGTTCTAGCATTTTTCCATCTAAAAGCACCAGAAAGCGAATTTGACATTGCCGTAAAAGGTCAAGGACAACACAAGGTCATCATTTTGAACAATCTTGGTAGTACTAAGGTCTCCAAGGCTACATACCAAGTTTCAAGGCCAGCCAACAATTGGTTCTGGAGAAGATGATAGTTAAACGTTTTACCATACATGGGCATGGCGGCCATGTTTGTCATGCGACCTGGGTCATTTAAACAAATATTCGTTCCCTCCACCACTGGGCAACAACCTACGTCATCCGATGCGTCACTAATTGATCAAAGAACACCTATTCGGACAATCGTCTATTCGTGATAGACCAACAAATCTCCTTATGTTGATAACTTTTCGAGAAAAAGACTGCATGCACCAAATACATTCAGAAACGGACAATATTTCATTATGAAAGTGACTCCATAAAATTTTGTAGAATCCGTAAACACTTTGACTAAAAAAACACAATATAAGGTGAAGCATGTCTGGTCGACCGGTTTGCAAAATCAACTAAATGTCGGTGGCTCGATTACATGTAGTCAGATTGTCCACTCATTACTGTATTTGGTGCACCCAGTGGCTTTTTGGAGATTTTAAAAGTTACAAGATTTAAATGAAAATTACGAACACTGGACCATACAAAATGGTGTAATTCCGAAAATACGTCACTTGCTGATGACGTATGTTGTAAGGGGTGTCTATATGAAATTAAGTTACAACATGTTCAGTGACCTACGAGAACTTGCTTTGAAATTGTCAATAAAATTAATGAGACACCTGGGTCAAAGGTCAAAGAATGACCTTAACCTCTTGTACTATAAATCTTCTGGCACTCATTTAGATAACTGTGTATGCTAATTTGTAGGCCAAAAGTATATTATTCCCACGAACTCTAAGGTTTTAGCATTTTCCCATATAAAAGTTTGACATTGTCGTAAGAAAGGTCAGTATCAATCAAAGGTCATCATCTTGGTAAATTTCTCTAGTACTCAATGATACATGTACATAGCAAGTTTCAAGGTCATCGGTCAATTAGTTCTTGAGAATACGAGTTTTATGTTTTTACCACATAAGGGCATGGCGGCCATGCTAATCGTGTGACTTGGACCATTTGAAAAATGTCTTTCCCCCAACCCCTGGAAACTCTGTGTGAAATTTAGCTACAATTGGCCCAGTGACTTGTGGGGACTTGTTTGAAATTGTCAATAAATGAGAGACCTGGGTCACAAAATCACCTTTATTTATTATTCGTAGTTCTTGAGTACCCGATGCTCCATACCAAGTTTCAGTAAGATCACTTGACTGTTTCTTGAGAAGAAGATAATTTAGTGTGTTTTTTTTTACCATATATCGGCGTGGTGGCCATGTTGGTCATGTGACCCAGTGGCTTTTGATGAATTAGAGGTTTGAAATTTGTCGAAATATGACAGACCTGGGTCAAAGGTCAAAGACTGATCGTGTCCTCTTGTATTCACAAATCTTCATCTACTCATTAAGAGGACTAGATATACCAATTTGTAGGCCAAAAAAACAATTTCAATAAAAAATTATGTTCTAGCATTCTACCATATAAAAGAACCAAAGAGCAAATTTGACATTGCCGAAAAAAAGGTCAAGGTCAACAAAAGGGCATTATTTGAATAATATTGGTAGTAATCGTATACCCAATGCTACATACCAGGGTTCAAGACCATTAGTCAATTGGTTCTGGTGAAGACCATTTTCACCATAACTGGGCGTGGCGGTCATTTTGGTTATGTAATCCAGACCATTTAAACAATATTTCAATCCCGCAAGCCCGGATGCTCTTTATCAAATCTGGTTACAATCGGCCCAGTGGTTCAGAGGAGATTTTTTGGAAATTGTAGAGTGACAGTCGACGACGGACGACGGAGCCTGACTATCCTATAAGCACCCCGGAGTTCGGTTCAGGTAAGATAAAACTTGGGGCACCTTAAAATTACTAATTGTCCAAAAACTAGGCCGTCTTGGAGGGATGACTTGCGATTTTACTTCCTTTCAACAGCATTCAGTCATATATGGACGATATGAAGGGTAATTTTGAGAGGCTGCGTGTAATGAAACTCCGTTTAAGGTTGGAAAGTTTCCGCCTCCAGCGGGCCTCGAACCCGGGACCGCTAGATCAAAGCACTTAACCCATGGAGCTTCCGGGGCTCACTGGTTTAAGCAAGTCACAAAAATGCATACACACATATATCGACTTACCAGGATTTTATAGTTTTAAGCTTATGCCATCTCCTGAATTAGTCAAATTATAACATTCAAATGGGCCTGTTTAGTTAAACAATGCAGTACTGGTAATCCTGAAGTAGTATATACTCTGGATCTGAAATGTTTGCTCACACCGATCTGTTCCAATACTTAGAATGTTTATGGTACACAAAGTGAAAGACAGTTGAGATTTTTAAAAGTAGGAGAAATTGTCAAAAGTGGGAAAAAGTCTCTCGCCGCAGTATATGATATTATAAGCATCTTTCATGGGTGTGAGGTGTCACGAGGGTTACTTTTCGGCATCACAAAGCTTGCCGGGTGACGCCGAACAATGATCCCGAGTGACGGATTTTTCTATCCCCACCTCACACCAATGGTAGATACTTTTTCTTGCACATCACGTTTTGTTTTAACTTTAGAACTGTTAAAATGCCTAATTTTAATGCTTGAGAGGCTTCTGATTGATTTTGAAAGAAGGCGCCGATTTCAACGACCGCCATTCGGTTCTTTTCTCCAACGTCTGGCGGGCATAAACTGACGTCATTTTGCCATCTTCGTGGCGTCATCATCTAAAAAGCCAGCGTCACTTGACGACCCAGATACGTGACCTCAAATGCAACCAATGCATTGAGTGCTCGTGATTTTTATCCGGTCCTGGGTGTGTTTATAATGTTTATGGTACACATAGTGAAAGACAGTTGAGCTTTTTAAAAGTAGGAGAAATTGTCAAAAGTGGGAAAAAGTCTCTCGCCGCAGTATATGGTATTATAAGTACCTTTCATGGGTGTGAGGTGTGACTAAAACAATCTGTCACGAGGGCTACTGTTCGCTATCACGAAGCTTGCCGAGTGACGCCGAACAGTGATCCCGAGTGACGGAATTTTCTATCCGCACCTCATACCCATGATAGATACTTTTTCTTGCACATCACGTTTTCTTTTAACTTTAGAACTTGTTTAAATGCTTAATTCTAGTGCTTAAGAGGTTTCTATTTGATTTTAAAGAAGGCGCTGCTTTCAACGACCGCCATTTGGTTCTTTTCGTCAACGTCTTGCGTGCATAAACTGCCGGCGTCATTTTGCTGTCTTCGTGACGTCATCATTTAAAAAGTCAACGTCACTCGACGACGCAGGTACGTGAGCTCCTATACAACCAATGCATTGACAGCTCGTGATTTTTATCCGGTCCTGGGGCCGTATTTATAAAACGACTTAAGTGGTTGCTATGCTGTTGCTAAGGCTGAATTTCTATGAAGGAGATTCCCTATATCTTTGAAATTTGCTCTGGAGGAACAGTCTGAAAAAGACTGTTCCTCCAGAGAAAATTTCATAGTTGTAGGGAATCTCCTTCATAGAAAATTAGCCCTAGCAACAGCATAGCAACAACTTGAGTCATTTTATAAATACGGCCCCAGGGTGATATAACATGGGTGAGATAAGATTTGTAGGTACAGATGAAGCACGCGGATATCCTTATCTGGTGTGCGAGAAAATATTTGTAGGTACAGGGAAAGCACGCGGATATCCTTATCTGGTGTGCAATAAAAGATTTGTAGGTACAGGGAAACACGCGGATATCCTTATGCGCTGTGCAAGAAAAACTCTAGCACAGTCGCGTATAGAAGCAATGGAAAGTTTCCGTGTTTTATTCTGCAACAATTCACTGTTTCGGAACGCGTGTGTCGAATTGCTGACGTCACTGGCAACTACTGACCTGTTTTGTGACGTTTTGAGACGTTATACGGTATAACGTCTCTTTCTCTTTCTAAAATCGCCATGAAAACGTACATTTACCGTAGACACAGTTAAGAATATTGGCGGGAGCATGAACATGCTGACAGGAAGGTTGGGAATGTTTGAATGAAAAGAATACTTTTTCAGCGTTTTATGAGTGTTGGAATATAAATAGTTCAGCCCTAGCATTGAATTATTGAGTAATAATTCACTGTTTGTCGGTCAGCTGTGAGTAAATATATCACTCGCGCTCCGCGCTCATGATATGATCTACTTTACAACTGACCTCCAAACAGTGAATTATTACTCAACAATTCATCGCTAGAGCTGATCTATTTCTTAAGTATAGTAAAGTCAAGAACTGTTTAATATATATATATATTTTTATTTTTTTTTTGTGAGAACGACATAATAATGAATTACTTTTTTAATTTTTCCAGCACAAGGGACGATTCTGAAGGACAAAGTTGTTTTGAACAAATCTTTCAAGTTTTATATGACTGTTGAAAACTGCAAAACATAATGAGTACACGAGCACTGATAAGCAAAAAAGAAAGATACTTTGCGTTCAAATGTGCGTCCATCTGCAAATTTCCATAAAAATATTCGAATTAAACTGAGAGAGCGGATTCTGTCTTTTAAGAGCAAATTCTTTCCTTCAACAGAGAGGGCAGATTTTTTTTCTTTTTAGAGTAACCCAATTACGAGACAGGATTCACTCAAGAGAAGCTACTAAAGGCGCACTTTCAGGCGACACAACTCTTTCATTTTCATTTTGCCTACATTTCTCTATGGGGTCAACTCTTAGAAGAATGAGTTTGCTCATATTGTAGCCAATTATTTCCTTTAAAGTAGACCCTCCCTTTTACAAGGTTGTTGTCCTCCAGGGAAGTCAACAAGTGGTCATGTAGGTTGTTTCACTTTGTAAAATAGCTGAATAAATGAGATGTTAAGAGGTGTTTCCCTTCGTAAAAATGGCTGAAAAAATGAGGTGTTAAGAGGTGTTTCCCTTCGTAAAAATGGCTGAAAAAATGAGGTGTTACATTTTTGTAAGAGACGTTGCCCTTCGTAAAAATGGCTGAAAAAATGAGGTGTTCAGAGGTGTTTCCCTTCGTAAAAATGGCTGAAAAATGAGGTGTTAAAAGGTGTTTCCCTTCGTAAAAATGGCTGAAAAAATGAGGTGTTAAGAGGTGTTTCCCTTCGTAAAAATGGCTGAAAAAATGAGGTGTTAAGAGGTGTTTCCCCTCGTAAAAATGGCTGAAAAAATGAGGTGTTAAGAGGTGTTCCCCTTCTTAATCAATATTGATTCAACGTTGATTCAACGTCGTGACCTTGAATCACCGTTGATTCAATGTCGATTCAACATTGTGTTTCTACTTGGTCTTGCTTGTGAAAAAGCAATCAAACCACTTGGATGCAGCCAAACACGTTACAAATATCCTACTATCTTATTATATCCAATAGCAATATAATTATTGTCTCTGATTTTTTGTTAATTTTTTAATTTCTGATATTTTGAAGTGGTTGATTAGTCAGACTTCAAGCGCTTATAAAATGAAGGCCATTTGGCATTTGCACTAGAGTTTCCGATGGCAGCAGACTGTACGTCATTGGTAAAAAAAAGACAGACATTGCCCCGAGAGATAATTTCAGCGAAATCATGCATTTCTAAGCACCCCGCCTTTGTCAATTAACGCTGTGCTCCGCTCGAATTTGACTATGCCTCTGTATGATAATCCAAATGGTGTCACAGTGAACAGTGGACGGAGCTTGGGTCGTCCATGGATTTGTTTGATGAATTTTAAAGCATGGAATCCAGATTTGCACTCCAATTTCTTTTAACTTACCATGTCTCAATGATGCTGATGTTCTTATACCTCATTATGCACGTGTGAAAGAGGTGAAAAAATGATCTTGTGACATCAAAAGCGCATTTTGTAACTCAAATCGTGTATATTAAAACTTTGGAAATTAGGCACTCGACTGCCATGCAGGAAAAGTGTTCATGTTTGCATAAATCTGTTTCTTCAGTCATTTGCTTTTAGTAAAAAAAGTGGTTTTGCTCAGGTAAATTGAATATTTCAAAAAAGTGATTTTTCACAAAATGTGAAAATGGTGGTACTCGTGTCTATCAGCACTGTTAAGAATTTTATTGTAAGGCCAAGTTGATAAACACATCAGCTTATTTTAGGAGCCTTGAATGTAAGAGGCCGGTTAGAACTTTTGCTTTTGGCTAGTTACCTTCTTCATTGAAGAATAAACACTGTCATGCTTGTACTTTGTGGCTTAAATCCCCTATTCTATTTTATTCATTCATTTATTTTTCCTTTAATTATCAACGGGTGTGGATATGCGTTTCATGTTAATTCCTCTCCAAGTTTATCATTACGCCAATTACTGGGGAATATTTTGTTAAAGTAAATGCAAAAGAATGGCATCCGTTATACTATACTTATTATTCCCAATCAGGCGGAATGAATACAGAAAAGGCATGAACCATTGAAGATGAAACCCGAGTCTTCAGGAAGAGTCGTACTTTAACCTGGTAACATACGTGGCCATAAGGTCGCCATTGCACTTATACGCACACGGTATGCATATGAGGACAACAATTTATTGGTTATCCCCTCGGGGATAACCATATTAAGATAGGAATTCGTACTCGATTAATGTACGCCGTTTCCTTTTGCTAAATACAGGTCCCACTATTTCTACATTTGGCACACCCTGCTATAGGGTTCTCGCCAGCATCGCTAATGCATGATATTTATAGCTTATATCTTAAAACACTTTATATCTCCCTATACAAACGTTCTGTTATGACTTAACAGTACAGATCAATAACAAGTTCTACTTGATCAACGCTACATGCAGGTGCCACTATTTACCGGTATTTGCTTCCATAGTTTGGCGCACCCAGGTGCAGGATCCCTTCCAGCATTGATGAGACATGAGCTGTAAAATTTATCCTGAACACTTCATCTCGCCTAATACAAGAACCTCACCTAATACAAGCACTTACCAGAGAGTACAGTCCACTTACGAAGAGACATTTCTAAACAGTACAGGTCATCTGACAAAAGTTAAAAGCACTGAAGCTCACCTGTTACAAGCAATCACTAGACAAAAAGAAAAAGGTGTCAAACTCGCCACTTACCTACAGCTTCAACAAATCCAAGAATACAATAAAATTAACTTGAATTGCTGCCAATTTTCTGCTTTACCACTTGCATCCTGTAGATTCATTTGCTAAGGGATAACCTCTCAAGCTTTTTCAAAAGCTGAACTTGTAATTACCTTACGGGAGCAACAGGACGAATCATTTTGAAGGGACGTTCAATAAAGAAATTGGTACGCAGAAACGAAAAACAGGCTGTTTATTGACAAATTAACAAATATTCAGCAGGTTTGCCCTCCAATGATTATCAAACAAAACGCAGCTTATAATCCTATATAGCATTAAAGACCAGATCAGCCCGCGCCAACAGAGTCTTCTCCAATTGTTTCATGTAACAATGATGATATACATGCACATGTTCTAAAACATCAAAATTGTGATCATTGAAGATCCCGAAGCATGTCTTTAGTGTACGCGAGTAAAGCATGTGATTTGTTGCTACATGTAACAGTGCTAATGACCCAAAGAAACTTTTGTAAGAAAAATACAATCCTGTGCCCATAGATATTTGAAGTGCCATGAAAAAAAATCTAAAATTGGGACACCGAAAATAATCATCGTAATTGTCCTAAAAATGGAAGAGTTCGGTTTTACAATTCGTAATGCTTCAAAGAGATCAAGATGGTCAGGCAAACAGTGAAGGCCCCGATCAAACTGCTTCTAAAAAAGAGCAGTCTAGGAGCAGTCTTCGAAGTCTGATCATAATGTGCACTGTTTGTTCAGACCTATCTGTCCTAATGTATATATTTATGCAAATTTCAATGTTGATACCTATTTGCTGAAAACACTAAGTTTTCTTCTATCACTGGGGCCAGTCGGATCTCTCAGTTGGAACGTCGCTTCACGGAATTGACCGAGCGGTGTTCTGGTTGCCGGATCTCTAAGCAGAACAACAAGGATGCCGATGAAAGTTGGTAGATAACGACCAGTTCAAGACCATTATCGGCCGGATAGCTCAAGTTCTAATATCAGGTTAACTGAAAGCCCGCCTGCAGATTTTCAGTTTGACCGAAATCGGCATATAAAGAGACCTTTATAAGACACACAATTGGGTCAATATCAGCATAACAAGGACCCGATAGCATTTCTGATATGAGGTCAAGCTTTAACTGAAATACTATTTGCAAATTTTCAGTCGGGCAGATATCAGCAACCAATGCCGACCCCTATGAGGCTGATATGGGCATGCTTGCTGAGGAGTGAACAGCTACTTTGTTATACCCCCGCAAACTGTGTTTGTGTGTGTGTGTGTGGGGGGGGGGGTTACTGTTTTCACGTCGTCCGTCCGTCCTTCCGTCTGTCCAAAATGCTCATGGTTTCCGCTCAATAACTTAAATTTTAATGATCCGATTTTGTTGAAATTTATATAGTACTTGATAATCAACAACATACAAGTTACGGTCCCCGATAGACGTGAAAATATGCAAATGTTTGGTTACCGCTCAACAACTTTAGTTTCATTTAATGGAGTTCCTCGAAATTTATGTGGTACATGACCATCAACAAAATACAGGTTGAATTTGAAAAGGGAGGTTATGCATCAATTTAGACAGGAATTATGGCCCCTGATAGACATAATAAATGGGAAAATTTTGGTGGCCCGTGATAGATCTGAAAAATAAAAAAATATTTGGTTTCCGATCACAGGAGCATATAATTTCTCTGCTCCTGCCGATCAATAATGTAAGTTTCAATAAATGGATTTTTTTAAAATTTATATGGTATATGACCATCACTAAAATACAGCTTGAGTTCGAAAATGGAGGTTATGCATCAATTTTGGCATGATCTATGGCCCCTGATAGACATAATAAATGGTAAACAATTTGGTTTCTGCTCAATAACTTACGTTTAAATGACTGGACTTCTTCACAATTTATAAGGTTCATGGCTGATATTAAAATACAGTCTGAGTTTGAAAAAAAAGGTTTTGCATCAATTTTGACAGCAGTTATGGACCCTGATAGACCTGAAAACGGCAGAATGTTAGTTTCCGCTCAATACCTTAAGTCTTAATGATCGAATTTCTTTGAAATTCACATCGTATGTGACCATCAACAAAATGCAGGTTGAGTTTGAAAAAGGATTTCGTGCGTCATTTTGTACAGGAGTTATGGCCCATGATAAATCTGAATAAAATGGAAAATGGTTTCTGCTCAATAGCTTAAGTTTAAATCAATAGATTTCTTGAAATTTGTGTGGTACATGACCATTAACAAAATACAGGTTGAGTTTGAAAAAGAGGTTATGTATCAATTTGGATAGGAGTTATTGCCCATGATAGATCTGAAAAAAGAAAAATATTTGATTTCCGCAATAACTTAAGTTTAAATGAATGGATTACTTTGAAATTTGTATGCTGCAAGGCCATTAAAAATTACAGGTGTAGTTCGAAAAGAGAGTTTATGCATCAATTATGGCAGGAGTTTTGGCCCCTGATCGCCCTAAACAAGGAAAAATTTTGGTTTTCACTCAGTCAAATACATGTTCATGTTTTCAATGATGGCTAATGAAACCATTGTCAGCTCTAAACTGTTACAGGTAGATTTTGCTGGGAGGAGGGGTGGGGGGTGGCTATTGAGCCCTGCTTACTGCAGTTTCTAGTTTGGGGCTGCATCCAAAAGGAGTGCTAAGTTGTGCGCATGAAACTAGTTTAAGCCCCTAGTATTTTATGCTACTGCTTGTTCCAAGATGCGAATTCCGGTTGTTGCAGTTCAAGCAGTATGGTCACATGTTTGACTGTTAACATCGCTTTATGTTTCGCATCTTGGCGTGGCAAGGGTACTGAGGTACTAAGTCTACTTCGACCTCGTGAGTGTGCTAGGGTGGGTGGAGGCAGGTTAACATAAACATTTTTGTGACAGGGTGTGTGGCTAGGAAGTTGAAGACCCTACTATTCATGTAATGGCCAAAGCGAAACAAACGTACGAATTCGCATAATTTGAAGTAGAATTATAACCTTTTCATATACATGTACTTGTAATTTAGACCTGAATACATACTTATTCATAATGATAATTGTTTGTTTGTTAATATAATTGGATTTTATCATTTTTTTTAAAACGCTAATCTTTGTAAAACATTGTAACTATCCAATTTCATACAAACTGCACGATGCAGTCCTACAGCGACTTTTGAAAGATCAAATGACCAGCTGATAAGCCATTAGAGAGGTTGCTGAGCGGTCATGAACTCTTTAAAAATTGCTTATACAACTTATTTTTTTTCTTTTCACTGAAGCTGTTAATTAGGGATTCTGAGAAGAAAATTTGAGACAACTGGTCAGCTGCCGGAATTGGAAAATTAGAATGCTATTACTAAAATGGAAAGACAGACAGCTATGGCATTTTGTATACCTTTGTTAATGTACATTTCGTCTGCGTCAGTTACCGGAGATAACTGTTCCGCTTTATTGTTCTTTTTCTATCGGTATCTTGGAAGGTTTTTGACTTGTGACTGACCTTTCCTGGGCAGCCCCGGATCCATGGGGTGGGCTTTGGGGCTTAAGCCCCGCCACCTGCGGCTCTGGATCCAATATAATGCTGGAATGTATGTAATAAGGAGCACCTGACGATAATTTAAGAGATTAGATTGAAATATATGTTGTAACATTTCACTGGAATCGCCTTGCCGAGGCGCCATAACATATAACTGGGGAGGTCAAAAGAGATTATAAACTTGCCACTAAGCCTTCTCCAGTGCTACAGTAGTAAGTTGTTCCATTAAAAATGCAAATTTTCATTCAAGAAGCAATTCGCAAAATCAAGTAATTTTGATTCAACTTTAATATGCCCGGAGCCAAACAACAGACATAGTTTGCAGAATGGAATCAAATTAAAGCAAACTTTGCAGAATGGAATCAAATAAAAGCAATCTGACCTCCCGCCTTCCAAAGATTTTTGTTTTGTTTTTTTAAATTAATATGTACATGTATATAAGTATGAACAGGAAATTGTTTTCGACTGCACATTTTAATCTGCATCGGTTTGTTTTACGATGTTTACAAGTAAATCAACGTCACACGTCTGGTTTTACAACAAAGAATGAGTGATAAAGCACCGTTATTCTAACGTTTTACCATATAAAATAACATTTGGCATGACCAAACCTATCTGCGTTAGTTCAGAGGTATAAAAACATGCTTTCAAATCCCTTGATACATTATTTCTGTAAATTCAACATGCATTTCTTTCTTATAGCTGAATAGAATTCCCCACGTTAATTTTCATTAGTCAAATTGACTACGATTTTCAAATTGACCGCCGATAAATATTCGGTAAGGGCTCAGAAACAAAAGTGTGGATTTTACTTACGTGTGGTTTGAACGCAGTCGTATAAATGGCGTTTCTTTCTGCATCGATAAGATTTCGCAGAAAATAAATAGATAGGCAATGATATGGAATTAATACAATCAAATGCCACATCCCGCCCTCCAAACCAATAGCGAAAGAAGGACACACACAGATTAACAAAGTCACTAAAAACGCACGGTAACCCGAATGAAGACCTTTCCCAAACAGGATGTAATTCAGTTCCCTTATCAAAAACAGCAGCAACATCTATTTTTACCTATTTTCTAATTAAAAATTTTTAAAAAGAAAGAAAAAAAAACAGAAAGAGAAAGCAGAATGGGCAGCTGTTCAGGTGACCATTATGCTAGAGACCATACACACTCGGACACAGCTGCATGTAACAAGGGCGTAGCTGCCTATACGCAAATACGCAGGTGCGTATTGAAATTTTGTCAAATTGACAAAATTTCAACACACACCTGCGTATTTTCTTGCTGAAATGTTGTTAATTGGGCATAATTTTAATACTAACTGCCAACAGACTCGAAAATTTGAAATATCTTAGCGGTATAACCCCCTATTATTGCTCTCAATGAGTGTAAAAAATGATTGTGCGTACTGTGTAATTGCGCCTAGCTACGCCCCTGTGTAACACTGAGGAACCACAACAGAAGTTCCGCCTTGGAACGGACAGTAATGGATTACTGGGGGTGGGTGTGCTTAAACTGGTTTTACTGGATTCCAAACCCTTGGAATCTGCTTCTGCAGTTACTCGAAACATTTAGTTAGCTGTTTGGTCCGCATGAAGATTTCCTAACCCACCAACGTATTGTGACACCTGGAGATCCCTGGGTATCAAACAACACCACTGAAATACTGGAGCTAAAGAAAAACACCAGCTGAACCCCGAATGACTAAGCAACAGACAAGACGAGGTCCGAATCCAACCAACTAAAATAAACAGCATTATGTCGGGCCCATCACTGAGTATGGCGCACGGCCAACCGGCGTACAATTAAAGAGGGGGGCAAAGTTACTGATCATGATTTGATTTACCCGCACTAAACATGCAGACTGCAGGTTCCATTTGTGTTATATCCGGTGTGTGTGTAACGTATGATAATTTTTCTTAACTGATAAGAAATATTAGCCCTAGGAATTTATAGACTAAGTCACAATAAAGCCTGCAAGTTGTCTCTCAAGACTCTCCCCTCCTTTCGATTTCGGAACTGAAATTCGAGGTCAAATGTAATATCACAAACACCTTTTAAAACTGTTCCATATCATTTGGTCTCAACAGTTGTTAAAAGCTGATAGCATGAAATTCTCCGATTTTCGGAATACCTTACTGAGCGAGAAGAATCTTACTTGTGATCTATCCATAACCATGCAAACTGATAGCAAGAAGGCAAGTCAAATTGCTTATCAACAGACCTCAGCTAGCGGATGTCAATTTGAAGCAATACCACCAATAGCATTGCAGTACAATTTCACACCTCGTTTCTTAACTCTAATCGGCTTAGAACAGTCATGAAGACTAACGGCTATATTCAAGAACGGCACTCACACTCCACTCATACTCCACTCATCGAGTTAATCGTCTAGCGGTCACAGGTAGACTCAACTTAGGGCTCGTTGGTATTCACAAAGGTTAGGGAGCTCTGAGTGGACTCGATAAAGTGAGTGAGTGTTGAGTGAGACCGATACCTCCCTTGAACTCAACTCTAGTGTTGTTTATGAATACGAAATAGAACTTAACTGACTTTGGTGCGCACGCTACTCCGATCATTTGCCGTTTTACATATTTATCATTCGTGTTTAGTCATATTTTAGACGAGTCGTCATTTATATGCATTTGATGAACTATTTTATATTCAGATTCGGAAAAAATGAACTACCCCGCCCCTATTACCCCTCCACCCATCACCTAATTATGAAATCTTCGTGATCCATCTTGGGTTTCCTAAGCATGATTTTCATCATCTTCTTGAGCGATAAACTGTACATATTAAATCAAATAAAAGAAAGAATTAAATCATTTGAGAAATGGAAAATAAATTATTTTTCGGATACATGAATTCATTTTACATTATCATTTATGTGTCCTTGTATATATCGGTGAGCCATAGCACAATTACTATGGCAACTAATGAATCTGGTTTGGCTGGATTTTGGTAGCTTTAAGGAATGCCTAAACAGGGTATGACCCTTATTTTCAAGGGAGTATGAGTACATTGTTTGTCCGTTCAGACCGGCATTTATAGTTTTTGATATATCTCATGTCTCCGAGTGTGTTTTTTTAGACAAATAAGTTTTTTTCTATACTGAATCTGATTTCGTTGGCTGGCTAGTTGATTAGGTGGTTGTTTGATTTGAATGCCTCTTTCGGGGCGCATTATATCGTGCCGTCTCACAGAAAGAAAAAGAAGATAAGATAGACGAGAGTAAAAATAAAAACCCAAACACCGTTACTTACCTGCTGCAAACACAGTTGGCTCTTGTTTAAGTTTGAAGGACGCCCCGTTACTGGAAGTTACCCCGCACATCCGACGACCCCGTGAATCTAATATTCACTGTTATAAGTCAGAATATACAGATAAATATGAAGTAGAGGCAGTTTTGCACTATAAACATACAAACATTAGAAAATGTGTGTATTTTACACAGATGATCGCCCCCCCCCCCCCCCCCCCCCCCCCCCCCCCCCCCCCCCCCCCCACGTAAACTGTGTCTGTCATCCCCAACCCATACCCTAAACTTCGATCCTCCTTCTCTTCAAAAAGAAATAAAAAAAAGTCAAATGCTTATCTTTGGTAGGTCTGTAAACGTTGTGTAAAGTTTCATATCCTTTGCTTGATTCCAGAAAGTATACAAAAAATTTAAGCGCGACGGACGGACAGACGGACAGAGGTAAAACCATCGACTGACTCGCGTCACCGATCCATAAAAAATGTGTATTGCAACGTTATTATTTACTGCTTGAAACTGGAGTGAAGCTCGAGTCACACTTGGGAAAGGTGAGGCTGAGATAGCTTCGTGAATACAAAAGTTGAACTCCACTCACACTCTTGTTAATCCCACTCCAGCCACACTTGATGGATACTTACTCGAGTTTGAGTCGAGTGTGAGTGTGAGTTTTGTTCTTGAATATAGCCGTAAAATGCCGAGCAAGCAAATGCTTTAATCAGCCAGTAAATTGCTTCATGTGTATTTTGTCCTTTACATTAACCACCAATCTTTGTTCTTTTCCCCATCATAAAGATCAAAAAAAGGACTTACTTCAAGTTGACTTATAGACGTGATTAAGTACATTTAAATGAGAATCGGATACACTTAAGTTTCTTATGCTTGAAATGTTGGGGTAATTTCGAAGCTTCTATTTTGGTTAAAGGTACAGCGGTATGGCAAAGGCATTGCTTTATTGCTCTGCTTTCCCTGGTGCTGTGACGATAGAAGGTCACAGATATAAATAGATATGCAAATTACAAACTCGGTAGCTTGTGGTCGAGTAAATGTTGGGGTATATAAGCAAATAAACCGCCCTTGGTGGGTGAGCATGCTTTTCCACTGACGGGGTTTGTTTGCAGGTCGGCCCACGTTACGTTTGGTGGCAGCGGTGGGATAATGACAACTGCCAGACCGGAGTTGCCTTACCCATGTAATTCCCAGGCCAAGTCTCGGGACGAGACTTCTCGGAGGGGAAAGTAATGTGACGGTAGAAGGTCACATATATAAATAGATATGCAAATTACAAACTCGGTAGTTTGTGGTCGAGTAAATGTTGGGGTATATAAGCAAATAAACCGCCCTTGGTGGGTGAGCATGCTTTTCCACTGACGGGGTTTGTTTGCAGGTCGGCCCACGTTACATTTGGTGGCAGCGGTGGGATAATGACAACTGCCAGACCGGAGTTGCCTTACCCATGTAATTCCCAGGCCAAGTCTCGGGACGAGACTTCTCGGAGGGGAAAGTAATGTGACGGTAGAAGGTCACAGATATAAATAGATATGCAAATTACAAACTCGGTAGTTTGTGGTCGAGTAAATGTTGGGGTATATAAGCAAATAAACCGCCCTTGGTGGGTGAGCATGCTTTTCCACTGACGGGGTTTGTTTGCAGGTCGGCCCACGTTACATTTGGTGGCAGCGGTGGGATAATGACAACTGCCAGACCGGAGTTGCCTTACCCATGTAATTCCCAGGCCAAGTCTCGGGACGAGACTTCTCGGAGGGGAAAGTAATGTGACGGTAGAATGTCACAGATATAAATAGATATGCAAATTACAAACTCGGTAGTTTGTGGTCGAGTAAATGTTGGGGTATATAAGCAAATAAACCGCCCTTGGTGGGTGAGCATGCTTTTCCACTGACGGGGTTTGTTTGCAGATCGGCCCACGTTACAGTGCTTTTAATCTAGTGGTATGATAAACCTGTTGTTCAACTTCGAACAGTTGTCTAAAGTCATTGTTATCGTATGGTCAACTACCACCTTCCTATTATTATCAAATCTTTATTGCCTCTAGAAATAGCAGCGCCTTTCATTAAACGTATGAGGGTTGTTCAGAAAGTTCTGATTCTAGCCGCATACCTTTGTTTACCGGCATGCTGGGGACAAATGCTAAGCATGTATTGAAAGCACTATATTTTGTCTTTATAATGATACCTAACACTATCCAAAGATATATATTCTTATTGAGTTACAACGTATGTTATTAGGCCCCAGTCATACCACTGGGCTAATTTCATATGTAAATTAATTTTCAGTGTGTCATTCAAGTGAAAAATCATTGTAAATACAAAATAATTTTTGTCAGCTTCTTGTCATTTGTTGCTTTCAATATTCATTCAAAAGTTGGAAGGGCAGCAAACGTTATCGATTTAGTCCTTGCAAAGCAATGCGCAGTTCTTATGACGTTAGTGAAAACAACGTCAACGTCATTTTCGAAAGCACATAGCGGCTTCGTTATTTACATCAATTTTAATTTTTCGACGGTTTCGAATTGGCCCGTGCAAAGGCTCTTCCTAACAAGATTTTGAATGTTAAACCCTTTGCTTTTGTTACAAAATCGTTATAATTTTAGTAGAAAGGGAGAATTTGCTACTACATAAAATACTTATTATCTAAATTGAAGGGACGGTATTGAACCCAGATTAAATATATTTTCCGCGATATTTACAGGTCACAGTTGCCTGGGGAATAAGTTTAAGTAGCAATGATGAAAGCAATTCAAAGACTGCTTATATATGAACTATGGCCTTCTTAAGTGAAAATCTGCAGTGGCTGTAGGGTAATCTCTTTCAAAATCGTTATAAAATATGTCCTTTAGAAAATATACACCACGTTTGCAGAGTTGTCCGGACATACCATACCTTTATATATTTTCGCTATCAGAAGTTCTGTATTTATGATGGTGACAAAAAAAAGACGTCACGATCAGAACTTTCTGAACATCCCTCGTACTAGTTAAAATAAAATACAAAAAGTGGGAGAAACTCGAACTTCCAATCATATCTTAATAAAGAAATCTACACCTATCCAACCTACGGTTGCTAAAGCAAACAAGCAAAAACTCGTGTAAAATTCACGTATGTATAGCTTGTTTGCTCGGTGAGTGTTTACCCAATGTGCCACACAGCGCTGGATCGCTATTGAGACAGCGTTGACTCAACGTCACGACATTGAACGGCACTGGGTTTAACATTGATTCAATGCCGAGTCAACGATGTGTGCTTGCTGGTATGTACATGTAGTAGACATATACACTCATGATCCAGCAGTAGTTAGTTATCAGTAGCTACCTTACTATTGACACAGGCGTACAGATAGTTCTTGCACACTAGATAAGGATATCCGCGCGCTTCCCCTGTACCTACAAATCTTATCTCACCCATGTTATCTCACCCAGGACCGGATAAAAATCACGAGCATGCAATGCATTGGTTGGAGGTCACGTATCTGCGTCGTCAAGTGACGTTGGCCTTTTAGATGATGACGTCACGAGGACAGAAAAAATGACGTCACTTTATGCACGCCAGACGTTGACGTAAAGAACCGAATGGCGATCGTTGAAAGCGGCACCTTCTTTCAAAATCAAATAAAACCTCTCAAGCACTAAAATTGCGCATTTAAACAAAATTTATACTAAAGTTAAAACAAAACGCGGTGTGCAAGAAAAAGTATCTATCGTTGGTGTGAGGTCCGGATAGAAAAATCTGTCACTCGGGATCACTGTTCGGCATCAATCGGCAAGCCTCATGATGCCGAACCGTGACCCTCGTGACGGATTTTTCTATCCACACCTCACACCCATGAAAGATACTTATAATCTAGTCGGCCACGGGCATAATGGTAGCTGTTCGGGTTGGTAGCGATCCTCTATGCGCTCCATGTCAGCCCGATTGCAGAGCTTGTATAAGGGTTTCTCTTTGGACGCATAGTTTGGTTGATCCGTCTGCATTCGAGTGTAAAGGATAATAAAAGCATGCGTATAACTGTATCATCTTTATTTTCAAAGATCGTACACATTTATACCTCTGTTATAACATGTATCATAATTCCCCATGTTGTCACTGTATGGACTAAGATGACAATAAAGACATTTTCATTGCATTGAAATGCAGACAGCATACCCAATATAGAGAGATAAAATGTTTTCGAATTTCTCATTATTAAAACAGCCATATGAAAAACAGAATCTTATATACATGTAATATGTCATTTCATATGAAATTTATGAAACTCGCCAAAGGCTAGTTTCATCAATTTCATATGAAATGACCACCCATGTAAGCTCCTTCATTAATGTGCGAAGGTTATATATTTTCTTGAAACACTTTTCTTCCGCAGTTTAAATAATAGACTGATTTGTCACAAATCCATTGTTGTGAAACAGCCCATATATGGAAAACCCTTCACAAAAACACATGAAACACGGAATTTAATAACTTGAGAATGACCATTTGTTTGAGAAAATCTGAAATGTCTGTTCAATTAATTTCAGTTTTAAATGTCATTTATAAAATGCAGAGTATGGCATACAATGTTTGCCATGCTCTGGAACCAATGACGTCATATACTCGTATCTGTTACCTTAGCAGCTAAGAATTCACTTTGATGGCAAAATGACGTAATGGAGACGTCATTCTGACAAGGTACTATGCAAAACAGTTGGTAATGCCATAGTTGCTATGGTAACAGATCAATGGCATCATCTCACTTATAATTTGAGAAGAGCATGACATACATTGTATGCCATGCCCCTCTCGAATTATTAGTGAGATGCTACCTAAAAGTACGATTTTCTCAAACCTATAATACAATCCCAAATAATTTAATTCTTTGTTATTATGGCCTTTATGATTCATTGTGATTGTGGTTTGATTTTAGGGATTTTCTTCCAGGTCTAGAAGTATCACATCCGGTTAACTATGTTTTCAAGGTTGTAACGAAACGAAAAAGAATCATAGTTACCAAACGAATTGGTCATCAGGTCGTTTGGAAACTATGACTTTTTTCGTTTCGTAACAGGTTTTTCGTTTCGTAACCACTCTTTTTCGTTTCGTAACATCACCAGGTCGTTTGGTAACTATTACTTTCTCGTTTCGAAATAGCGTTTTTCGTTTCGTAACATTCCTTGTATATACATAGTTAACCAGGGGTGAGTATTAGTGCCCCATACAGACAGTGGCTACTCTTAGAGGACAGTATTTGCTCTAAAGGAGAAATTCTTTCCTCTCAGAGCAACCGCCGCTGAGACAGAAAGGAATTCATTTATCAAAGATGCAAAAATACGAATACGAATAGTTTATTCAGCATACAATATATACTATAATGTTTATAGCCATACAAACAACAATAAAATGTAAAACAATGGTTAAGTATACTTTTTCAGAAGAGCGAAAAAACAAACAAAACAAAAAAACTTAAAATTTCTTTAAAAAATGGTGGTCAAAACCGGAGACGTATCTGTACACTTCAAGGGCGTAGCTGCCTATACGCAAATACGCAGGTGCGTATTGAAATTTTGTCAAATTGACAAAATTTCAACACACACCTGCGTATTTGCATGCTGAATGTTTGAAAATTGGACAAGATTCCAATATTAACTGCCTACAGACATGAAACTATGAACTATTTTCGGGGATAAACCACTAGACGTCTCCTCAAGAAGTAGGAAATATGATTTTGCGTATCATTCAATTTCTTCTAGCTACGCCCCTGCACTTAATGGTGATTATCACACAGATGTGTGATGAATATAAAAATCTGTATAAAATGCTGAAAATACAACAGATCTTCCCCAAACCTAGCACATGTCTTCTGTATGATGTTTCTCGCAATTGGAATTCCGAAATGCCTGACTTATTGATGTTTAAAAGCGTTTATATAAAAAAAGTTCAAACAGTAATTTGCGGCTCAAAAATCAAAGATCTAAAAAGTAACCATCATTATTGAAACTGCATCTTGGTCTGAAGGCACATCGATGCATTTAGAAAAATGCCATATCAATGACTTTTTCCAATTCTTTACACATTACCAGGTAGAACAGATACATAAAAGGGGGTCTGTGTCCAAATTTTAGACAGGGGAGTCTGTGTTTTCAAGGTTTAATTATTTCACTTACACACACTGGTCATAGTAATGATTATACTGTATAAGTCATAAGGAATACCTGCCTACCCTATATTTAATGAATGCTTCCATTTATCGGCAATATACATGGCCTTGTACATTGTCGAAAATGGAAAACAGGCCACTTTTTTCATTCATCTGTTCAACTTGAACATTTGTGAAAGAGTCTGAAAAAATAATTGCTAGGAAACTAGGACTTTTGAGAGATTTTACATGACAACATATTTTATAGACATCAAAAGTTTGTTGCTCATCCACGTTAAGGTGGCTTGAGGTGCTTGAAAGATATATCAAGGAACAATATGTTCGCTTTGCAGCTTAATGGTCAGTTTTGAGATTTTACAGGTTTTCTGGCACAACCATACAGGAAACGGCATTCTCCCTCTTTTGCCATAAGACATAATAAATAATTACTGTGCCTGATAATTTAGTAACATTTTTTTATACTGATATTTATTTTAATATAGTTCAAATTCATTTCAACAGAATCATTAGGCGAACTTAGTGTGTGAAACAATGCTTTTTAAATCAGAAGTTCACACTACTTATCAATACAAGTACAATATATGAAAGTAGATTCAAGAAATATATAACATGAAACCTACATGTGTGTACTATCAACAAGTTTTGAAATAATTTATCATATGGACACATATATGCGCATATGCATTTACATATGCTTATGTAAATGTATACAAAGTACATGAAATACATCCGAAAATAATTATCCAAAGGGATACAGAATAGTAATCATTAATACAACAACCATTGCTTACGTTAGAAAGGGTTGTTGTACATGAAATAGGTAAACAGTATTGTGATTTTCATACATTGATGCCTACATTATTTTCCATAAAATTTGTTTCTAAAACAATTGCTCTTATCTGTGATCCGTAAAACTGCATTTATTTATTCATTTTTTTTATTCTTTTTTTTTTACAATTACTTTTTTGTCAGAGCCAACTTAATTTACACAAAACAGCTTAATATTTTGAGACCGTTCACCGATAACAAAAATTTCTGGTATACGACTTACGAATTTAACTCATATAGATCATAGGGAATTCTCAAGGAACAAACGATTTTTAAAAACAGAACTCTGCAAATTTTTACTGATAACAAACAACAAATAACAAAAACAACACCATTTAAGGTCAGAAATAATTATTACAGGTAATTTCTCATACACAAAATAAGAACTGGTCCCGAAACAAAATATGAAACGCATCTTAAACGGTTTAACGATCAGTTCCCTTTTCAAATCTTTATTTTAGATTTTAGCTCACCTGAGCATGCGCTCAGGATGAGCTATTGTGATCGCTGTGTGTCCGTCGTCTGTCCATCCGTACGTCGTAAACAATTTTTAAACGACATCTCCTCCTAGACCAGAAAGCCAATTTCAGAATAATTTCACACAAATGTTTCTGTTATAGCTCTGTACCGAAATTGCTGAAATGGTTCCACGCCGCTGAATAAGATGGCTGCCAGAGCTAAAAGTAGAATTAAAAAAAAAAAAAAAAAAAACACTTCTCCTCCTAAACGGGTCGGTATATTTTGAAATAACTCATCGGGTCATTTCTTGGTTGACCCTCTACCAAATTGCTCAAACCATTTTGCTCCAATGAACAAGATGCCACCAGAAAAAAAAACAATATAACGACTTCTTCTCCTAAACGGAGACAGATTTTGAAATAATTTCTCAGGTATGACCACCAGAGCTAAAATAGAAGAAAACTTTAAACGACATTTCCTCCTAAACGATTAGAAGCATTTTGGAATAACTTTACAGGAATGTTCCTTGAGTAACATTCCACCAACATTGCTCCAATTGTTTTGCTCCGCCGAGCAAAATGGCGACAATAGCGAAAATAGAAAAGCCTGTTTAGAACTTCTGCTCCTTAAGTGTTACACGTAGACGGATTTTTAAAAAAAAATCACAAAAAATGTTCCTGAGATGTCTCAGGAATGCCTTTTGGGTAAGCCTCCATTAACATTGCTCAACCTATCCGCTCCGCTGATTCGCTGAACAAGATGGCCGCCCGAGCTAAAACAGAAAAACCTTCAAACGACTTTATCTCATATATCGGTAGACAGATTTGAAATAATTTTACAGGAATGTTTCCTGGGTGACCCTATGCCAATATTGATCAAACCGTTCCGCTCCGCTGAGCAAAAAGGCCGCAGAGCTAAAGATGGAGAAAAAACCCACTTCAAACGACTTCTCCAAACGGGTTGGCGGATTTCGAAATAATTTCTTAAGAATATTCCTTGAGTGACCCTCTACCTAAATTGCTCAAACTGTTCCTCTTCGCTGAACAAGGTGGCTGCCAGAGCTAAAATTATATATTAGAAAGACCTTACTACATGTACATAGGGATGATTTTTGTGTGACCCTTGACCAAAAGTAAGAAGTAAAATTCTCAGGAGCTGACACAATTCAATTCTAGATCCAACCCAAGACACCATCTGAGAAAGAGACAACACAAAACTAGTCATCACCAAATACAAACACCTGCGGCAGCCATGTGAACAGCTATTTCCCATGTAGGTGGTCAACGTGCTAGCCTGAACATCACAAACAATATATCAATAAAAGAAATAGCAACTAACAACACATGAAACAACCAAAAAGAACCAAATTTGTTAATCCTTTTTTGGTACGTACATATTACTACTACATAAACAAGAAAACCAGGGGAATGCACCTTATATTACCTTCTATTTCATTTGTACAATATGGATCATGTGAGCGATCCAGGGCCGTCATTGCCTTCTTGTTAAACTATACCAGAGGTAGCTAATAAAACTGGCAGCGATGGTCTAACGTAACGGTTTTCCAGAGCGCTAACATCTTTTTATTTAATGCAGGGAAATAAATTTCTGTGATTGGGGTATGTCTGCAAACAAACTGCAGGTGGATGGGCGAAGGGTTGTCATTTGCTACCCATAGATGCTTCGAAAAACAGGTTGATCTGAGTATGGGTGTTAAAACATGGCAGTTTGTTTAAAGTGTTTAAAAACTGCAATGGAAACATTTTTACTTTAAAGACTTCATAAGCTGCAGTAAGTTAAATACACTAACCCTATATGTTATTTGGTTATGAATGGTTGTTTTAGTCCACGATACGTGCCAAGCTGCCCTCAACTATTCAATATTGCAAATGACGACTTTTCTGTGCATTTTGTGTCTTATATTCGTAAACAAAGACAAAAAAAATCGATTTTTATTGTCCTCTGAGACCATTTCCCAAACATACACCTGTAGAGAAGGGCTTTTAAGGCACAAGACACATTTTACCACAATGAGATTCAAATTTGACATGTTCATCCCCTTTTAGCAACAATGTGCTGTTTGTTACCGAGTAAATCAGTAAACTGCACTATGCATAACTTTAAAACAATGCTAAAACTTTAAGTGCTTTTAATATGATATAAGCTTTGTGTTGTAAAGCTGCAAGCTAGGTTATTTATGTATATGTTTCTCACTTTTTTGTTGTTGTTTTTTGTTTGTTTTATAGCCTTAAAAGAATTTGTGTGTACATAACTGAAAATAAACTTTAGGACTTCATACACGTATACCACCAAGCAACTGATATACTTTAATAAAACTATGTCACTGGTGTATTATATGGTACTTTCAAGGAAATTATTCCTCGAATAATTGTATTGATATTTTAGTGGTGGTTTATCATCCTTATCTGGTTGAACTGACCTTATTCTACAGCAGCCCAGCAATATCACATCCAATTATGAATACAATAAGGAATTGTCTCATGTATATACTACGTACCAGAATTGTTTCACTTAAGTGACAAGCTTAGTCTACAGATAGACATCATAAGATACTCCGTCAGCGGACTTTGTGTTCTAAAAGTTTCCAACCCATTACTGTATTTGCATTTCCCCGTGGCATTTTTTGCGTCTCGCAACGGATAGATGGATGGTACATTTTCCTCCAAATATGAAGAGCAAAAATACAAATACAAAATGAACATACAACTAAGAATTAGAATTAGAGCATACTCAGTATATGTAAATATATACTCCTCGCCAAAACAATAGCTTAATGTAAAAATAAATGACAAGGTTATTAAAAACGATAACAATTGAATTCTTTAGAAGTTATTGTATTCTACGGCAACACTTAAAGGTAGGTTCCTGGGCTAGCGATAACAATTATGTTCACAAAATAATTTCGTCTTTTTCTGGGAAATATTGAATTCTCTTATTTTTCTGAATCTGTTGCTACTGAAAAATCGTCAGATGTTGTAGAAAATAGTCGTTTTCCCTTTGGATTATTTTCTTACGTTGGAATTCCAGTTCTAAAAATAGTTATGTTATATGTCTATAACTAGGCAATTTCTGTTGTCATTCTCCAAAGGTCAGTTTTCTCTTGCCGTGAGCTCTCCTAGAGGTCCTTGCATGGCGGATGGGCTGAAACTATCCCAAAATGCAATGCAGCATGACGTCAGCTGCGGTATCTATTTTTGGCGCGAACTAAAAATAGCGCTAACTGGTGTGCGAAGCAGAGTTAGGAAATCCCTTGCAAAACAGCTTTTCTAATATTTTTTTATTTACACTTTTTGGCAAAACTTATTCATTCCCTTTTTATAAATGATTTCCAACAACTTGGATAAAAGTCATCAACATTATGATGCATTCCAAAGTACAGGAACCTACCTTTAAGATTAACCATTGTGACAGTAGCGAGTTTGATTTGAATATAAGCCCAAAGCGAGCACAGCCGTATGCCCTTACATGCACATTTTGGGAAGAAAAAATATCGTTGTAATGTCTCGTAAGTAACTTTCTGTTACGCCAATTTAACTTTGTAACACTAAATCTTTCTAGCGATAACGAAATTACTCCTTTTATAATCATTAAAACGAAGCATTATTTTCTTTCTAACATGTACATTTTAGGGGCATTTATTTCTGCGCTTGTTTTATGCTTGCTTTGTGCTTTTGGTGTTTTAACATTTCCTCAACATCGGTGATGATGGCAGAATGCATGAAGTTACAACTGAATTATCATGATTTCTAATAATCCATGTACTATTACTTTAAAAATACGCTAAACTTTTGGCGAGGAGGACGAGTATATACAGACAGTATCTCCCCTAATATCCAAATACATGTATATTTACAGGTTTTGACAAGAACCAATCCGCACCAAAATGGGCTGGACAGGTCAAGCAAAACTTAAAGATAGCCCTTCGTTGTGGTACTTGCACTCAGCCCCATTCCGCCCTTAACGAAACAAAACAATAAAGCATAAAGAATGGGAAAGAAAGCAAAGACAACTGAATCTCAAAATTCACTTAAATACAAACGGATCCCATACAAACCCAGTCCAAGACTGGTCGCTTACAAACACCATGTCAGTCTGACAATATCTCCAGCAGGCACATATTGTATAACAACACCGTTAGGGTCGAGTAGCGTACATTTGGACATACCATTGTGAACAGTGAAAATCCAGATGAGACGGAGCCGTCTCATGTCCGAATTTACCTTCTGTCCGAATTTACCTGACTTGGCCCTACTGTATTTGCATTTCCCCTACGCCATTTCTTTTGCGCCCCCGCAGTAATACTGGTAACTGCCTACACATTTTCGCGAATCAGAGTTTAAAGGAAACAGTCGCGAGGTCTTTACATGCTCGATTCTCTAAATGGTTCTGTATATAATAAAAGTTCATAGCCACTCGCGGTGGTTTGGTTTGCGAAACTTTCATTCGCAAAAATATACAAACTAAAACTATTGCAAATATTTACCAATTTGCATTGCTAACTTGAATTAAAATAAAAAGACAGGCAATGACCAGGAAATGTATGCACCATGTATACAATCAGATACTACATCACGCACTCAAAACCAAAAGGGAAAGAATAACATACATGAAATGACAATAGCTAACAAAAGACACGCACGGTCAACCGTGCGGCTCCTTCCCAGACATGTGGTCATTCAGCTACCTACCCCAATTGAAAAAAACAGTAACGTCGATTTCTACCCATTTTATATTTTAAATTACAAAAAAAAAAAACAGCAAAGTGGACAGCCCTACAGGTGAACATACTGCTACAAGACCAAAGACAAGCGGACAGCTGGAATTAATAAACCGCAACGGAAGTGCCCTTTGAACAGGAACAGTCAGTAATAGATTATCTGCGGGGGCGGGAGCTTAAACTAGTTTTACTGGATCCAAGCCCTCGCCCTTAGCTTCCAACCCACCAACTTATACAGCTAAGACAGGCTTCAGTATTGGTTACTGTTAATCGGAAAAGGGAGCGGTGGGATGGGTGGCAGAGGCGCTCAAATCTGCCCAGCAAGCTCGGATTTTCGTTTAACTTTGCCTGTTTATTTCTAGTGACAACAGAGTCATGAAAATGATATTGAGAATCCATTCAACATAACAGGGGTCTTATAATGTCTGCTTGAATTACACCTTGTATAACACTTTGGGTTACCCACAAAACAGTCTGCCTATCTAATTCTTCAGAAAAATCCAATGCTTATTTCATAAAAATATATAAGTAGTCATACAAAATTTAGTGCGACAGACGCGCGTTTCTGTAATTAACTTCTTCAGTGTCGAAAAGATATGATGGGCAGGTCTCGGCAGGCAACGACCGTCAGGAAAGAGATGTCCGATGCAGCAAAAAGCCAAAACAGCTTCAAAGAATGGAAGCCAAACTCCGCTAAGATTCATGTCGCTATGACAAGCCAGTCTTAGTTTTAGAATAATTTAGAAATCTTACCAGATATACATCAAACTGAATAAGGTTACTTTAAATCAGTATTAAAATAGTAGTGACCCCAAAGCTTGAGAATCAGAATCAACACTGAAACACTGACTAACTGGGTTGATGATATCCTCGAGGACAAATTGTCCACCAGAACTAATAAAACATATATTAATCGTTATTTTGATACCACAAATATGTTTGTAAATATTACCGATTGATTTTGATAGCCGATTAAACAGAAATTATTCACAAAAATAAAATAAAATCAGACTTAATGCCTAAGTCAAATAAAAGTGTACGTTATTTATATGAATCTAAGCCAATAGTTGCTTACAAAAGACCGGCTAATATTCATGACATGCTAGTTCACTCAAAAATGAGTAAATCTGTGGCTTCTTACAATGTAACCAAATGTGATAGACGCCGTTGTTCACACTGTTCAACTATTCATGAGTCTGACTGTTTTACAAGTACTACTACATCATGTGTGCATAAAATAAAGCAAAACCTTTCGTGCATTTCCACTGATGTAATATATATGATAACATGTAAGAAATGTAAAGCTCAGTATGTTGGACAGACCCACCAGAAATGTGCTAATCGCATGAACAGTCATAAATTTGATATTATGCATTTTCCAGATATGTTTACCAATGTTTCAGAACATTTCAATTCTCCAGGACATACCATTCACGATTTTTCGTTTATGCCTATTGAAAAAGTTTCAAATAATTGGAAAAGACTGTTAAAGGAAACGTCTTGGATGCACATTCTTGGTACGGTTGCTCCAAAAGGCATGAATTCCAAAGTGTTATTTTAATAACTTATGCCTATTTGACCCCGGGACAGTGTTTTCTATAATCTTTACCTGTGTGCCAATTTATGACTCTGATCAGCCTGCGCATCTGTACTGTCTGATTTCCCTTTAATATGCACTCTACTGCGGCTACTTGGGAAGCCTAAATCCTTCTTACAACCTATGGGAGCTCTAGTCAGAATGCATGGTTGCGCAGGTTGATCTGGGTTTTATCTGGTGTATTTGAGTTTGTAGACATTGCTGTCCTGCGGCTCAGTTTTCATTTAACATGACAGTTATTACAGGCATCTTAATATTTAGCTTTAAGTCAAATAAAGTAATTTACATCTAGTATCTTCTCATACATGTGTAGGTGTCTAGATTCCATATTCATTCAAAACAAAGGTGAGCCGCGACACGAGAAAACTAACAAAGTGGTTGTGCGCCCAGCACAGACTCAAATCAGCCTGGACATCCGCCCAGTCTGATCAGACTCTTCGTTAAGCGCTCAAAGCGCAGATAAGGGTCTAAGCTACCTTCATGCGGACAGCGAAGACTGTGATCAGACTGGGCGGATGCCCAGGCTGATCTGAGTCTGCGCTGGACGCACGACCACATTGTTGGTTTTCTCGCGTCGCGGCTCAGGTGTGTATGTTGTCCTTTCATGTGAGAAGAGTCATAAAACTTTGAAGCCGATAAAATAGATTTCAGACGATCTGTCTTACAGAAATATATATACCACTGAATACCACCTCTATGTGGGTTTTAAAAATGCTTCCAATTTCTTTTAATTTATCATGGATGTATTGCGACGGAAGATTTCAAAAGAATCATCGAATAGCTAAAGTATCTGAATATCTTTTAGGCATTAAGGGTCTCAGTTAGCTGCCTTGAGTAAACACCCTGACATGAACCAAAATACTACCCCCATGCTCAGATCTGTTCAAATCGATTTTTTAAGGTTTCCTTTGAATCGGTTGCCTATGCATATGTCATAGAATATATGTTACTGTTTATGGCAAAATGAATTTAAATTGTAGATCTTGCAAAAAATGTAATGAGCCGCGACGCGACAAAACCAACAAAGTGGTCGTGCGCCCAGCGCAGACTCAGATCAGCCTGGGCATCCGCATGGAGGTAGCTTTGACCCTTAGCTACCCTTTAAGTGCTTAGCGGAGAGTCTGATCAGACTGGACGGAAGCTCAGGCTAATCTGAGTCTGCGCTGTGCGCACAACCACATTGTTGGTTTTCTCGCGTCGCGGCTCTAATGAAGAAAAGAAACTACTTGGTTGGGTATATTCATTTTTGGTGAATGCTCGCAGTCAGGTTTAAAAGTGGATTGCCCTGAATAAAGCTGTGTGCAACACATGGTTGTTACATTGCTTACACTGATCCTCCACAAATGGGGACTGACGATGAAGCACAAATGGCAGAGGACGGGAGATTCTATATGAGCCGCGACATGAGAAAACCAACAAAGTGGCATGTGCGCCCAGCGATGACTCAATTCAGAGACTTGTCTGTGGACTTAAAGAGTAGCTAAGAATCTAAGCTAGCTCCATGCAGACAGCAAAGACTGATCAGACTTGGCGGATGCCAAAGCTGATCTGAGATTTTGCTGGGCAAACATGCTACTTTGTTCGTTTTGTCGTGTCGCGGCTCATGTGTTAGAATGTAACATTTACATTGAACACTACGATTCTTTCCAATTCGTAAATGCAAATATTCACAATTACCGGCTTCCATCAATAGGTCGATTCAAGGAGAACAAAATTAGTTTACCCATTTGAAAACAACCAAAAATAGATCTGTAGTTAACTTGTGTAAAATCCTCTACATCTAATGTTTCTTTCAGTCCCATGCACTCAAGTGAATTAAAAACGCTACATCAAAAATTTAGAATTGTAGGTTTTCATGATAAAATTATGAAGCTGATTTTTATATATAAGGCCAAAAATATCACATGAAAGACATTTGTATTTTTTTTCTCAGCATCTTTTATGTCTGGTTTGTGACGTCACATGTTTTGTCATTTTTATAATGAGGTATATGGCTTTAAAGCACAACTTTTGGAGCAAATTAATATCTTTAAGAGTTTCTTCAAGAGCAGAGAACACATTCAGAAGAAGGAATGTGGGTCAGACAACGTAGTTTCGGCTAATAACGCCTCATCAGTGACCCTGACAATATCTGAAGACGAAACCAGAGAACAGCATGCTGTAATTTCTTAATCATATTTAGGCAGTCGATTCAAAGACTGATTGGTATCAAAAAGGGTCCAAATAATATAAAGACAATGATCTTGAATAAGAATCTAAAATTTCAGATTTCTCTGAATATGCCCTCTGATCTCAAAGGACGAAAATAAAAATAATCTGCACTATGGATGATGTACGGGGAGACGTTTTACGGCCGCCACACGGCACAACACCAGCTGCAGTGAGGTAAAATTAAAATCTTAAAGAGTTCCTTCAAGAGCGAAGAAAATTTACTTAGAAATTAAATGCGCCGGATGATTTACTTTCCAAATGACATGACATTTTTGACCCAGTCTTTGAAAAAGCATTAACAAAAGGATGTTTTTAGATTTGTAATGCCGCTGTTTTCTTGCTTGATAACTATGAAAACATAAAATTCTTATTTTGCCGAATAAGTTTCCATTTGAAGGAAGTGAGATGCAATCAGTCATATATTAGACAACTGTTTTGAAGGAAACGAAAACTAGAATAAATTCTTACGTTCTTACGTCTAATGTCAGTATTGATCAACTAACGTCAGTTTCTGGCGTTTCTTCAGTACAGAAGAAACGCCAGAAACTGACGTAAGCTGATCAATACTGACATTATCCTAGCAGGGATGCGTTTCTATTTAAAGAAAATCATTTCTTGACAACTCGAAGGCTCATTATCTCCGTATAAACAATACCCCATGTGTTTTCCATTGAAAAAGTGTAGAGTTTCTATTTCTCTTGAGTGAACATTCTATAGAGAGACATACCACGCTGTTCGGGAGGACATCGTGATCGGGCGATTATGCTGGGTAATTCTCAGCGCCGGGGCGTCCTATTAAGAATAATAGCAGGGCAAGGGTCTACTGTGCTTTCAGCAGATGCGGGTGAGGGTTGTTTGGACATTTTCTCTCTACTATCATATCTCTTTTCTTTCTCCCTCTCTCTGGGAGACGGCTCAACATAGACTGAAATACTTTCTCAAAGAGCCGTTAAACCCAAAAATCATGAATTAGTGTCAAGGCTAATTAACTGTTCTTTCCTAACAAGCATAAACCATTCCAATAGAACTGTTGCCAAAATATTCTCTTTTACAAATTATCCACAGACATCTTGGGACGCTTCACCAACTAATCTAATTTGGCATTAGAAGCTTCAGTGTAGCTTACCACGTCTCCGGAACAACTTGGCTTTTCTCCTATGGTCTCCCCTCGAGCCCTAGACGTTCCCGTTGTCGACAAATCTGTCTGAAATCTTGCTATCCTACAACTTAATATCTGGCCGTAAGCGTTGGCGAATTTCTTTTGCGTTGTGCAGTAGATAAGCCAGTTGACTGACGGATGCAAGTGAGCAAAGGTGGTAATGTACACATGCGCTTCATGCGAAAATGTGTCGTTTACATCAATAACCATGATTAGCGCATATGGCGCCCAGCATACCACGAATACGGCGTAAATGAGGAACAGCGATTTGACGACATGGAGTTGTAGATTTCTGGTACCCGGTGGTGGAGACTTGCAGTCATTTACTGGGTTCAGGTTGCTTGCCATTTTCTTGGTATGCTTTCTGACGAACACAAATAGCAAAAAATAAGAGATACCAATCACGACGCAAGGAATCCATACCAGTGTCACGGAAAATACTACAGTGAAGGGGTATGTAGCCATTCTGTCCCAGATGCATTCGAGACTCTTCTTGTCGAAACTATGGTCGCCTATTCCAGCCTGATTCAGGAGAACGAGTGTCAGCCCAATGCAGTACAGAGACATACAGATTACTACACAGTTCCTAATTGAAAATACCTTGTCATAGTATTGATGCTGGCAGACAAAGATATACCTGTTTAGGCTCATCATGGCGATGGTCATCAAGGAAGTGACGCATGAAATAGTACAAAGACTCGCCACAATCTGACAGAGGTTTGGTACACTGTCGAAGAAATGTTCCCCTTCCAGTTTGGCTGAAATAAAAAAAGAAATGAATTTTAGTGAACTGATAAAGTGATAAACTGAGATTACAGTGGTGGATCAAGAGGGGGTTCGGGGGGTTCAAACGAACGCCCTCTAAGCCTTCATTATTTCATGTCCATGGGGAATTTCAGGAAAAATTGGTCAAACTGCACAGATCGACCCCTCTCAGCTAATTTGAACCCCCTTTCCAAAATTTCTGGATCCGCCCCTGAGATTATGACGTTTTGTGCAAACAGATTTATTAGCTGTAGTAGTCATTAAAGCCAGTTATTAAACCTTTTCATGATTTCCATACATGTGGAGTCAGATTCTACAGAGAAACAAAAATGGCCTATTTTTTGGAAACAGAATTCCATTTGCAACATTTCAAAAAGTCAAAATAATAGTTTCAGAATTTTGATCGTACATTATTTAAAGTATCCATAGGCCTTCTTGTGGCGAATACGTCTAAATACAAATGATTATGAAATTCACGTTTGGTGTAAACAATGTGGGTTGATGTGCGTATATTGAGTCATATAAAGTGGCAAAAAATAGCGGGAGCATGTTTTCAAAAAATGACAAATTGCTCCACAAATTATGACTTCCTCTTCTGGTTCCTCGTCGAGCGATGCAATATGGACAAACCGGGACATTAAATGGGGCCCCATTTGTACATTGTATTTTTAACGTTTTATTTAAGTTTATGATATTGAAAGTAGTCAATTTAGTGTCAACTAAAATGACTACTTTCAAAATCATAAACTTAAATAAAACGTGTCAACTAGTGTCATAAACTTAAATAAAACGTGTCAACTAGTGTCAACTAAAATGACTAATTTTTAAAACATTTATGTGAACCTCAATGCTGTTTTTTTTTTTTTTTTTTTTTTTGCTTTTAGTTGGCTAAACACGGTCGTTTACGATGACGACACAATAGTGAGAAGCTCGTAGCGATATCTCACGATATAATATAGGCTGAACTTTTACCACTGAAAGAGCAATAGGCCCATTTAAAGATGCATTGGTTTATCTGCTGTTAGCAAATGACTACTTGAAATGTCATGATATTTTTACTTTTAGAACAAAATAACAAACACGTTTACATAAAAATCATTCCCGAATTATCCAAGCGGGCACATGACGTCAAAATGACGTCGCATCGACGTCGATGCAACGTCATTACGTCGCATCGACGTCATTTCAACGTCAGTGCCTGCTGGGATATGATTTCATGCACTTTAAAACGAAACTCATATTGGAATCTTAAAAGTTTATTTTACTTACCGACTATGCTCATAGGATCAGCTACTGCGGTGACGTACAAATCAGATATCGCCAGGTTGACGATAAACACCGACTCGACGTTTCTGATATTTTTACATAGCGCCACTGATAATAACGTCAAGACGTTTCCAAACGTTCCACCTAGAGACGCCGCAGAAAGAACCGCAACGGACGGGATTGCCGTCCATGGATTGGCTCTGAGAAAGTCATGCCTTCCAAACGAACCCTCTGTTTTCATGCTTAAATTTAGATCAGTGCCAAAAGCCGCCTGGGTTACATTTTCGACGACAGCGGATGACAAGTTCATGATTATTTTGATATATTTGCAAAATTTGATTTATTCTTTATTCCAGCTCAGTTCCGTAAAATAAATGCAACCGTTCACAATGCTGAAATGCCAAATTGGACATTTGGTGGTTCCTTATATTAGATCAAAGTCCATCAATTAAATTTTGGACCGCGACACCACAAAACCAACAAAGTGGCACGTGCGCCCAGCAAATACACTGATCAGCCTGGGCATCCGCCCAGGCTGATCAGAGTCATCGCTGTACGCTTAAAAGGTAGATAAGAGTCTAAGCTACCTCTATGCCGACATCAGTCCAGGCTGATCTGAGTCTTCGTGTGGTGCACATGCTACTTTGTTGGTTTTGTCATGTAGCTGCTCAATTACTTTTCTTTATTTTCTCTTTGTCATAGATTATGAGCTCCTTCGAGAGGAAACGGACTACATGGCATATGAAAACAGGACCAAACATGATCAGCCAGTGCTTCCGAGACTTCCATCTTATGCACTCTACGAATTAATTTAGCAACAAGCATATACTAATCAGTCTGCGCTGATGCACTGGCTGATACCAATCTAAGGTGCTTTCTCCTTATGGTAACTTTTGGCGATGTTCAGTATTGTACGCACTTCCTTTATCATGTTACATTTTCCACATTTTCCGCTCATTATTTTCCTGCCCCTCATCAGATGACCCATAGTCTCATGTATTGAAGGGTATTCACTTTTTATGCCACTATCGTCGCCAACACTCGGCATTTTCCGTACCCTCGATTGTCGGGATGATGGGATGAACTACTTTCCATAAGTAATTCAGTAGAAAAATATTTTCTTCTAATAACGTGAGTCTTGAAGTTTTTTCATCTCAAATGTACAGTACCAGTAAAGAGATAGGGTTTTTTTTCTAACGAAACTTTCGACCTAAAATTCACAAAATCAACATTTTGTGCTCAAAACTCAACCTAACGGGTTTTCTTTTGGACACAGTAGAACTTAGTAGAACTTTATTGGCTCGAACAGGCTTGGGACTATGGAACTTAGTTCCAACCAAGGGTAGTTCTAGCCATCCAGGGTTAGTTTCTATATAAAGTGACCTCTGGGGACCCAATAAAAATTCTTACCATGCAGGGTTAACGAGCCATCAGGGTTCTAGCCATTGAAGTTCTATTGTATGTTTGCGTGTGATGAAATAAGACTTTTTTTTTTTTGAAATTGTAAGGCATAAACCATAAACTGCTGATCAATTTTGAGTGAAAAACGAAAAATTAATTTGATTTCCTCTGAAATAAATTAATTACAGACATATTCAGCTTGCTTCTTTTTTGCGGAAGATTGCAGAGAAATAAGTATCGCTTATAAAATTTTGAGCCGCGACACGAGAAAATAAACAATGTGTTTGTGCGCCCAGCGCAGACTCAGATCAGCCTTGGCATATGCCCAGTCTGATGCCTTAGCTTTCCACTTGGAGGTAGCTTAGACCCTTAGCTACCCTTTAAGTTTGATGAATACACAAAATCATGTTTTATGCTAAATGGGCCTGTTCCGGTGCCATGACACCCATTTTTATGTTGAGAAAGCAATATTTAAATGAGCCGCGACACGACAAAACCATCAATGTGGTTGTGCGCCCAGCGCAGACTCAGATCAGCCAGGGCATCCGCCCAGTTTGATCAGACTCTTCGTTAGGTAATCAAAAGGTAGCTAAGAGTCTAATCTACCTCCATGCGGACAGCGAAGGCTCTGATCAGACTGGGCGGATGCCCAGTCTGATCGGAGTATGCGCTGGGCGCACAACCACTTTGTTGGTTGTGTCGTGTCGCGGCTCAAATAATGTTCAAACTAAATGAGCATGTATGGAGCGCATACTTTTTCTGCCGTATAATCTTTTCCACTGGTGAATTCAGAAATACATAAAACAAGCCTCTGCCGTCTGGGTTACTGAAATTTCGAAACGGTGAAACTCCTAGTTTTTTTTTTTGTTTTTTGTTTTTTTCAGTGGACACCGATGCAATTAGTACACGGCGCATCACTTTCAGTAAACTCCTTGTTGAATCGTGAAAACGTCAAAGAAAATGATAACAAGTTATTGTGATTCTTCTACATTGGAATTTTGATAACCAGTCAGTTTCTTACAAAGTTTTGCATATAGAAACTGTCGACTAATCAAAAATGAATTTCTTTGCATGTAATATGTTCTATAAGGGAATCATATTCGCCATTTCTGTTTTTTTTTTTTTTTTTTTTTTTTGTGTGTGTGTGTGTGGGGGGGGGGGGGGGGGGGTAGGTAAAAAGTCATATATATATGTTTTGCATATAGACACTGTCGACTAATCAAAAATGAATTTCTTTGCATGTAATATGTTTTATAAGGGAATCATATTCGCCACTTCTGTTTTTTTTTTTTTTTTTTTTTTTTTTTTTTTTTTTTTTTTTGGGGGGGGGGGGGGGGGGGGGGGTAGGTAAAAAGTCATATATATGTGTTTTAAAACGTCATGTATCGTAGACTTGGGGTGGGGGGGGGGGTAAAAAGTCTTATATCTTTTAAAACGTCATGTATCGTAGACGGACAAGTGGCTTTGATATAAATTGTAATTATGTGTTTGATAGCTTTATGCGGTACGATTTTCTATGGCGCCGTAGTCGAGTAGCTTGGCTACGGAGCAGAAGGTTGTTGCGGAATCATCATTCCTTGGCATTTCAAACCCCATTGGCTCTGGGACTGACATTTACAAGTCCTGGGGTCGTATTCATTTAACCACTTAAGTCGTTGCTATGCTGTTGCTAAGGCCATAAAAGACTGTTCCTCCAGAGCAAATTTCATAGTTGTAGGGAATCTCCTTAATAGAAATTCAGCCTTAGCAACAGCATAGCAACTACTTAAGTCGTTTTATGAATACGACCCCAGTTTCTTCCCCCAGACTATTAAAGATTGGAATTCCCTGGAAGATTCCCTTATTTCTGCTGCTGAATGTGCAGAGGACTCAGTTACTAAGTTTACTTCTCTTAGAAGGGCTAGGGACTAGCTTCCCTGATCACAGGTCCTGGTGAATGATTGTCCTTGGACGTATCACCAGTAAACAATTCTGACTCTGATTCTGATGCGGGCGTCAGCGACTGAAAAGGAACCGCGACACGAAAAAACCAACAATGTGGTTGTGCGCCCAGCGCAGACTCAGATCAGCCTGGGCGTCTGCCCAGTTTGACTAGATTCTTCGTTAAGTGCTCAAAGGGTAGCTAAGGGTCTAAGCTACCTCCATGCGGACAGCGAAGGCTCTGATCAGACTGGGTGGATGCCCAGGCTGATCTGAGTCTGCGCTGGGCGCACAACCACATTGTTGGTTTTCTCGTGTCGGGGCTCAAATGTCTGTCAACCCAGCAATAAATGGCTATCTTGATGGTTAAAGGGAGCGAAGGGAGAAAGATAGTCCCCGCCCCCTTCATATACTGTTCCTAAGATACGATGGGCCTCTAACAATCTCTACCCTTCGGCTACAAGGCTGTGGAATATCTTTACATATGCATTTTTCCATGGCAACGTTATTTTAGGCATTTAGTACTTATTACTTTTTCAAACTCATTAACATTATGTTCCGCTGAATTTTTCTTGTAATACAAGTATCTTACTTTTTATTTGGGTGAGACGCACAACATACACAGTAAAAAATGTTTAGAATCAATGCAAAAAAATGCAGTCCGATTTTTTATGTGTTTAAATCGTAACATGTTCAATTTGCAGCATGTTTAGGTTTATGTTTAGAAATTAAACATGTACAAAACTGGTTATATTTACCTTTTATTTGGAAAATTTCCTGTCAACATTTTCGTCTTTTTTTTTCGTTCTTCATCGGGGAAAAGAGAGAATGGATTCATCCGAAACGCGTAACAGAATAAAACGTGCTTAGCAGACTTTGTCCGGGAAAATAATACAAAAGGCGTACATGTTTAGCTATATGACATATTCCTAAACATGTTTACACGTAACACCTAAACATGTAACCACTTGTGTTTTATAGCTAAGCGCGATTTTTACAGTTTACTACAGGAATGAATTTTATTTTGTGGACTTTGTAATTCGCGGATGTTTACACATTTATTCAGCTTTATTTAAGGTGGTGATAATCACTGATTTGGGACAAAGACAAAAATCTGCATAAAATACTCAAAACAACACTGATCTTTCCAAAACTTAGCAAATGCCTTCTGTATGTTGTTTCTCATAATTTAGAATCCCAAAATGCAGCATTTGTTTATGTTAAAAAGAGTTTTAATAAGAGAAGATCAAAGGGTAATTTTCTGCGAATAAATCTGAAAAATAATATCATTATTGAAAATATACTTAGTGCTTAGAGTACCTTGTTGCATAATGGAGAGCGTCCTAGCAATTATTTTTTCAAACTCTTTCACACATTATCAGGCTGAGCAGAGAAAAAAAGATGCAGTCTGTGTCCAAATTATTTTGTCAAAACACACAGGTGAGACAGGTGAGACTATTTCAACAAGGTTGAACAATTTCATCTACACACCACTGATCATGTCAGTAATGTATTATTTATATTGTAGGTGTTAACATAGGTATGCTTGCCTACCCTATATTAAATAAATGCGTCCAGTGTACATTTACTTTGTACATGGTTGAACATTTGAGAAAAAGCTACTGTTTTCATCTGGTCAACATTACAATTTGAGAAAGAGTTGGAGTAAATAATTGCTAGGACGCTCTTCATTATGCAATAATGCACCTTCAGCACTACGTAAATTTTCAATAACGATACTATTTTTTCAGATTTATTCGCAGAAAATTACCCTTTGATCTTTCATTATAAAAACACTTTTTTAAGCAGCATGTACGTCCATTTTGTATTCTAAACTGTAAAGAACAACAAAAATAAGAAGTCTGCTAACTTTCAGGGAGATACGTTACTTTTTTATGGTTTTATGCAGATTTTTACATTTACCATAAATCACCACCTTAATTTGTGAGTGATTGTGATTTGCCGGTGTAACAAAGTAAAGTGACCCCCATAAAATAATGACCCCCGGTCATAATTCTGTAGAAAAAGTGACCCATTTTCTATTGAATACTGACTCCCGGGTTAATAAATAATGACCCCCGCGAAACTGTCCATAAAATACTGACCCCGGTCCTTATTCTTACAAGAATAATGGTTCCCCGGTCATAATATTGTGACCGGGGGTCATAATTTTTAGGACTCCCCATGAAGCAATGAGCCGGGCCGCGTAGCGCAGTTAAAAGCCAGAGGTCCCGGGCTCGATACCCGATCCGGCCACTTACTTTCGTGGAGATTGATTCTTCCACTTCCGCTGATTCAAGAAGGGCAGTTGTCAGTTACTGGCGAAGCATGTGCACTTAGTACTGGTTAACCGCTAAGGAAATTTTAGCCTGTCCAGGAATACATGTAGCGTGGTTAGGTTAACTGACCATCCCGACATGACCATAGCTGTTTACCATGGAAGTTAAGCAACAACACAACAACAACAACAACAACCATGTTTAGTTCTGAATAGTTAGATCCTTTGGAGGCAAGGAATACAGAAAAGAAACGAACATAGCAGACTCGGTTCAATGTCTGTTCATGACCAGTAAAAGTACGGTGACAAAATTTACGTCTGCAAAATCTCAGAAAGTTTCGTCAGAGCTATATTATATTAAGAATTCAATGAATAGAGGGAAAACAGTGAAGATATAGGTCTAAGATGTTTGTGAAATCAACTATTTCCATTTCTGGCACTTTTTAAAAGTGTTAAAGAATATCATAGGCAGCTAACAATGCCAGCTCTTTTTACTACCTGTTGGCTACTAGCTTTTGATGATCTTATGCAGAGCTTGTGAGGCATAAAACTTTATAGCTAAAACACAGGCAAACTTCACATACCAATGAAATTTTCCTCATTCCACTGCAAGGTGTCCATGGGAAGATTGAGATGTGTATTTGTCAGATTTGCTATAGAAAGAGAAGTACACATGCAACTACATCTTAGTAAAGTTACTGGCATAAAGAAATTTTAAAACTATAAAGCAAATTTTTATTTTTATTTATATATGGACACAAAAGAATTTTTACATATCGAAGTACATATATATTTAATGCAAAATTTATACAAATCCAAGGATTTTTATACAGTATCAAGACATTTCTCTTGATAAATACCTGATATAATTACTCGGGATACTGTGATATCTTAACCCTTTCACAACTGGAAACCTGGGCCCAGTTGTTCAAAACATTGTTAGCCTAACTAGCTCGTTAAAAGGTCAACTGATAATTTTTGTTGAAAATGTAAGCAGCTTTTGCAAAGCAAAAGCTTCTCACATTTTTTTGAACAAAAAAATTGGTGTATCTAAGATATTAACATTTGAAAACGTTATTGTAAAAGATGTCATTAGTTTTGGACAACCAGGTCCTGGTTTGGGGACATATGCAAACAGTGCAGACCCAGTTCAATCTGATCAGGGCCTACACTGTTTGTTTACAGGAATTTTATACAAAATAAAAATGACAAGATTTGCAAGAAACTCCTAAAACTAGAAATGAACTCGTCCAAATAATGTAGTCAAAAAAAGGGCTAAGGTGTATAGGTACACCACCATATTATTCCACCATTTATACAAATGGGGGACAGTTTTTCTACTTCCTGTTTGCAAACAGCACACACCAAGTTCATACGCCACATATTGTGGTCTGATCAAGGTCTACACTGGGACGGTTGTATTGATGGGTCAGATGTTTTCCTTGAGAAATAAGAAAAATTATCTTTTAACTATTCTCAACATCCTCTCTCTTCTAGTGCTCTGATAATGTCTGTACCACAACAAAAGCTCCAGAAAGGGCTTTTCTGATGATTATTATGGGACATTATTTTCTTAATTCTTCATATCACGAAAAAGTGAAGTTTAGGTCACTCAGCAGACTGATGGATGACTTGCAGTTTTATGACCCTTTCAACAGCAAGCCAAAGGAAGGCTGTGTGCAATAAAACAATGATTTATTGAAGACGTGGTATTTTTAAGTAGGTGCCGTAATCCGGTTTATCCTTACCTGCAGCCCTTTACAGTACATGAAACAAAATAATACAAATGATTATGCAAAAGGATTCTTGAACCATATATCCTTGATATATACATATATCCTTGTGCAAAAGGAACCTTGAACCATAAAAGTACAGGAAATATTAAAATAAGCCTGAGCATTTCTGAGAACTGTTCAGTCCTCATTTTTCCAATTTAAGATGACCATGGGCTCTTAGATAGTAACTGCAAAAAGGGAAGACTCTGATCTGACTGTGCAGATGCACAGGCCAATCAGAATGTTTCCTGTTCACACATTCTGAGAGGTACCTATTCATGTGATGCAAATCAAATGTTTGAATTATTGTGTAAAACAAAATAAATAAAAACTAGAGCAAGTGAGCAGGGGCTCACGTATACCCCCGACCAGTGCCACCGCCTAATGAAACCACCGCCTTATGAAACTACTGCCTAATGAAACCAATCTTATACATGGTTTGACCCTAGAAGTAAACTTAGTCACCTATCAAATGGTTCCATCAAAGTATATTATAAATATCAGCAAACAGTACTAACTTAACACAAAACTTTAATGTAAACATATAAGTCTGTGCCCATGACCTTGGTCACAGCTGCATCCAGATGATGTCAACTTATCTGCATGAACATTGACGTAAACTTAGTCGTGTATCAAAAAGGTTTCATCAAAGGATGTTGGAAATGTAAACAAAGACTATAAACTTAACGCAAAACTTAAATGCAAATATACAAGTCTGTGACCTTTGGAAAGCAGCTATGAACCTAAAAGTAAACCTAATCAAATATCAAAAGGTTCCATAAAAGGATACTGGAAATACAAAAGAAGAATATAACCTTAACAGCAGCATCCAAATGATGTCAAGTATTATGCATGAACATTTAAGTAAACCTAGTCATATATCAAAAGGTTTCATTGAAGGATGTTGGAAATATAAGCAAAGAATATAAACTTAACGCAAAACTTTAATGCAAATACACAAGTCTGTGACCTTGACCTTTAGTAAGCAGCAGCATCCAGATGATGTAAACTACTCTGTATGAATCTAAAAGTAACCCTAGTCAAATATCAAGAGGTTCCATCCAAGGATATAAGAAATATGAAAGACTATAAACTTAATGCAAAACTTTAACGCAAATGTTTAAGTCTGTGACCTTGACCTTAGGTCAGCAGCAGCATCCAGATGATGATAAGTATTCTGCTTGAACCTGTAAGTAAATCTAAGCACATACCAACATGCTTCATCAAAGGATATTAGAGACATAAGCAAAATTAAAAACTTAACGCAAAACTTTCACGCAAATGTTAACGGACGGACACACACACGAACGGACGGACGGACAGACGGAATAACGGACGAACTTAATGCAAAACTTTAACGCAAATGTTTAAGTCTGTGACCTTGACCTTAGGTCAGCAGCAGCATCCAGATGATGATAAGTATTCTGCTTGAACCTGTAAGTAAATCTAAGCACATACCAACATGCTTCATCAAAGGATATTAGAGACATAAGCAAAATTAAAAACTTAACGCAAAACTTTCACGCAAATGTTAACGGACGGACACACACACGAACGGACGGACGGACAGACGGAATAACGGACGAACGGACGGAAAGACGAAAACTATATACCCCTCGACATACTTCGTATGTCGGGGGTATAACAACATTTCCACATTGTTTTTTCATGTATATACAAATAATCAACCAATGTCTATGCATCCACCATTTTCAGAGCAAATACATATGAGCCGCGACACGAGAAAACCAACAAAGTGGTTGTGCTCCTAGTGCAGACTCAGATCAGCATGCCTTTCCGCCCAGTCTGATCAGACTCTTTGCTAAGCGCTTAAAAGGTAGCTCAGACTTACCTCCATGCGGACAGTGAAGACTCTGATCAGACTGGGCAGATGCCCAGGCTGATTTGAGTCTGCGCTGGGCGCACAACCACTTTGTTGGTTTTCTCGTGTCGCGGCTCATTATATAACAATATAACCATATTGCAGCATCTATCACAAATAACAGAAATACAAGAGCAAGCACTGTAGGTCAAAATCAGCACACTCTGTTCAGAGTCTGCACAGTTTGCAATTCAGGGCCCAGTTGTTCTATACTAACGACGTCGTTAGTTAACAAGACATTAAAATTTCAAAAATTAATATCATGAAATACACCATTATTTTTTGTTCTCACATATTTTCAGCAAAAAATATCAGTGTATTTGGTTATAAAGTCATAAAACACTTAACATGTTGACCTCTTAACGATCTTGTTAGGTTCACGATGCTTTGAACAACTGGGCCCAGGTATTTTAGAAAACTTCACCTTCTAAATTGAAGGGACTTTTCTAAACTGGAAGCCATATATATCGACATACGTATGAGAGACTTTCCAAGAAGGCAGAGTTGCACCTCAGCAAATATTAAATATTTTTACTATTTAAACTGAATTTTTGTTTTGTTTTTTATGAAACATTCTGAGGTTTAATTTATATCACAATTTTGAGAAAGTCATCTGCCGAGTCTGATCAGAGTCTTTGCTGTCCACAAGGAGGAGGCTTAGGTTTTTACCTACCCTTTAAGGACAAAGTGAGAACTCTAATTAGACTGGGCAGTGGCTCAGACTGATCAAAGTCTTTGCTGGGTACACACGCCACTTCGTCGGTTTTGTTGTGTCGCGGCTCATATGAATATCTTTGATATGGAAAGTGAAGACAGAAACCACCTGAGCAATAACATCTGAGCCGTGACAATGTGGTTGTGCGCCCAGCGCAGACTCAGATCAGCCTGGGCATCCGCCCAGACTGATCAGTCTTCACTGTCGGCATGGAGGTAGCTTAGACCCTTAGCTACCATTTGAGCACTTAACGAAGAGTCTGGTCAAGCAAGGGGGATGCCAAGGCTGATCTGAGTCTGCACTGGGCACACAACCACATTGTTGGTTTTGCCGTGTCGTGGCTCATCTTTGTAGTTAAATCATTCCTGATTCCTTTGTAACTTTGCAAGCAATACAGCTTGGATCAGGAATTTTGGCAAAGCACTGATATCAGTATAATACAGCAATGGATGAAGTATTTTGGCTAAGTGTTGATAAATATACACTTAAAGACATGAATATTTTTGGAAGTGTATAGAAACAACAGCCATATATTTTCTTGGCCTAAATATATAATATATTTTCTTGCCCTAAATATATATGTTTTTCTTGGCCTAAATATATAATATAGTTTCTTGCACTACATATATAATATAGTTCCTTGCCATAAATATACAGTTTCTTGGCCTACATATATAGTACAGTTTCTTGGCCAAATATATGGAATATCATATGTAGTTTCTTGGCCAAATACACACAATATTACATGTATATAACAACATTACAGGTTAAATCAACTACCTCAGACAAGCTGTAAAAATTTCCCACTATTTGTATAATAGGAAAGAACTTTTGTTTTGTTACTTCCTGCCCCCTTCCTCCCCCACCCCCCCCCCCCCCCCCATCCCCCACACCCCCTAAACAAGTCGCCCAAGGGCAACGATCGCTCACCTGCCAGTATATGCTCAGGTCAAGTGGCCAAAAGACCTTGACCTTTCAGTGACATAATATCTTCATCTGGTCATTTAGTTGACCATATATACCATGTATTGTACCTAAGACTTAAATAGTTTCTGAGAAATCCACTGTATAAGCGTTTTCCCATATAAAAGCCTAACATACCAAAGTTGACCATGTCGTAAATTAATTCAAGGTCAACACATGGTCATCATTTGTATAAACTATGATGGGCCAGCAGGCCCGATGCTACATACCAAGTTTCAAGGTCATAGGCCTTTGGGTTCTGGAGAAGAAGATTTTTGAAGGGTTTTTACCATATATGGGCATGGTGGCCATCTTGGTCATGTGACCCAGACCCCGGGTATAAACTTCCGTTCCCCCATCCCACTGAGACTCCATATGAACTTTGGCTTCAATCGGCCCAGTGGTTTCAGAGGAGAAGATGTTTGAAAATCTTGACGACGGATGGTCTGACGGAATGACCTTGACCTTTAGTGACATAATATCTTCATCTGGTCATTTAGTCGACCATGTATACCAAGTATTGTACCTAATACTTAAATAGTTTCTGAGAAATCCACTGTTTAAGCATTTTCCCATATAAAAGCCTAAAGTACCAAAGTTGACCATGTCATAAATTAAGTCAAGGTCAATGCAAGGTCATGATTTGTATAAAATATGATGGGCCCGCATGCCCAATGCTACATACCAAGTTTCAAGGTCATAGGCCTTTTGGTGTTGGAGAAGCAGTTTTTTGAAGGGTTTTTACCATATATGGGCATGGCAGCCATCTTGGTCATGTGACCCAGACCCCGGGTACAAAATTTTGTTCCCCTATCCCACTGAGACTCCATATGAAATTTGGCTTCAATCGGCCGAGTGGTTTCAGAGGAGAAGATGTTTGAAAATCTTGACGACGGATGGTCTGACGGAATGACCTTGACCTTTAGTGACATAATATCTTCATCTGGTCATTTAGTCGACCATGTATACCAAGTATTGTACCTTAGACTTAAATAGTTTCTAAGAAATCCATTGTTTAAGCATTTTCCCATATAAAAGCCTAACGTACCAAAGTTGACCATGCCGTAAATTATGTTAAGGTCAACGCAAGGTCATGATTTGTATAAATTAAGATGGGCCCGCATGCCTGATGCTACATACCAAGTTTCAAGGTCATAGGCCTTTTGGTTCTGGAGAAGAAGATTTTTGAAGGGTTTTTACCATATATGGGCATGGCGGCCATCTTGGTCATGTGACCCAGACCCTGGGTATATACTTTCGTTCCCCAATCCCCCTGAGACTCCATATGAAATTTGGCTTCAATCAGCCTAGTGGTTTCAGAGGAGAAGATGTTTGAAAATCTTGACGACGGATGGGCCGACGGAATGACCTTGACCTTTAGTGACATAATATCTTCATCTGGTCATTTAGTCGACCATGTATACCAAGTATTGTACCTTAGACTTAAATAGTTTCTGAGAAATCCACTGTTTAAGCATTTTCCAATATAAAAGCTTACGTACCAAAGTTGACCATGTCGTAAATTAGGTCAAGGTCAACGCAAGGTCATGATTTGTATAGACTTTGATGGGCCTGCATGCCCGATACTACACACCAAGTTTCAAGGTCATAGGCCTTTTGGTTCTGGAAAAGAAAATTTTTAAAGGGTTTTTACCATATATGGGCATGGCGGCCATCTTGGTCATGTGACCCAGACCCCGGGTATAAACTTTCGTTCTCCCATCCCACTGAGACTCCATATGAAATTTGGCTTCAATCGGCCCAGTGGTTTCAGAGGAGAAGATGTTTGAAAATCTTGACGACGGATGGTCCGACAGAATGACCTTGACCTTTAGTGACATAATATCTTCATCTGGTCATTTAGTCGACCATGTATACCAGGAATTGTACCTTAGACTTAAATAGTTTCTGAGAAATCCACCGTTTAAGCGTTTTCCAATATAAAAGCCTAACGTACCAAAGTTGACCATGTCATAAATTAGGTCAAGGTCATCACAAGGTCATGATTTATATAAATTATGTTTGGCCCGCATGCCCGATGCTACATACCAAGTTTCAAGGTTATAGGCCTTTTGGTTCTGGAGAAGAAGATTTTTGAAGGGTTTTTACCATATATGGGCGTGGCGGCCATCTTGGTCATGTGACCTGGACGAAATATATTAACTTTCGTTCCCCCATCCTGTTAAGGCTCCATATGAAATTTGGCTTCAATCCACCCAGTGGTTTCTGAGAAGAAGATGTTTAAAAGTGTGGACGACGACGCCGACGACGCCAACGACGGACGACGGACCAAGGCTATACTATAAGCTCACCTTCACAGGTGAGCTAAAAAGGAAATAATCTGTCCTAGAAGGTAGGCAAGATAAAATGACAGTTACTTCCCTTGAAAAAGTATCCATTCACCTTAATGAGATACAACAACACAGCTCCAAATAAGGTGGATTTCTGAGAATAATTCTCAGAATTTTTTTTTCTTATTTCTCAATGAAAACATAGGTTGTGACCCTTCATTAGAATCGTCTCAGCGAGACAGTTCTAAATATGGGTCACAACATATGTTTTTATGGAGAAATATGGAAAATTATCCATAAATTATCTGTATTACCCCTTCTTATCTGGACCACTGAACAATATACTTATTCCTCAGTGAAGAGACACATTAGACTGGTTTGTGGTTATATGAGTCTTTTAAGGTGTATGGATACACTCTCAGGTTCTCATACCACTTTTACAAGGGAAACAACTGTTGGAAATTCATTTTGCTTCCTTGAACAATGTAGCCCTTACACGGGATATATCCTTGAAACAGAATTTGCTCCTAGGGGAGCAAATTTTGACCTTTCAGAATTTACTTTAGAGGAAAGGGAGGTTAAAATGAAACAGGCAAAGTTGCTTCCCCTAATGTGTATCAAGATACCTTAATGAGCTACACATAGCATTTCCCTTGCTATGTACACACAAAACAAATTTCAATCAATCACATTAAGCAGTTTTCAAGAACTACTTTTATTTTTCAACAATCCTCATAAGGGTTCCTAATTCTTTCGCTCCATACAAACTCTTTAAAATCTTGCATAAGAAAATTCATGAAAAATTATGCAATATTACAAAGACACAGTCTTGAAGTAAAAGCCCACACTTTACAAATAACAATTTAGCCTCTGTCATTCTCTTAACCTATTCAATATAGCTTGCATATTCTTACCATTGGATTTTCACATCCTGCAAGACGTAGTATTTCTAGCTCTAAATAAGGAGTATTTAATGATAAACTGCAGGATACTTTTTTCTTTCTTTTTGATACCACATGCTGTGACCCCTCAATTGAACTGCCTCAATGAGGCAGTTCAAATGAGGGTCACAGCATATGTTTTTATGACACATAGGCAGTGATATATGATGTGACCCCCTCAAATTAATCTTCCTGACAAGTGGTTCAGATAAGGGATCAAAACATGTTTTGATGGACATTTAACAGAAATTATACCTAATTATCACCAAATATACTCCCTCTTATCTTAAGCTCTGAATTTTCTACACTGAGACCTTGACCCAGCAATTCTAATAACATTCCATTGCATGTTTCTGTGGAAATACAAGAAAATTGATTTTCCATATTTCTCCGTAAAAACATAAGACATGACCCCTCCATAGAAATGTCTCAACAGAGGTCACAATATTTGATTTCATAGAGAAATAAGAAAAATTTATCTCAAATTTATCCATTAAACCCCACTTTCTCAAAAGCATTGACTAACTGCTAAATAAATTCCCCATAAACACACGTTTTTGCCCTCATTAGAATAGAACTATCTCAGTGAGGCAGTTCTAGTACAGAGCAAAAAAAAAAAAAGCATGTGTAATTTCTGTTTGGAAAATATAAGAAAAATTATTTCAGAAATACCAGGCTCTAAGAATGCCAGTGGAGCCAAAATTCTGATACATGGCATTCTGTGAGGATGATACTCAAAGCCTTGAGAGCAACAATCAGAGTTCCAGATAAGCAGGGGTAACAGGGATAATTTACAGATAATTTTCCTTATTTCTCCATAAAACTTATGTTGTGACCCCTCATTAGAACTGTCTCTGAGACAGTTCCAATGAGGGGTCATAACATATGTTTTTGTTGAGGAATTAGAAAAATTATATATGAATTATCCTCAATACCCCTTCTTATCTGGAACTCTGAACAATGTGTGTTTGAGGAGTTTCTCTAGCAATCAGTCAGTGCTCCAGATAAGGGAGATTTTGGGAACAATTCTGAGATGACAGTTCTTATTTCTCACTGAAAATACATGTTTGACCCCTCCCTAAGAACATTCTTATGAGTTCTTATGAGGGTCACAATGTATGTTTTATGCAGAACAATGGAAACTATCAATAAACAATGCCTGTCATCCCTTCATTTCTGGAAAACCTGAACATCTGGTGATTTTGTTAGCTGTCGCAACACCACCATGGTATATTGTTCTCTCTGGCCTTACAACACCAACAACTTGTCCTCTTACACATTTTTTCTAATGTGGTTATTCATTTTTGAAACTTGTACATAAAATTAAAATGATAAAATAAGAACACAGAATTCATCATATCAGTCAATCAAACACATGACTCTACACAGCTCACGCATATACAAACTCAAACCAATGCTTGCTCGCTCTCTCTCTCTCTCTCTCTCTCTCTCTCTCATAAAAGAACAACATATCTCTACGTGATTTCATTACTCCATTTGTACATATTTCATATATTTTTTACACATAGGAAAATCATATTCAAATAGACCATGAAAAAGAATAAATACAACAACAATGCATTATGTTTCAAATATGAAAATATATCAAATGAAAAACACTCCTTGTTAAAAAGCATTTTATGATTGAAGAAATAGAAAGCAACATTCTGCCAGCAAAACAAATTAAGACTACACTGATGTCAAATGAAACTGAACATTATCAGCTTATACAACATAATACAGTACAATGTTTTTCAATATATTGTCCATAAAACAAAATTATCCATCTAGGCCACTTCCATTTTTCTCCTTTAGAACTGTTCTCCATATTATGAAAATTTTGAAATAATCCTATGCTTTTTTCCTTATCTCTCCATGAAACTATGTCACATCGGGATCCCTCACCACTTTAATATGGGGCCACACAATAAGATATATACAAACTAAACAGAAATCATCTTAAAGGCATCATTCAAATCCACTCCTTTCTCAGGTTGTGAGGAAATAATATTAACATGTTTATATAGTGTGAAAACTAAGTTTTATGTGCAATATCTGAGCAGGCTTCAAGTATAGGTAATATTTCAAGTTCAATACACATACAATTACAAAATAATATTAAAATTTCTGTAACTCCACATACGGGATATGTTCTTGTTTTTCATTAAAACCACCTCCCAGAGGTGGCAAGGTGGTTCTAATAAAGAGTCACAACATATTTTTTCATGTAGATCTACTGTATTTTTTCAGCTTTATCAGATTGTATTGCCCCCCCCCCCCCTCCCTCAAAATGTCTCCAAATATCTAAACCACTCAAGTGTGATTCTGCTTTGTGTTCTTTTCTTTCCCAAAACAACTGCAAAAATCTAGATCCATCTTGTAAGACATTTACAATTTTGGGGGGTTTGAATGGTGAAAAACCCTGTCTTGAATCTCAAAAATACAGTATTCTCCTTATCCACACCACCACCATCTACGACTTGTACAATAATCCATGACTCGGTTCCACCAATTTTCACTCTCTGACAAAACTCCTCTGCTCAATTCAGTGAGTTGTTTTTATGTTCTGCCTTGTGTTTATTCTTCCAGTCTTCCGCTAAAATAAACAAAAAACAGCATTTTATCCTAAACATTCAGGGCCTGGTTGTTCAAAACTAACAACATCGTTAGTAAACGATTCGTTAAAATTTCAAACGTTAGTAGCGCAAATGTGAACAAGAGCTGTGGCCTGACAGCATAGCTCGCCTGAACTGGTGCTTGCCCATCTCACATGCATTTGTCAGTATGGCTTGTACTACATAAAACTTCATGCAAGCATGTCCAAGTATTGTCTACATATTAATACAAGACCTGTCACAGGGACAGGATAGCTCACCTGACAGCGCCTTGCCCATCACATAAAAAACTTGAACGTAAAACTTTAACATTTTGCTAACGCCGACACCGCCGCCAACGCCAACGCCTACGCCGACGCCAGGGGTAGTGCAATAGCTCTTCCTGAACTTCGTTCAGGCGAGCTAAAATCAATCTTCGCTGTCTGCATGAAGGTAGCTTAGTCCCTTGGCTACCCTTTAAGTGCTTAACAAAGAGTCTGATCAGACTGGGCAAATGCTCAGGCTGAATTGAGTCTGTGCTGGACGCACAACCACATTGTTGGTTTTCTCAAGTCGCGGCTCATATTATTAAGGTGAATGGATATACAGTGGAACTTCAATCCCTTGAATCTGATTGATGGTTTGTTTACCCTGCCTGACTAGAACTCGGGTCCCTAGAGTGCAGGTGATATAGAAACTAACCCTGAATGGCTGGAACTACCTTTGGCTGAAATTAATTTCCATGGCCTAAAGCCTGTTCCAGCTACTGAAGATCTACTATCTTTCTTTTTCTTCTGTGTCCCATCTCAGAAGGGATCCACTCTTAAAATAAAGACTTTTGCTCCTCTAGGAGCAAATTCTTTCCTTAAAAACTGGACCCAATTTGGAAGCTCCAGAAAAGGAAAACAGGAATTCATGCAGGGTGCCCATTCTTCGAAGGAAATAAAATTCCCTGACTTTTCCCTTAATCAAATTCCATTTTTCCCTGACCAAAATGTCATTATTTAACAGTCGCGACCTGGACAAAACCACTTGTTCCAGAAAAGCAGTTATGGAAAAGCACAATACAGAACTTTAACCATCAAAAATCATAAATTTCCCTGACATTTTAGCATTTTAGGATTTCTCTATTTTTCATAATTCTCCGACTTCCCTGACCTTGAAGAAAATTCAAATTTCCCTATCTTTTCCCTGACCAGTAGGCACCCTGTCATGTTGTTCCTCTTTGTCAAACTGAAGGAAAACACAAAGGTTGGCAAGTCAATATACCAGTACTTCCGGGTCCAGTTGTTCAAAGCATTGTTAGCCTAACGAGCTCGTTAAGAGTTCAACTTGTTTAGTGTTTTATGACTTTATAGTCAAATACACTAATTTTTTTGCTGAAAAAATGTGAAAAGCTTTTGCAATGCAAAAGCTTCTCACATTTTATCAACAAAAAATATTGGCATATTTCAGATATTAATGTATGAAATTTTAAAGAAATGTTAACTAACGATATTAGTTTTGAACAACTGGCCCCTGGAAAGGAGGGGCAGGGGCATTTAAAAGAATTAATATAGTATTCCGTTTCTACTTACTTTGACAATCACGTCCACAGTAGTATCTCACATTCTTTACCCCTTCATCTTTGCATCTGAAACAAGCAAAAATATTTACACTTGCCTCTGATTTTCCATAAATGAACCTATCTGGAGTAACTGTATTCATAAGCAAATGAAGGATAGTCACCCTTGTGTCATGACACCAAACTGACGTTGGGAAAATGGCGCCATTTGATAAAATGCTCGTCTACCGTAAATTCGTTTTTGCATCAACTTTTTACAATTGCTTGATTTTTTATTTTCAAGAGGCGCCATGGTCAAGCAGTTAGAGACACTGTTACAAGGCAGAAGGTTGCCATTTCAAATTCAGGTTGGGCCAGCAAGCAACTGGAGAACTCTCTCTGTCAACCCAGCAGGAAGTGGGTACCTGTTTCAAATCAGGGAAGGATACAGCAGCTAAAGGAGAGGGATGGGCTTCACGTTTCATATGCCGTGCCCAAGTTATAGCTGGCCTCTAGTCCCCACTGCCTTTATGGCCACTAGGCTATGGGAAACCTTTACCTTTTGAGAGTCACTAAATTTTGCTTTAGATGAATGTGTAAACTTCTAGGGGACATAACTTGCCATTTTCATTCTTGCCTTCCTTCTAAATGAGGCTCATCTCTTGAAGGAACAATTTGCTCCCATTTTGCAAGGGCTACGTCCCCAGGCCAGCAAACAGGAAGACACATTAATGAGCCGCGACACTAGAAAACCAACAATGTGGTTGTGCGCCCAGCGCAGACTCAGATCAGCCTGGGCATCCGCCCAGTCCGATCAGACTCTTCCCAAAACGCTTAAAGGGTAGCTAAGGGTCTAATCTGTCTCCATGCAGACAGCTAAGACTCTGATCAGACTGGGCAGATGCCCAGGCTGATCTGAGTCTGCGCTGGGCGCACAACCACATTGTTGGTTTTGTCGTGTCGCGGCTCATTTGGTGCAAAACAATCTTTCTCCATACAGAGACTTTTCTGCCTCAGCTACAAATAGGGGAGACTCGTGTAACTTCGGACAGCGGGTAAATTTGGACAGTAAAATTGTTTCCTTTATATGTCAGTTGTTTGGACTGAAAACAAAAATAACTGGCCAAACAGCGAAAATCCTGAGGAGACGGCTCATTATGATCTAAGACTTAAATAGTTTCTGATCTATAGTTTCTCATTATGATCTAAGACTTAAATAGTTTCTGAGAAATCCACTGTTTAAGCAGTTTCCTATATTAAAGCACAACAAACAAAAATTGACCTTGCCCTAAATAAGATCAAGGGCAACACACGGTCATGATTTTTACAAATTATGATGGGCCTGAGTCCCCAATGCTAAATACAAAGCCAAAAGATCACTGGCCCTTTGGATCTGAAGAAGAAGATTTTTGAAAATTTCTAACATATATGGGCATGGTGGCCATCTTGGTCATGTGACCAAGACCATCTGAACAAACTTAGGGTCCTTTGATCCAGTGCAGCTCCATATGAAATTTGGCTTCAATCAGCCAAGTGGCTTCAGAGGAGAAGATGCTTGAAAAAGATAACAGGCGAGAAAATCTCACTGACCTTGAAAAAAAAATTATCAAAAATTGACCTTGACCTTTAGCAACTAATGTCTTCATCTCATCTGGCATTTAGTTAACCACATATGCCAAATATTGTACCAAAGTTGACAGAGTCAAAAATTAGGTAAAGGTCAATGCACAGTCATCTTTTGTTCAAACTATGATGGGCCCATGTGCCCCATGCTACATACCAAGTTTCAAGGTCACTGAGCCTTTGGTTCTGAAGGGGAAGATTTTTGAAGGGTTTTGCCATATAAGGTCGTGGTGGACATCTTGGTCATGTGACCAAGACCCTGCCAACAAACTTTAGTCCCCCAATCCCATTGAGACTCCATATGAAATTTGGCTTCAATTGGCCCAGTGGTTTCAGAGGAGAGTTGACCATATATACACCAAATATTGTACCTCAGACTTACATAGTTTCTGAGAAATCCACTGTTTAAGCATTTTCCCATTTAAAAGCCTTATGTACCAAAGTTGACAATGTCATGAATTAGGTCAAGGTCAAGGCACACTCATCATTTGTACAAACTATGATGGGCCAGAGAGCTCAATATACCAAGTTTCAAGGTCACAGGCCTTTCAGTTCTGGATAAGAAGATTTTAAAGGGTTTTTACCAAATGTGGGTGTGGCGGCCATCTTGTTCATGTGACCCAGACCCTTTTTGAAGGGTTTTTACCAAACCTGGCTTGGCGGCCATCTTGGTCTTGGTCATGTGACCCAGACCCTGTGAACAAACTTTCGTTCCACCATCCCACTGAGATTCCATATGAAATTTGGCTTCAATCAGCCAATTGGTTGAAGAGAAGATGTTTGAAAATCTTGACGATGGACAGACAGTCATAATGACCTTGACCTTTAGTGACATAATATCTTCAGCTGTTCATTTAGTTGACCATATATACCAAACTTAAATAGTTTCTGATAAATCCACTGTTTAGTGATTTCCCATATAAAAGCCTAACTTACCAAAGTTGACAGTGTCATAATTTAGGTCAAGGTCAATGCATGCATCATTTGTATAAACTATGATGGGCCTTAGTGCCCGATACCACATACAAAGTTTCAAGGTCACTGAGCCTTTGGTTCTGGAGAAGAGGATTTTTGAAGGGTTTTTACCATATATGGGTGTGGCAGTCATCTTGGTCAAGTGACCCAGACACCAGGAACAAACTTTTGTTCCCCCCATCCTACTTAAGACTCCGTATGAAGTTTGGCTTTGATTGGCCCAGCAGTTCTTTAAAAATGGTGGATGACGGACAGATGGACAACAGACCATGGCTATACTAAAAGCTCACCTGGGAGCCTTGGACTTAGGTAAGCCAAAAAACTTACTTCTGACACTTCTTGAAAGCTTTTCTCTCGGGCTCCTTCTTGCCACAGCCTCCACAGATTTTCAAGACTTGTTTGTCATCGCTAGATTTTCCGCTTTCAACTGTCCTCGATTTCTCTCTTCCTTGTTTTCCATTGCTCACTTTATTCTTCCCATTTGTCAGTTTAGTCTCTTGTTTGGGTGGTACAGTTTCCCTTAGGCCAACCCAATCTGTTTTGTTATATCTTTCATTTGGTCCATTTAACAACCTGTCACCAAGCTCTATTCTGATCGTTGGACCAGGTTCATGTGACTTCTTTACTCTAATATTCAGCTTGTCAATATCTTCTGGAGTTATTTTTGTACACAAATCTTCAGGAATAAATTCCTTGGATACAGCTTTAAGAAACGCACTTGTTTGCGAATCAAGATTAGCCAAAGGATTGGGCTTACCACAGGTCTTCATGAAAGAGCCTTTTTCATTGGCTGATCTGTGTGAGCAGGCTCCAGTTGATTTAAATTCTTGTTTAGCAGCTAAAAACTTATCTGCTAATCCCATAGATGTCTTCTTAGTGTCAGATGTCTTCTTAGTGTCAGAGACTGGAGTAGCTTTGGAAGGGCTGTTCTGATTGGCAGATGGGGTAGCAGGTTTAGAAGGACTGTTCTGATTGGCAGATGGAGTAGCAGGTTTAGAAGGACTGTTCTGATTGGCAGATGAGGAAGCAGATTTGGAAGAACTATTCTGGTTGGCTGATGGTGAACTCTTCTGACTGGCTGGTCGATGTTTTTCACAATAATGTGGCTCTGTAGTAGGAGTGTGCTGGATATCTATGGATTTGACAAGCTTGGCTTGCTCTGGACTAAAAATAGAACCATTTCTGTTAATCTCATGTGCTTAAATACCGTATACGCGGTAATTTTCGCGAGTTCAAATTTTCGCGGTTAAGGGTCGAAAACATAAACAAAAAATTTTGTGATCTTTAATTTTCGCGGTAAGCAACCTGCGCGAAAGTAAAACTATTTGTTTTTTACTTGAGTCAGTTCATTCATTAACCTGCGGCAGGGCCGCCGCAGGTTAATGAAAGAACTGGCTCAAGTAAAAAACTCCAGCAACTACCGAAGCAAACAGAAACAAAATATATGAACACTGTGTCTACAGAATACACTTTCTAAAAGACAGGAAATTTTTCGCGATTTAAATATTCCCTGTTTCTAAGTGACCGCGAAATACCGCAAAAAATGGAACACCGGGAAAATTACCATGTATATGTTATTGGTACACCTAAAAACCTTTAATTTTCTTTTTGTCCATGGGACAAATGGAAAATTAATGGTTTCAGATGTCCCAATACTTAAGCACATAAGGTTCTACTAATGGTACATGGTACAGAAAGAAAAAATTATGACAAGCTATAAAATATATTTATAACTATGCCCCCACCCAAAACCTTTAATTTTCTTTTTGTCCATGGGACAAATGGAAAAGTAATGGTTTCAGGTGTCCAAATACTTAAGCACATAAGGTTCTACTAATGGTACATGGTACAGAAAGAAATATTTATGACAAGCTATAAAATATATTTATAACTATGCCCCCAACCATATGCTTGCCTCTCAAAAGGGTTCAACCCTGAATACTTAAGATAGTTGGATACTCAATAACTGTTTTTCTTTTTATTTGTTAAAACAAAAAAGATTTATTGTTCATGATGAAATCAATCAACTGTGGCGTATACACAGTTATAACACACACTAATAATGTCTACCGTAAAGATCCAAAGTTTTCGGGCAGATAGGTCTGTACAAAGAGTGGAAACCGAACCAGAATGATCATTGATTGATTCAGGGTGTCCACAATTCGGGTAAAGCAAATTTCCCTGACTTTTCCCTGACTTTAGTCAAATTTCCCTGACTAACGTTTTTGTATTTTGCACATAAAGTTCTGGCATCTGTTGGCCTCCTCCTGGACCCCTACAGCCAACCCTTTCCACCTTTTACTTTACCAACTGTAATTGTATTACTCTTAATACATGTATTTTCAATTTTATTTTTTTTTGTCTGTTTTTCTTGAAATTTATTTTCTATTTTTATTTTTCTACATACATACATGTACATGTATTTTCAAAAGTTATTCATACTGTTGGATGAGTGCTTGAAATCAAATGCATGTCATAATACAGGGAAATCCGTTGGCCTCCTCCTCCCCTACAGGCAACCCTTACCACCTTTTTTACCACCAATTGTCATTGTATTATTCTTTGTATTTTCAAATTTGTTTTTTAATTGTTTTTCTTTGATTTTGTTTTCTATTTTTCTTTTTCTACATACATGCATGTACATGTATTTACAAAAGTATAAATCTATACTGTTGGATGTGGTGCTTGAAATTAGATGCATGCTAAAATGGACAAAAATACAAGCTAACCAAATAAGATTTATATCTCTTCATAATTATGCACTTCAAAATGAAATTGATACAGGTCTTTTTAGGCACTTCAAAATTTAATGATACAGGTCTTTTTTAGATCATTAAATTTTGAAGTGCCTAAAAAGGCCTATATCAATTTCATTTGAAGTGCATATTTATGAAGAGATATAAATCTTATTAGGTTAGCTTTTGGCATGCTAATCCACAATGTCCTTATCCACAGAGTTAACTGAGCTACAAATCATAGATTAACTGGTCAATCATGTAAAAGATAGAATAAAATTTAACTAATACAAACAAATAAGAATGTTTTTAGTTGTCACATATTAAAACATACATATATATGTTGTACAGTAAGTTTGCTTAACATATCTAAAATATTAAGCAATGCATATGATACTTAATTTTATCAGTTAGAAATGTTGACTACTAATAATTTGTGGACATTTAGTCAGTAGAGTCAAAGTGAAAGACTAAATAAACACGACAGAAGATGAAAAAATATTTTTTCCCTGACTTTTTCCCTGACCGTGGACACCCTGTGATTGATTGATTTGTTGCTTTACGTCCACGGTAAACAGCTATGGTCATGTCTGGACGGTCAGTTAACCTAACCACACTATTCCTGGGCAGGCTTAGACCTCCTAAGCGGTTAACCAGTGCTAATTGCACATACTTTCGCCAATAACTGACAACTGCCCTTTGTGAATCAGCGGAAGGAGAAATGAAAGTATGTGGCAAGACCGGGTATCGAACCCAGGACCTCTGACTTATCAGTCAGGTGCCCTACTGATTGCCCTACGTAGCCCGGCTTCCAGAATTATCAAAGTCTTCACAATTGCCATTCCATCTGCACATTTTTGTAGGCATTACTCTATGGTAGAACCAGAATAACAGGAAAATAAATAGTAAGACAAAGACCAGCTGTGTTTGCAGCACGTGCAGAATGTGGGCTGTCTGTTTTGGGGGTATTTTTAAACTTAAACATTGTTTTTCTAAGGAACAAAATGGTGAATTGTTTGGTTTTTTGTTTTACTCTTTAACATACAATGTAAGTTTTACTAAAATGATAAGTATAAACATGCCCCATTGATTAAATATGTTTTCATGAGGTTTTTTATGAAATTCAATTTTCTTGCATTTTTTTTTTTTTTTAAATGTAAAAAAATACTTATTATCAAGATAACTGCAATATTTTTTACCCCTTTGTTTTGAATATCTTATAATAAAGATGATATGATTTGCAGAAAAGAAAGTGCATTCACTTTCTAGAGAGATGAATTTAAATGGACAATGTGTAAACAGTATGTAGAAATACAAAATATTGATTTTTAGGAAAACAAAACGGTGAAATAAATATTTTTTTTTCTTATCCAAATGTTTTAAGACTCTTTGGGTTATTTAGCTGGTATAATGGTTAGAATGCCCCCCCCCCCCAGTAATTCTATTCAGTATCCAACTACCTTAAGTCAGATCAGGGGCATAACTTGACCGAATATCTATTGAAATACACTAGAAAAATCAATCAGGTCATTTACACTTTACCCGATACTGTAATTCAGATATGAAGATTCAAGCTTAAGCAGTTCTTAAGGTATTTTGTTCACAAGCTTTTCAAATTTACGATGCCTAAGTTAGAAAAGGGGCATAACTCAACAACTATTTACAGAATTTGCTCAAACATCAATCTGATCATCTACACCTTAGTCTGTAAATGTATGCTGAATATAAGATCCTAGCTTTAGCAGAGAACATTGTCATGAGAATCAAATCAACAAACAATTCTTCAGATATTTTGCTCACAAGGTTTTTCCAATATAAAATGTGTAAGTCTGGAAAGGGGCATAACTTAACCACACATTTACGAAAAACTGTCCAGCCATGTGACAAGAAACAGATGCACATCATAACAAGATCTGTCAGCGGGACAGGATAGCTCACCTGACAGCGCCTTGCCCATCACCTAAAAAAACTTTAACGTAAAACTTTAACATTTCGCTAACGCCGACGCTGCCGCCAACGCTAACACTGACGCTGGGGGTAGTACAATAGCTCTTCCTGAACTTCGTTCAGGGGAGCTAAAAATTCAATACTAACATTGCCATGATTATTTTCCCTAATATTACCATATTTAATGGGTTATAGGATGGGAGTTAACCTTTCCAAAATTACTGCAGATATGTAAATCGGTTTTGCGTAATTCAGCTATAAAATGAAGTTTTCTCTTCAAAACAATCCCAAACATCAAGATCTGTCAAAACGGATCTAGATTTTTCGGACTGTTTTGGAAGGGAAAGCCCCAAGTGCTTAAGTACTGGGACACCTAAAACCATTAATTTTTCATTTGGGGAAAAATGGAAAATGTAATTTTCCATTTTTCCCAAATGGAAAATTAATGGTATTTAGGTGTCCCAATATTCAAGCAAATTATGATTAATATGGTATATACATCAAAATTATCAGAATGAGAGTTACACTTACGTGAGATCTTTCTCAAATTCTTCTTTAATGATTTGTAACATTGCCTCAGTCTTCTCGTATTCTTCCTCAGGCATGACCGCCTCTAGTTTCACGCTCATAGTCTGCTCATTCCCTTCTTTGGAAAAACTGACATTAATGTTATGACTCGCGCCTGCAAAGGAAATATACCAGTATTCTTGTTATTAAGCCTGGCCCCGAGGTTATAAAACTTGAGTACATTCTCAAACTCAAAATAAAGCACACTGATTGGCAGCTTGCGAGCACATGCTCGGAAGCAGCCAATCAGTGTGCTTTCTCAAACTCAAAATAAAGCACACTGATTGGCTGCTTGCGAGCACATGCTCGGAAGCAGCCAATCAGTGTGCTTTATTTTGAGTTTGAGATTATCTCAAGTTTTATAACCTCCAACCCAGATTTCTCGTGCAATTTTGCAACAATTCATCTTAAGGTTTATCATTAAAACAACTTCTGTGACTGTTTACAAGCAGGACTTAGGGGAGACCGGGGATAGTTGATGCACTTTTTAGACTTTTTGATATATCTCGTGACCGGCCTGGCCAATTTTGATCATCTTTGCATATACTAAAAGATCTACCTTTTCTGCATTTAAAATCAAATAGTAATCCTTGAATTTTGGTATATTTTCCCTCCATTTAAGTAGATTTCTTTGGCAAGTCAAATGCATCAACTTGCCCCAGTAGTGGGGCATGTTGATGCAATGCTTGGGGCAAGTTGATACAGACATTTTTTCTTGCCTTACAAGTCAATGCAACTGATACTTCAGTAAATTGACCGTTTCTATGGACAAATGGGGATATTCCTGCTTTCTAGTTAGATGCCGCGATTTATCAAAATTGTTTTAGCCATTGATGTTATCTCAAGCGAAAGATCTCTAGAAGGGATGTTTGTATATGAATAATTGAACTATAAAATGATCAAAATATTCTATACTTTTATTTCTGAAACTTAAGAACATTTTAAACAGGTAAATATCATTTCATTGTCATAGTTGCTATATTAAATGAACCGGGCTCCCAGCAGCTCGTACATGTGCGTCCAGCGAAGACTCAGACCAGCCTGTGCATGAGCACAGTCGGGTCAGAGTCTTCGCTTGCCACACGAAAAGTTTTGGAACCTTAGATATCAATAGAGCGCACAGTAAAGACTCTGATCAGACTGCGCGGATGCGTAGGCTGTATTGAGTGTTCACTGTGCGCACATGTAACTTGTTGGCATTGCTGTGACATGGCTGGAATGCTATTGTGTGTTATTTTTTTAATATAATAAAAGAGATACTACAAATCTGAAATGCTTAATAGTCTTGCATCAGTTACAGAGCAAGCCCATCAAAATATTGTGAACAGCTCATGCAGTCCAATAGGATTTTATGGTGTATCAACTTGCCCCATGCTCATTGCATCAACTTGCCCCAACCGTGCCCCACGTGACATTCAGCAAGGTAGACAACTATTACATGGTGTTTTCCTTCAGAAGAGTGTATGATTTTGAAGATTGAAGATTTGTCTACCTGTGTGCATAAATGAATTATGAACAACCAGAAACAAATGCGCGCTAAACGTAAAATTGCAAAATACCTGTAAATTTACTTAGATGTGTCAAAAATGAACTTTTCTTCACCAAATTCTCATTTGTTTTCCAAATTCCGCAAAACTTCAGGAAAAGATGGCGGCAGTTAATTACTACTTTAATTCGTCATTTCTGACGTCCATAATGACGTCATTGTCTTTTTATTCCCACTGCATCAACTATCCCCGGTCTCCCCTAATTCAAATGCTAACTTTTTTTCATGTAAAAATACTTTCATATATGGCACCCAGTTTATCTGGCTATTAAACAGTGTTTATCATATGACGTCGCATCTGAGAGTGTAATAAAGCCATGCATGAAAAACAATAACCCACTAGTGCAAATTATGTTGTAACGTTATACGTTGACATCCATAAAACGTCACGTTTTCTAATGGCGAAATCGTGATGTTTTAGTGCAAATTTTGCTAATGAAATGCGATTTTAGTGTCATATGATAAATAGAATCTTGCATTCGTGCTCCTGTATTATTGAATTTATTAAACTCGTTGGGGAAAACCGATAAGATACTCGGCAAAGCCTCGCATGTTATCTTTTTCCCCAACTCGTTTAATAATTCAATAATACAAATAATACATGAGCACTCATGTCAGATCCTCTATATATCTATCTCTAGAATTATACAATTGCTCAGTCGATTGGCACAAAAGACAGTCTTGTTGAGACTTGTGCAACTGTTTCAGTTACTGAGGAATTGATATTTTTTTAATATTTTCCCATTTTCAGCATCAAGGTTGCTATGGCTACTAAGTCAATGAAGCAATTGGCACAACAATAATACATCTGATAACAGACTACTTTTGGAACATTTTTTGAGAAGATTTGTCCTTATAGCTGTTAGAGCCAACATTTCAATTTTCCCATTAAAAGTCAATGGCGACTTAAAGTTGCCATAGCAAAAGATGAACAATTGGCATAAAAACATTAGGTATTTTTCCCCCATCCCCAAATACCATAAAAAGAGCCTTATAGTTTCAGAAGAGATGTCATCTGAGAAAGGATGGATGACAGACGCTCTCCCAAAGCCTATGCTATAAGCTCCCCTGTGAGCTTTGGCTCAGGGACACCAACAAGTATTACCCTTAAAATTCTAAGTAACTGGACAGACTGGTCTGAGCAAACAGTACAGACGCTGATCAGACTGCTCAAACGAGCTGTCTTATTGGGTACTACACCCTTAGCCATTCTATCTGCATCTTTTGGACACATTACCTGGGGCCGTATTCATAAAACGACTTAAGTCGTTGCTATGCTGTTGCTAAGGCTAAATTTCTTTGAAGGGGATTCCCTACAACTATGAAATTTGGTCTGGAGGAACAGTCTTTGTAAGACTGTTCCTCCAGAGCAAAGGGGGGTATCAATAAGGTGGGTTTTCTGCATCCTACCAAAGTTTTATTTTTTTAACTGATGGTATACTCCAGTGTGTCTAGTTTATTGAACCATATGTGACTTTGCGCGGAAAGCCCTAGTTACTGAGCTATGGGTCCACAGAAGTGGGTGGGGTAATCCAACATGGTTTTAGCCTGTCTTGTAAAAACATTCTCATTTGGTAGAAGAGTACAGCAGACAGACAGGATTTGATAAAATGATTAACAGAACATCTAAACTATATTTCCATATCATTTTATTTGGTTTAATTTGAACATATGTTGTCAAAAAAGACTTCCTTTGACATTCAACATTTTTTGATATTTTTGTCCTCAATTTTCAACATTTCTTGGCCTTATGGCTAAATGAACAGACCAGTTGTCATCAAACTAATGTCAAGGAAGCACCCTGACCAGGACATTCGGATGATGTGACCAGAATATCACAATGACCTAGTTTTCATGGTCGACTGAACACATAAACTTGCTCAGAAGATGTTTTTTCATTTAATTTTGACCTAGAATTACGAACCTTTGGCCAAATTACTATTTTAACTGCTATATTATGCCCTAAACCCCCGTCACTAAAGGTGAAAGAATACATATTGGCTTCAGATCGGATCTCCTTGGCGTCTGCATCTGTGTCTGGGTCACATACTTTGACCTTGGAAACAAGGTCAAGGTCAGATTTTGATGACCTTGACCTTGTTTCCAAGGTCACAGAAGGACTTAATATGTGACACATACACAATTGCAGATGTCAACGAGATCCGCACTGAAGCCAATATGTATTCCCTCACCTTTAGTGGCGGGGGCGTGGGGCATAATATAGCAGTTAAAATAGTAATTTGACCAAAGGTTCGTAATTCTAGGTCAAAATAGAAAGAAAACCATCTTCCAAGCAAGTTTATGTGTTCAGTCGACCATGAAAACTATGCTATTGTGATATTCTGGTCACATCATCTGAATGTCCTTCTCAAGGTACTTCCTTGACATGAGTTGGATGATAACATGTCTGTTCATTTAACAATAAGGCCAAGAAATATTGAAAATTGAGGTCAAAAATATCAAAAAATGCTAAATGTCAAAGGAAGTCTTTTTTGACAACATATGTTCAAATTAGACCAAATAAAATGATATGGAAATATAGTTTAGATGTTCTGTTAATCATTTTATCAAATCCTGTCTGTCTGCTGTACTCTTCTACCAAATGAGAATGTTTTTACAAGACAGGCTAAAACCATGTTGGATTACCCCACCCACTTCTTTGGACCCATAGCTCAGTAACAAGGGCTTTCCGCGCAAAGTCACATATGGTTCAATAAACTAGACACACTAGAGTATACCATCAGTCAAAAAAATAAAACTTTGGTAGGATGCAGAAAACCCACCTTATTGATACCCCCCCTTTCATAGTTGTAGAGAATCTCCTTCAAAGAAATTTAGCCTTAGCAACAGCATAGCAACCACTTAAGTCGTTTCATGAATACGGCCCCAGAGCAGATAATGGGGAGTATTTGATGATAATTAAGGATAATTTTTCTTGTTTCTCATTGAAACCATATGTTGTGACCCCTCATCTGAACCGTCTCGTCGAGACGGTTCAGATGAGGGGTCACAACATATTTTTTATGCAGAATTAGCAAAAATTATCCCTAATTATCACCAAATACTCCCTCTTATCTAGAGCTCTGATTACTTATCCTAAAAACCAAACTATGTGACTCTAAAACACCTACAGTAATTATTTAAGGTGTTCCAATTTTTAGATAATTATGTTATCACTTTAATCAAAAACAGGAATTGAGCCTAGGATAAAGAAATTTTCTAACAATATTCTGGGATACATTTTTCAGTTACTCCACTTAAACACATTGTGACACCTCAAAGAACTGCCTCAGCAAAGCAGTTCTATAGAGTTGTGTCACAATGCACAGTCAACTCACGATATCTCGAATACTGATGTCTAAAATCTCATATCAAAGAATATAGTTTGGACACATTTCCTATTTTTATTTAATTTCTAACTCCTGATATCTCAAACCACTGGTATCTCCAAGTAAATTTTCAGGGATCAGAAAATTTACTTTGAGATATCAGTGGTTTGGGATGAACTTCGACTTTGAGATATCCAGAGTTGACTGTAAATTCTTTTTCCACCCCCAAAACCTTAACCGACTGGAACTTTCATGATACCTTCTGCAAGGTCATAATGTGGATCGAACAGAGCATTTCTGGATATTAAGGGAGTCCCATCCTCAGGCAGAGTGGCCCCGGTAACCTCGATTACCTTCCCATTTAGCATATCCTGGCTAATTTCCGTCAGCTGAAGATGTTGCTCGTTATTTGGGCCTTCCACTATGTTACCTCCGATAATTTTATATTGTTCACCAGTGTTTACTAGCCGCATACAACTGCCACTTGGATCCGGCTCAAACTGTAGGGTATCCATGTTGTGTTCACATTCACAATTGTATTTCAATTTGTAGCATGTTCGACACAAATTGATGGAAGGGTTCTGCAGCTCCATAAACTCGTCATATCCAATGTCTAATGGCCGCAGTCCAATTTTACGTAATTCCTCAACTAAAAAATATATATGATAATAACATGAATACACAGATATAAGGATAACATCAAGACAAGGTTGGGTGTGTGTGTGCATAAGCATGCATGTGTGCATGTCTGCATGTGTGTACGGAAGGGGGAAGCATGGGAGGGGGCATGAGAGAAATAACGGATCATAATTCTGATAATTCTTCTATTGGTTTTAAATGTAAACTTATATAGTGCATGTTTGCAGGGACAAAATTTCTAGACTTAACAATTTCCCAGGTACTGAAACTTATGATTTTTATTTTCCTTAATAATCCTTTGCACAAACTCTTTATTTGCATGGATTTATGCATTTCTTTGCAAAAACACTGTAACCCCAAGGATTAAGTTTGCAGAAACTTTGTAGTCAAGACAAATGCACTAATATTCTGTGAACATTTGTACATGCCAGTCCCTCATTAGAAACAGAGGTGCCTCAAATTATTAGCATTGCCTAACTGAAAATGCATATTGTATTTATTTGGCACTAAGATCAGGGTTTTCCCCTCAAAATGAAGTTGTTTCCCTTTGTAAATTTATGCAGCCATTCACCTATTATGTAATCCATAAAGCTCTACATTAAGTCAATGGCAAATATATATATGTATATATGCAGCAACACATATTTATCTGTTTTATAATATTATTTGTTTTACCACTACTGTACTTAAAGGAAAACACTCACTTAAATATGAACAGACTTCAAATTATAGATCTTGATTAGCAATTAAATTTGGTGAAAATTTCATGAAAATCAGACTTAAAATAAGAAAGATATAAGGATTTTAAAACATCAAAATGGCGGTCTCGGAGGCTGCCATTTTGGAAGTTCCTGTTACGTGCTAAATATTTAAATCTAGAATAAGAGCATAAATTGCTTACTTTTACAGTATTATTTAGTTTAATTGTTTCTTTATGAAGTAAAATACAAATTTATGCATTTCATTTATCTACAGTTTGTTTCACACTAAAGTTATTTAGGATTTTCAGTTTTGACTGTGAGTTTATGACGTCATTAACTCAAATATTTGCTGGTTCCCAGCTCAACATTTTAATATCTTTAAACTGTCATATCTTTTTTATTTTAAGTCCAATTTTCATGAATTTTTCGGCAAATTTCATGTTTTATTAGAATCTTTAATTTGAGTCCAACATGCATTTTACTGAGTGTCCTTTAAAACTAGAACCACATGTCATTTTACTAACCACTAAAATGCATACAGAAGCAAACAAATTTGAACCCTTCACCCCCCTCCCCAACTTCTTGCCTTTAAGAGGGGAGCAATCTATTTCTTTTTAGAGGAGAGCAAACACTTTCTTTAACAAGTTGAGGCTCAGTCGACTATTCGAGCCCCAACATGACAAAACCAACAAAGTGGGAAGACTCGGATCAGCCTGGCCATACACCCAGTTTGATCAGAGTCTTTGCTGTTCACTAAAAGGCTAGCTAAGGGTCTAAGCTACCTCCATGCAAACAGCAAAGACTCTGATCAGACTGGGCGTATGCCCAGGTCGATCTGATTCTTTGATGGGCGCACATACCATTTTGTTGGTTTTGTCCTGTCACAACTCATTTATGAAGGGTTTCTATTGGCCATAAGAACAAGCAGTAAGTTCAAAAGTTAATTGTTTCCTTTTGTTAAAACCATGGAAAAATACATACACCTAATATAGAAGAAAATTCCCCAGTGTAATAGGGAAATTCCCACTGACTAAAAATAAACCATATGGCCATATCAACAGATATACAAACAAGCAGAGGATGTATAAATAGAAATAAATTTTCCCAATATACACCTATTTATAAACATCAAACAGATACAATTAACATGAAATAAGGCACCTTATGACATGTTCACACAGCAAAAATTTAGGGCCCAGTTGTTCAAAGCATTCTTAGCTTAAAGAACTTATTTAAGGATTTGTTCAAACTTATAGTACCTATAAAATCAAGTGTGCTAATATTTTTTATTGAAAAAAAAAAAATTGTGATAATCTGTGAACAAGTCATACACTTTTATGGTATCAAGCCTTAATTTTAGCTCAACTTTCAAAGAAAATGTACAAACAGGATTAGTTTTGGCAAGCATATCAAATTTTGTTAAAATCTGAAATGTCAAGCTCCTGTGACCATGAAGAGCAACAAGGTTTTGAACTGCTCACGCCAGAATGGTTGGTTGGTTGGCTGGTTGATTTGATGCTTAACGTCCACGGTAAACAACTAAGGTCATGTCGGGACGGTCAGTTAACCTAACCACACTATTCCTGGGCAGGCTTAGACCTCCTAAGCGGTTAACCAGTACTAAGTGCACATACTTTCGCCAGTAACTGACAACTGCACTTCTTGAATCAGCGGAAGGAGAAACGAAAGTATGTGGCCAGACCGGGATTCGAACCCAGGGCCTCTGACTTACGAGTCAGGTGCCCTACCGATTGCGCTACCCGGCCCGGCTACTCACGCCAGGATTTTATGGCATAGTTTAAAACCTTCAATGGAATGGTCTGGATTGGATGTGATAATTACATTCCATTGGTTACAACTTGCTACCAGAGCCTGAGATGGCACTCTTTCAGAAAAGAATTTGCTCCCTAAGAGGGAGCAAATTCTTTCCTGAAAGAGTGCCATCTAATATCAATAAAATAAAGTGGTGGGGATTACTCCTGCCAGTCTATGACTGAAATACTGCTGAAAAGGATGTAAAACTGCAAGTCATCAATCCATCCATCCATTCATTTCCACGTTTTAAACTATGCCTGATTTTATATGTACCTCTTCCACCGTTCACTGTTAAAACAAAGTCAAACTTGGAGGGGTTGTCCATCAGCTTTTCCCATAGAGCGTTACATCGAAGCATTTTCTCCTAAAACAAAAGTACATACAATTATGTTTTCTTGGCAAATATAGGCCCTTCTGGAACAACTACCAACTTTAACATTCAAATTTCATTCACACCAATATTTGAGATGGGAGGGGGTGGGGGAGGACTGGGGGTGGGGGGGGAAGGATCAATTTTCAGTTTCTCTGTGACAGGCAGTATTGTGTAGGTGTAAATGGTGTTTATCATTTGCATAGCTAGACAGTGACAGTGCCAAAAATAAACTATGCCAATATGCCATAAAACTGTCAAAATTTTATACCCATTAAGTGTTATATCCTTAATGTTGGCACTTTCACAATTTTAGCAAAATGTCTAGCTATGTAAATAATGTAGTGAAAATCAGATCTTGCTGAACTTTCATTAAGGCACTTTTCGTCTTTACTGCAAATAGCTTCAAAATTTAATTACTGCCATGTTTTACAGCTGTTTATCCAATAATAATAAAAGTCATATGTGAAGAATGTGAAGGTCTGATCTGCTATTATTAATTCTTATTTCCAGCCACCCATTTACTCATCCTGCACCTCTGCCCTCCCTCAACCCACCTCCCCCTTCCCCTCCCACAAACACACACTTTATTTCCACTGAAAACAGAGTTTTTCAGATTATCATTTTTAATGTGTATATTTTCAATAGTTTCAAACACGAAAAATTGCATCGAGGCATTAAAACATTCCCACATATAATTTTTATTATAAACTTTTCAGGAACGTAATTTTATAATATAACAATACACTTACTTTCTTAGTATCATGCCTGCAAACTTGAGAGATGATACTCCAGAACTGCTCTTTACCATCTTCTGAATCTCGTATTTCCTTCGCTTTTTCTGGCTCCAACATCATAAGTATTTTCTTATGAGGAAGCTAAAATAATATGGACTATTTTGTAAAACAAAATCTGTCTAAAGGCATAAACTGGGACATGCCCAACTTTTCCCTGATTTTTCTCACCATTTCCTTCCGGCTGTATCATCTCAGGGATCCAAGAGCTCATTATATCTTTTACATTAACAATGCTTTAGTATTAGTTGAAATTTTGGGGTTACTCTTAAAGGAAGAAATTGGCTCCAAGGGGTGTGATTTAGGGGTAATTTTCCATATGCTCTTCTGTGATTTCTCCCTGAGCAAAGCAATAAAGCTTTGCCTTTGTCAATTTTTTTATCTGCTTTGTTTAAGTTTGAAAGTTTGATATAAGCCGTAGTAAATCTAATATAAAGTATTTTCTGGCTAGAAAAAAATCACTTTGAGATAGCTGATTTTTCAAGGTAACCACAGTCAGACATATACATAATACAAACAGAAAAACATTTGAACTGAAAAATCACTTCGACATCAGTGATAGTATTGAGATAAGTAGAGTCGACATAAGGAAAGTCGACTGTACTTTGTAACTTGTAAACATTTTTACCTCTTTCTCTGAGCAGTAAGTCTGACAAGGAAAATATGGCAAATATATTTGTTTAAAGTTAAAATTTTCCTTACCGACTGCTTCAATGTTGCTCTCTCCTTTTTAGAAAGTTTAGCTTTAAAGTAAGATCCCCTATAAATATTGACCTCCAGTCCCTGTAGCTCCCGATCCTCGTCTGGTTGAATGCAGACCAATACGTCATCCGCATCCATGTTCCAACCGGGACATTTACGGTTTTTACGCTTTTGTACATAAAACAATACTGAAATATAAACACAGCTGGTGATAATTCTGAGATAATTCTTATTTTTCCATAAAAAATATTAAATGATTCTTCTAAGTTTTCCATAAAAAAAAAATTCTTGTGCTGGGACAGGACAAAACCAACAAAATATCATGTATGTTGTCCAGCGAAGACTCAGATCAGTCTGGGCATCTGCCCAGTCTGATCAGAGTCTTTGCTGTCCGCATGGAGTTAACTTAGACCCTTAGCTTCCTTTTCAGCACTGAACAAAGACCCTAATCAGACTGGAAGGATGCTCAGGCTGATCTGAGTCAATGCTGGTTTTGTCCTGTCACGGCTCAAATGTTTTGACCCTCATTAGAACCCTCTTGCTGTTTTGGAACAATTTTTCTTATTACTCAGTGAAAACGTAAAGACCCCTCATTAGAACCGTCTCAAGACGTTTTTTATTTTGAGATGGTTCAAATGAGAGGTCACAATGTTTGTTTTTATGGAGAAATGAAAAAAAATATCCCAGAATTATCATCAGAAACTCTCCCTGACAAGAAGAGCAGAGTAATTTATTAGACTACCGCAAAGTCTGGAGCACCCAGAAAACAAGTACATTAACCATAATAACTTATTTTCTTACAGGCACTAAGGCCCAATTTGACGTCGAACTTATTACATAGATTAGCATTCGGAACACCAAAATTTTACACTGCTCCTTACGGTAAAATAGATCACCGATTAGTTAATCTGAGTTATAACTGTGACGTGAAATCTGGCTTAAAACTCTTCTTATTCAAATTTGTATCTTTTGCCATTAGAATCAAAAGATTAAGGCTTAGGTTGCCTGATGTGTTTCCTTAAATGTGTGAGTACATGTAACTTAATGCCAGGTTTGATGATTACAGGTATCCTAATATGCTTAAATATTGAGACACATAACATACATTAACTTTCCATTTGAAACGAATGGAAAACTAATGGTTTTAGGTGTCCCAATACTTAAGCACTTATTATCATAGTTTGAGAAAAATGGACTTAGACGCTAGTGCTGACATAACTTGGATCTGACAATCAGATGAATGAAAAAATGGATGTCTACATCACACCATCCAAAAGCAGGTGTGACAAAAACAAATGCTGACCTCATTATAGTAACCTTGGCATGATTAACCTTGTGAAATCCAGCTATATAATCAGAACATGCACAGAAACAAGCAGAGAGTAAAAAAATAGCCATCAGAGGAGATGGCAAATCCCCGACCAAAGACCCCCATGGGCCTTGGTAAAAAGGGTGCACTTCAAAACACATATTAGTAATATATTGTCGTTCTTTTATGCTTCTGATTGACATTAACTGTTAACAGATGCAGGATTATCTAACACTCAGACTAAAACAGTATGCTTGACTGCTAAAACGAGGTAATATCTCAAACAGCCACCATATACACAAATGTATAGCATACGATACATTCAACTTTCAAAATGTGTGAATAACTTCTTAAGTTCAAGCCCTACAAACCTAATTTTGAGCTCTCTAGTAAGTGAATTTGGACAAAGAATCCAAATCTGGAAATTATTTTTTTTTTTTTTTTGGGGGGGGGGGGGGGGGGGGGGGGGGGGGGGGTGCGGGAGGGGGCTCGGGAATGTGGAGGGGTCAGAGAGAGTTAGGAACACTGATAAGATATCACAGCATGATCATCAATATTCTAAAAGGTACACGGTTATTCAAATTCTGGAGCTGGCCAGGGTTATACAGATATGGAGCAGAGACTCAAACAGCAGCTCAAACTACCAAAGGGAAATAACTCACAAAGTATAAAAGCAAGAGTTATCATTCATGTATGAGACAAATTGTCATGACCTGTTCTGCATATCTGTGAAGTATCATGAAAATATTTCAAAAGGTATTCAAGCTATGAAGCGGACACCTAAAATCATCAAAGGGAAATAACTCCAAAAGTAAGAAAGCAAGAGTTGTCATTCTTGTTCGCGACACATCATCATGATCTCTTCTACATATCCGTGAAGTATCATGAAAATATTCCAAAAGGTATTCAAGTTATAGAGCGGACATGAAATCACACCTAAAACCATCAAGGGGAAATAACTCAAAAAGTAAGAAAGCAGGAGTTGTCATTCTTGTTCGCGACACATCGTCATGACCTGTTCTACATATCTGTGAAGTATCATGAAAATATTCCAAAAGGTATTCAAGTTATAGAGCCGACACGAAATCATACCTAAAATGATCAAGGGGAAATAACTCAAAAAGTAAGAAAGCAAGAGTTGTCAATCTTGTTCGCGACACATTGTCATGACCTGTTCTACATTTCTGTGAAGTATCATGAAAATATTCCAAAGGGTATTCAAGATATAGAGCGGACAAGAAAGTGTTTACGGACGGACGGACGGACAGACGGATATTCAAGTTACAGAGCGGCCAAAAAATCACCAAAGGGGAGATAATTCAAAAAGTACAATAGCAAGAGTTACCATTCTTGTATGCGACACATCGTCATGACCTGTTCTACATAACTGTGAAGTATCATGAAAATATTCAAAAGGGTATTCAAGATATAGAGCGGACAAGAAAGTGTTTACGGACGGACGGACGGACAGACGGACGGACGGACGGACGCCAGGCTCATCGCTATATCCCCCGACCGATAAAAATTGAGACTTGACACGAAAAAACCAACAAAGTGGCATGTGTGCACAGTGAATACTCAAGCCAACCTGGGCATCTGCTAAGACCAATTAAAGTCTTTGCTCCCCACAGCTTAGACCCTTAAGTGCATAATTAAGACTCTGATCACACTGGGTGGATGCCCAGGCTGATCTGTGTCTTCCCTGAGTGCACATGCCACTAAGTTGGTTTTGTTGTGCCGTGGCTCAATTCTGTTTCTCCTCATAGGAACTAATCAATAGCTAAATACCAAAACTTTTAGCCTAATAGTTAGTAAATGGAGGTCTCTTATGAAATAACAGTAGAATCCAGTATACTTACACAGAGCTTTAGATAAGACGGCGTATTTGATGATAATTAAGGATAAGTTTTCTTATTTCTCATCGAAACCATATGTTGTGACCCCTCATCTGAACCGTCTCGTCGAGACGGTTCAGATGAGGGGTCACAACATATGTTTTTATGCAGAATTAACAAAAATTATCCCTAATTATCACCAAATACGCCCTCTTATCTAGAGCTCTGACTTACATTTAACAATAATATTTTCCAGAAGCTTGTTGTTCACTCCCCCCACCTTGATTGTAAAATTAGTCGGTTTTTCACACTCTGGCTTTTCTTCCTCTTCATAATTCAATACAGCAATTAGATAACCTGAAATAATAAAGGCAGCATTGTTTAAGCTTGCATCATCGAAAATATTCTTCCTCATAGTTCAATACAGCAAAAAGATAATTGTGCTTAAATATCGGGACACAGTGCTCCAGATAAGGTAGGGTTTTGAGGATAATTCAGAGATAATTTTTCTTTCTCAAGAAAAACATAATTATGTAACCCCTCATTAGAACCGTCTTGCCGAGAAATAAGAAAAGTTTCTCAACATATGTTTTTATCGAGAAATAAAAGAAGTTATCTCAGAATTATCCTCAAAACTCAACCTTATCTAGAGCTCTATGGCTGCATTCTGATAGAAACTCTGATTTCCCTCCTTCATTCTCCACAAACTCCTTCATTCTCCACAAACACTGCTATGGCCCCTCAGTAGAACTGCAATTGTGATGTTGTTCTAAAGCCATCCATTAACAAATATTGGTTTGCTGTCCTCCTACCTATCAAAAAAAAAATTATTTCCATTCCAAAGAAAAGATGGGTTTTTTTAATCCTTTTAAAATGTACTTTAATATTATTTTTATTATTACTATTATTAATCTTTTTTTTTTTTTTGGTATTAAACAGAGTTTTATTCTTTGAAAGTAGTTAAAGGCCAGTGTTATATGGCAAACAGTGTATACCCTAATCAGACTGCTCCTCAGGAGCATTCTGATCTGGTACTGCTACTATGAAAAATTCTTCTTACACAACTAACTTTGAGTAGGTGCATAGCAAACATAAGATTTTTAAAGGATGCCCTAATATTGTTCATGGGGAAATCTGAACAATAATCTGGATATACATATCTATTCCCATGCCATATCTCACACATTAACATAAAATCTCACAGATTTATGACCAAACCAAATGCAAAATTTTAAACCATTTAAGACCGGAGCTCTAGATAAGAGGGAGTGCTTGGTGGTGATAATTTGGGATAATTTTTGTTATTTCTGCATAAAAACGTATGTTGTGCTCCTCATCTGATTCGTCTCGACAAGACGGTTCAGATGAGGGGTCACAACATATAGTAATCGAGAAATAAAAAAAAAAATATCCTTCAATTATCAGCAAATACCCCTCTTATCTAGAGCTCTGTAAGACATTTCATTTTATATGCTTTGATGTTGCAGCTAAGATGGAAACCAGTACGATTTTGTCTATGGCATGCCAGGTAAAAGGAACTGTTTTTTGGCTTATTACACAGAGTATTCCAGGAATTTGTAATCCCCTTCATTCTCAAAGACTAAGTGAATAAAATTGCTTTACCAGTGCCTTCCCAGAACTCAAAAAGTCTCGGCAGCCCTTCTATCTGGGTTCTGATCAAGTCAATTGTTAGAGTCACACCATCTGGAAGCCCTTTGGCTTTTGCACTCCCATTTTGTAGACCATTCTTCTTGCCCTTATCGTTCTGTGAAAAAATAAACATACAAAGCCCAGTCCCAATATTAACCCGTTCCATTCGGGATACCCCTTTTGTAGGGGTGTCTGGGCAAACAGTTTGGATCAAGATCAGGCCCCACAGATCTGGGGCCTGATCTGAGATCCAAACTGTTTGCTGCCTAGACATCATTTCTACAAGAGTTAGTTAGACCAATATTGTCATAATATTTTTTTATTTTTGATGCAGACTACATTTTCAGCAGACGACAAATAAAAATACCCAGAATGCAATGGGTTAAGGTTTGTGTAAGGGTATACCATCATGTTTTTTCTGCCATTTTTCATAAAGGCATATGACTCTCCCAACTTACTGTTAGCTTCCCTGAAATAAAATGCCCTTCCAAACAGGAGTCTACTCTTTAAGGAAAGATTTGCTCCTACAGAAGCAAATTCTTTTCTTTAGGAGTTGACCCTCACAGAAAAGAGTGGAAAAAAATGACAAGACCTGTCCCCATACAGGATAGCTCGCCTGCAGTGCCTTGCCCATCCCATGAAAAAACTTTAACGTAAAACTTTAAAGTGTGACGCCCACGCCCAAGCCAACATCCAAGTGACAACAATAGCTCCCTGTACTTTCGTACAGGCGAGCTAAAAATGACAAGAGTTGCTCCCCCTGAAAACGTACCAATTCACCTTCATGCATATAACTGCACTTCCATGGTTTGGGAACCATTTTTAAATAGGATAAAACTTTAGCAGAATATAAGTTGCTTCACTATAATGTGGGTCTATTCTTGTTGCTGTCTGAATTACCTCTAAACAGAGCTCCAAATATGACTCCTGGGAACATATCCACAGCAGCATTGTTTGCAATTTGGGCCCAGTTGTTCAAGCATCATCAGCTTAACAAAGTCATTAGTTAAGGATTCATTAAGTCCTCTAGTACCCATAAACTCAAGTGTCGTAATATTTTTTGCCAAAAATGTGAGGAGCTTTTACAGTGCAAAAGCTCCTCACATTTTTCAGCAAAAAATGGCTGTGTTTTTGCATACAATATGTTTCAAATTTTAACATCTGGTTAACGACATCATCTGTTTTGAACATCTGGGCCTTGATGTTTTGTAACATGATTTATTAACAGGATAACTTCTTTGAAACATATTAACAAGATAACGTCTCTGAAACATGTGTTCGCCCATGCCTAATATGTATGTTCACACATTATGCCTAGTGCTTTTCCTTATAAATTATATTAGTCCAGTCATCATTTTAGGGTGTCTGGTATACCTGTTTTATCATTTTATAGAAACTGCTGTAAATTCTATGCAAAAAGTAGACTCTGATCTCATTCAGAGCGGCATTCTATGGGATTTCACCTGGGTCTGGGTTGTTTGCCTATGTCCTTTTTTTTTGGATGCTAGACTTAAATAGGTTAATAACAGCTTTCATGCAACAGCTTAGCTGGCCCAATAGTCCCTCACCCAAAAAGACTTTAAACTAATCAATCCAAATGTCGACATCAAAACTAGATATAACTTCTGGATGAAACACAATACATATAGTTCTTCTAGTACATACGTACAGTCAAGGGTCAAAAGCAATTCCACAAAAATATTTTCCCATAAACTTTAGTGTATTTTCATGTTTACAAGAAACTTAACTTTAGCAATTCTCCAGGGCCAAGCATAAAATGATTATTATGGTTGAAAAGCTCAACAAACAAGTGAAACAACATTGTTTACAGAACTAAATTCTGCCCCCTCAGAGTTATGACACTGCTTGTCAAACATAGCGTAAATTTTGAAATCAACATGTTTCCATTGACGTTAATGGTGATGTTGCGAAAAAACAAACCAAAATCTCAAACGTAAAAGTTAAACATTCTGATTATTATAAGTTGAATGACTAAAATGAAACAAATATCATGCATGCATTATTCGTTTAGCTTTCTACCAGTATCAAAACAATTGTAATCCATTCAACAGAAGTGCCAAAATATAATTTCCAGTAAACATGAAAATACGCTGAAGTCTATTGGAAAAAATCAATTTTGTGGCATTACTTTTAACCTTTGACTGTACAAGCAAATTGAATAATGACAATACCTTTGAAACAATAACAGAAATGATGCCCTTTTTATCATCTCTTTCAATTTTGATAGGCTGAACTGGATCATCGTCATCATCAACATCGCTGAAGCTCTGTGGCTTTTTCTCATGATTTGGCGAGCCTGACGACTTTGCCGGGCTTGGCGACTTTGCCGGGTTTTCTTTCTTTTCAGCCGCAGCCTGCGCTTTATTAGCCTTTCTCCTTTGTCTTTTCCTTTCCTGTTTTTCCCTTTTCTTTATCTCCTGCAACTTTCTGAGCTCTTCTTCCTTTTCTTCTATTCCGAATACTTCACGTTTTTCTTCTGGTACTTTATCTTTGGCCAAATTAATCAACTTTTCACTCAAATCTAACGCAGTATCTTCGGTACAATGCTCAAAATCGATTCCTTTAAAATCATCAATATCTAGCTCTTGTAATTTGCTTTTTAAAACTCTAAATTCTTCTAGTTGTGTCAAATCCACTTCTCGGTGGTCTCCTGTTTTTGTTTTCTTTCTACATTCTGTTGCACGCAACTGCAAAACTTTTTCCTTGTGGTAGCGCAGCTCTGTACACGCCTTACACTTATCCTCCTCATTTCCGTATGTATTTTTACAATAATAAACAAATTCACGAAATGCCTCAGCAGTCACACTGTCTCTCCAATCCGAAAATGGGTCAACATGCGGAGCAAAAAGGGGATTGTCACAATCATTAAAACGGGGATCTCCTAATTTCCAGGAGTCAATGAACAATGGCTGCACTGAGTTCCCTAAAATTTTTTCCTTAAAATATCTTTCACCACAGTCTTCAATGCACTTCTCACACATGACAATCTCGTGTATACAGTTTTTATGGTCAGATTTTTCTTGAATGTGGCGTTGTGGTGGCACCCAATATGAATCATCATTTGGATCTTGGTTAGGAGCCACTAACCACCTTTCTAAACATCGACAAATTGACCCACCAAACCGCATGAAAACTGGACAAAGAATGTACACCTGAAAAAAGGAAGAAAATTGACATGTGAAAGATTTTCATTTCAGTTGAATACCTACAGAGGTATAGATAGCAGCTGCATGAGCTTTAATGATAAGTCATAGATACTCTTCATTGCTCCATACACTTACCGCTGACTTTCCTTAACTTACCAACTCTCGAGCAACTGTTTCATATGAAGATGAAAGACAGTTGCCCATGTGTCATGAAGTAAAACTGATAACTCAACAAGCAAATTCGAGGAATTTATGTCCCCCGCCTTGGAAACTAAGTCTCCACTGTATATACACATAGTGTTTGAGCTGGAAAAGTGGCTAAGTTAAAAATGTGAAAAAAGTAATAAAAAAAATAATGTGAGGATTATATCCAAGCCACATGCATATCTTCAGACCATGATCAAAACACCTGTGAAGTTTCAAAGCAATGGGCTTGAACACACAAGGTACCCACTATCTAGTCACTTTGATAGTAAAAATGTATGAAAAATGGCTAAGTTCAATTTGCGAAAAAAGTGATAAAAAATAATGTGAGGATTATATCCAAACCACATGCATATCTTCAGACCATGACCAAAATACCTGTGAAGTTTCAAAGGAATTGGCATAAAACTGAAGGAGGAGTTGTGCACACAAGGTACCCACTATCTAGTCACTATGATAGTAAAAACGCCTAAAAAATGACTAAGTTCAACTTGTGGAAAAAGTGACAAAAAACAATCTCAGGATTATATCCAAACCACATGCATATCTTCAGACCATGACCAAAACACCTGTGAAGTTTCAAAGGCATCGGCATAAAACTGTAGGAGGAGTTGCCCACACAAGGTACCCACTATCTAGTCACTATGATAGTAAAAACGCCTAAAAAATGACTAAGTTCAACTTGTGGAAAAAGTGACAAAAAACAATCTCAGGATTACATCCAATCCACAAGCGTATCTTCAGACCATGACAAAAACATCTGTAAAGTTTCGAAAGAATCGGCATAAAACTGTAGGAGGAGTTGCGCACACAAGGTACCAACTACTTTAGGGGACGGAAGGACGGACGGACGGAAGGACGGAATGCCGAAAACTATGTCCCTCCGCTTTTCTTCGAAAAGGCGGGGGACAATAACAGAGCTATATGACTGACAATCATTACATATGAAGGACATCCAGCTATGGTTACAGGACAACATGACAAAACATCCGAAACCCTGAAATTTTGTGACGAAGACCTTGACCAGAATGTGAATATTTGCAGTTCCATCAAAGAACCATCAGAATCAGTAAGATGTGGACTGGAAAGTGGTGCATAGCTCAAAAAGTGTAAAATATTGAAAGAGATATACAGTTGAACTTCAATGGCTCAAACAGGCTTGGGAAAAAGAAAATTAGTTCCAGCTGAAGCTAGTTCCAGCCATCCAGAGTTAGTTTCCATATAAACTGACTTGTGGGGACCCAAGAACAAAGTCTAGCCAGGCAAAGTACACAGTGAAAAGCCATCAGTGTTTTAGCCATTGAAGTTCTACTGTAATATGTCTTTCAATATTTTACACTTGTTGAGCTATGCACCACTTTCCAGTCCACATCTTGCTGATTCTTGCTTATACATGTAATAAGCTATTCACTTTGACTTAAACACATAGATTCATTCACATTTTCATTGCAGCCTATCAAAGAAAAACCACGATCCCCCACCCTGTAGTCATACTGACAACAATTCTGTGTCAGAAATTAAGATTTTTTGGGGGAGCAAGTACATGCCACCTGGTATAAAGTTAGGAGCAAGGTAACAAACATTTGTAGCCATATAACAGGCCACTTACCACAGATTGTCAGATTTATGACCACACAGAATTGTGTTTACTCTAACAAGCAGAAGAAAACTGGCTTGTACTTCCAAGACATGAATTTCATCATATAATTCCCAGCCAGCATTATTTTGCTACCCACTTCATTAATAAAAGACAAATGGGATTTTCAGGTGGTAAATTTGCTACTTGTTACTGTGAACTCTGAACCCTGCTACAATCACAACAAGAATTCCGCGGAATGCGGTGTCTCTCCTGTCAGCCCTTATGACCTAAACGCGAAAAATCGGCAAAGCTTGCATCGCCGCCGACGACACCGGAAAAGCAATACATAAGTCTCGCCTCTGCTTTGCAGGCGAGACAATAATATATGAGAGAAAGTTAATGGCCTACCTTCAGATAGGATGATTTCTGATCAGGCATACCAAAGAAAGACCTAAAAAGTTCCCTTGTCTCTCGGAGGTAAAACGGATCTCGAGCTACAATGAAATCACCAATACAAATTTTCCTACGACAAAGGTTATTCATACTGTAAACCAAACAAATTGTGCAGTTTATTTTCCTGATATTCACATAAGACTTACATTGTGCAAAAATGTAACTGTGTGTTTGAAGTTTATTCCATTTTACTCAGCTTCAATTATAGCCAAACCTGTCCTAGAGTTCACCCATGGCAAACCCCAAAATTGACTGCTTAAGACAGGCGATCACTTAATACAGTTCAGTTGCCCTATATGTTGGATCAAGAGACCTGGAATAGGGGGTGGCAAAAGGCAGGTGACTCCTAGAGGTGACCACATAAGCAGGTTTGACTGTAATCACAGAAAATAAATGTTTGCTGATATGTCTGACTTTTGTACACAATATATTTATTGAACTGGTGTACAAATTTATAGTGTATACATGGGCTTAACAGAAAATATGCAGAACTTAAACATGCTAATAGATTCAACCATAAATAATGTGCACATCATTCCCATTTGGGCAGTTATCTTCAGTACTTTATATTTGCCTATCAAACAGTAAATTTAGCAAGTCATTTTGAAGCTCATAATGATATAGGCAAAGGTACTCTTGACTTCCTAAGTACCTGATTTTGTACTCTATATTTATTTGAAAATAAGGCTTTGGTTTTGTAAGGCATTTGTTCATGCATTAGTATAGGTAGCGTAAAGGTACAATCAAACTATGACATACATACCAAAAGATTTGGAGTCTAATGCGGGAAATTTATCTTGATTCTGTGCAAGACGTGCTACGTCTTCAAGAAAATTTTTGGCATTTTTTTCTTTCCCTGAAAAAGAAATGAAATAAGTAACTGCAAGGAAGTGGAAGTGTCTGATACTTAGACAACCTTTACCAGAAAATGCAAAAAGCTTGCAATTATCTCCTCGTAAAGGCCGACAAATCATTGTAAAACCATTAGTTATCTCCGTTCTTATATGACAAATGCATGTCCTGAATCTCATCAGCACCACCTCTGTAAAAAAAATTCTAACTGGGTTCTGAGAAAAAGAAAAACATGCCATATTTACCCTATATGCTGTAATTTTTGCAGGTTCAAGTTTTCGTGGTTTAGGGGCAAAAACATAAACATCAATTTTCGTGAATTTTAATTTTGGCATGTAGCAACATGCGCAAAAAGCAAAACAGCTTCATTTTTATTTGAGCTAGTTCTTTCATTAACCTGCGGCCGCAGGTTAAAGAAAGAACTGGCTCAAATGAAAAGTACCAGACTTTACCGTAGCAAACAGAAACAAAACATATGGATGCTGTGTTGACTGAAGATACTTAGTAAGAAACACGAAATTATTTCGAGATTTTAATGTTTGCGGTTTTTTAAATGACACCGTGAAAATTATCACGTAAATGGTAGTTGGTTATAAGACAAGGGTTTTCCCCTTCAGAATGGCCCCAAAAATATTAATAATCAGTCTTGTGTAATTCTGCTGTATTATACTGTTCTGTTTCCCTTCCAAAACTGGGTCTGTCTTGCAGGTTCTGCATTTCACTTTTTTGCTCCAGCTATAAATTTGCCAAGTATACTATAGATCATATACTCAACAGCAAAAGAAACGCATATTTTTAGTGTATTGTTTTGCCTCATTAAATGTAACAAGAGGGCCAAGAGGCCCTGAATCGCTCACCTGAACAAAAAGTTTAAAGGTAGAACCAGGGTCATCATTTGAACAAACCTGATAGTTTGCAACCATTTCCAAATGGTTCTGAAGAAGAGGATTTTTTAATATTTTTCTACGCATTGCTATGGTTCAAACCCTGGTCCCCCTGAGGCGGGGCCATTTTGGACCCTGGGGCCATCATTTGAATAATCTTGGTAAAGGATCAATAGGCAATGCTACATACCAAATTTCAAGCATCTGAGCCAAGCAGTTCTGGTGAAGAAGATTATTAAGTATATTATAGTTTCGAACCCAAGACCTCTGCCCCAGGGCCATTTTGGATCCCAGGGCCACCATTTTTACAAACTGTGAAGGAGTCCACCAGGTAATGCATCATACCAAATTTCAAGCATCTGAGCCAATTGGTTCTGAAGAAGAAGATTTTTGAATATTTTTCTATGTATTTCTATGGTTCAAACTCAGAACTCCCTGTCGCGGGGCCATTTTCAACCCTGGGGCCATCATTTGAACAAACTTGATAAAGGATTACAAGGCAATGCTACATACCAAATTTCAAGCATCTGAGCAAAGTGGTTCTAAAGAAGAAGATTTTTTTATATTTTTCTACGTATTTCTATGGTTCTAACCCAGGACCCCCCGGGGCGGGGCCATTTTAGACCCTGGGGTCATCATTTGAACAAACTTGGTAAAAGACCACTAGGCAATGCTACATTCCAAATTTCAAGCATCTGAGCCAAGTGGTTCTGAAAAAGAAGATTTTTGAATATTTTTCTATGTATTTCTATGGTTCAAACCTAGGACTCCCTGCCACAAGGCCATTTTGGACCCTGGGGCCACCATTTGCACAAACTTGATAAAAGATTGCTAGGCAATGCTACATACCAAATTTCAAGCATCTAAGCCTTGCGGTTCTGAAGGAGAAAATTTTTGAATATTATTCTCTGGATTTCTATGGATCAAACCTTGGACTCCATGCCAAGAGGCCATTTTGGATCCTTGGGCCCTTGTTTGAACAAACTTGGTAAAAGACTATAAGACAATGCTACATACCAAATTTCAAGCACCTGAGCCTTGCGGTTCTGATGTAGAAGATTTTGAAATATTTTTCAATGTATTTCTCTGGTTCAAACCCAGGACCTCCGGGGCGGGGCCATTTTGGACCCTGGGGCCATCATTTGAACAAACTTGGTAAAGGACTATTAGGCAATGCTTCATACCAAATTTCAAACATCTGAGCCTTGCAGTTCTGAAGAAGAAGATTTTTGAATATTTTTCTATGTATTTCTATGGTTCAAACCTGGGACTCCCTGCCCCTGGGCCATTTTGGACCCTGGGGCCACCATTTGAACAAACTTGGTAAAGGATCAATAGGCAATGCTACATACCAAATTTCAAGCATCTGAGCCAAGCAGTTCTGGAGAAGAAGATTTTTAAGTATATTTTAGTTTTGAACCCAAGACCCCCTGCCCCAGGGCCATTTTGGACCCTGGGACCACCATTTGAACAAACTTGGTAGAGGACCATTAGGCAATGCTACATACAAACTTGCAAGCATCTGAGCCATGCAGTTCTGGCGGAGAAGATTTTTTAGTATATATTAGTTTCAAACCCAAGACCCCCAGCCCCAGGGCCATTTTGGACCCTGGGGCCACCATTTGAACAAACTTGGTAGAGGTCCACTAGGTAATGCTGCATACCAAATATCAAAGCCCTAGGCCTAGCGGTTTCAGAGAAGATGTCATTTAAAGCAAATTGTTGACGACGGACGACGGACGACGGACGACGCACGCCGCACGACGCACAACGGACGACGGACACTGGGTGATCACAATAGCTCACCCTGAGCCTTTGGCTCAGGTGAGCTAATAATATTTTACTTTTAACACAATACTGGGATCGGCCTATACGTGACCATACGTTCTGCAGCATTTTCTTGTCACATGGCAATCCTTCGATAAAAATATTTAGATTTTTGTCAAAAAAGCAAAAATCACGAAATTCTGGCTCACAGTGTCACAAAATAAAGTATCAATATGATTTTGCTGCATGTGAATTCAGCATGATGTACCCAACTGGAAAACGGTATAAAACGGTTTAAAACTTAATTCTTACTCAGTTAAATCCACATGCAAAGATCTGCATTTTTCCAAAGTTTTTCGAAGTTTTTGCAAATCGTCTGAATCATCAGATCATTAGAAAAATCTGATAATTTGGTATTCAAAATGAGTAACGCTATGGGTAAAGCAGGGCTACAGAAATTTTGAAATCCAAATCGGTCCAGCGGCCGATGACGTCATACGAATCCAAAATAGACACGAAAACTAATGACTACACTGTGTATTCCACAATCCAAAAAAAGTCACGAAAACTAATGACTATACCGGAGCGCCGTTATAACGTGGATGTCATCGCTGAAGTAGCCATTTAGTCCACATGTTCTTACTCATCGTGAAAAATGCGCTTTAAAGCGCAGAGACAGTCAGACAGAAAGTGAAAGTACAAATGCTGTTCCAATCGGACGTCCTCGCCGATCTTCATTTACCGAATTGGCCGAAGTATTACGATTGACTGTATTCGAGTTAATTCCCTTGAAATATGAATATACTTGCAAAAAGATACCTTCGGACGAAGAAAAAAACAATATTTTTTCTGCGCGAGAAATGACGTCGGCTAAAAAAAAACCCTGACCAGACTGCACATAATCAAATCCGGTTTAAATATTCTTTTTGCTAGTCAAATTCTTTCCTTATGCTATCTTTGATAATAGTCAGTAACCTTACGTTTGACAGCCTTTTTCCGTGCATCGGCACGTGTATATGTGTGTAAAGCCAGAATTGTGACACGTGCTAATTATCGAAGATTTCTAAAATTGAGTCAGTGTTCGCACCTTGGCAAGACAATAGACACTTTGTTTATCTGTGATAACTTTTGACAGCAGTGCGTGATTATTGGATTAATATGACACACGGCTAAAATCCAGGTAATTATGTCGTCATACATCGCAAATCGTGTTTTTTCGGACCGAAAAAAATGTGCCTTTAGCCAACTGAATCGGTTTTTCTAACTCAAAATCGGTCTGGACCGACAAAAAATCGGATTTCTGTAGCCCTGGGGTAAAGGACCGTTTAAAACAAATTTTGGTTTGAAATGAGCACGTATTTTGCTCACTTCCGGTTTGAGTTACGAAATTTAAAAGCCGATAAAAGTGTTTTCCTTGAAAACAATCTTGTCTTCCGATTCGCTTACCGTAGACTGCCCTTTATGATAAAGATACCATATGATTTTCATTAAATTTTGCCCAGTGATTTCAAGGATCCAGCGCCCAAAATTTCAATCTGTGGTTGCATTATTGGAAGGACGTACAGAGTTACTTCCCTTTGTTACACACTCCATTTATTTCTGACCACTTACCCTTTTATTTAACCCGAATTGGAATCCATTTCCATTTCGGTTTGCTGAAAAATCCACAAACTTTTCATTTGCTACCGCAAAACTTGCCTACTTTACGGGATTTGCTCAAAGGGGCATAACTTTGTTTGTAACCAGTAACCAATGCTGAAAATTCTTAACGATGTTTCTGAGACATTGTAGCGCCCTAGATAAAGAGGGCATCAGTCTTGGAGCCGGGCACAATTCAGTTCAAGACACTGGGTTTAACTGATCAGTATTCGTGAATTTTGAGATTGACCCCGTCGTTGTTTACGCCTTGGTTACGCATGAATAAACAAATAAAATTTCAATAAATTTGCGACAAAGTGTAGTCCATGCATTGATAATATCTTCACAGTTTTGCCAATTTCAGCAGATTTTTATTTTGACATAAAACACCAAAAAGAAAAATATGCGTTATTTTTGCTTTTGAGTATATATATAACCCAGCAACCATTAAAACTTTTTTTTTTTTCTTCTTTTAGTTTTTATTCTATTTTTTCTTTGTTTTTTACCTGTGGTTTTTATCCTTTCTTTTTTTTTTCTTTTTCTTATTTTCAGTTTTTCTTCAAACTTACCATCCACAAACTGCTCATGTATGAAGATAAATGCTTGGTCTATGAGGTTCTCAAATTTTGGTGAATCTATGTTCATCTGTTTGATCACCCCATGCTTCACTGTAAAACTTCGGAAAGTAATGACAAATCTCATCCAAAATGGCTTCCCCTGAAATAATGAAAGTGTGGACAACTTTACAAGTTTATGGGTACTGTAGTAATCCTAATGAACACCCCTGCAATAATTAACGTCTCCAGCCTCTTTTCAGAATATACTGATATACATTGTATATGCTTGCATGAATTCTTGTTTGCTTCTTTGGATTATGTAGCTCTGACATGAAGTCTACTCTTAAAGGAAAGAATTTGCTCCCAGAGGAGCAAATTCTTTCCTGGAAGAGTTGACTCCTACTGAGAATGAAGGCAAAAATAGTAGAGTTGCTTCCTTTGAAAGTCTACCCATTCACCTTAATAATGTCTATTAGAGGTATTTGGCAGTGGTTGATTTACTACACTTTTGGCTCTAAATAACGCCCCCATTTTGTAAAATGCAAAAACCTCGGGGCATTTAATAGGATTAATAAGGTATATATCCTCCGTTTTTTTCTGTCATTTTTTTTCTAAAGGAGACAACTTTTGTAACTTTCTGTTTGCTTCCCTGAAAAACCAAACCCTTTAACAAGCTATGTCGCACCTGCATTGCATTCCCACAGTAGCAGAGATCATGTTGAGAAGAAAATGAAAGCAAAAATTGAAAATTAAAAGAAAATAAATTGTTTCAGGCATAATTCTGACACAAATATTGTCAAAATCCGCCCAATGGTTCGTAAGGTACTGCCATTTTCATGTAGTGCTATTTTTAGTAACAGTGGATGGCAGCCATCTTGGATAGCCAATTTGCCAAAAACCGAAAAAGCTACATGCAAGGATCATTCTGACACAAAATTGGTCAAAATCCATTCAGGGGCTCCTAAAATATAGTCATTTTCATGTTTTTGCTATTTTTAGTAACGATAGTGGCGGCCATCTTGGATGGTACATTCCCATAAATGTGAAAAAAATAAAAAAATCCTTTCAAGAATCATTCTGATTAAAATTGAGCAACATCCACTCAGTGTTTATCGATTTATCAGCATTCAAGCTAATTCGAGACTCGTAACCAAAAGTAGGTCACCGTGACCTAATTCCGCTACAGATTTTTTTCATTTCCATAATTTTCAAGAAGAAGGTCCTGTTGCTGTTCCATACAAAGTTTCAGCCAAATATACCCAAAGCTTCTAGAGAAAATGTTAATTATGTTGTTTTGCTATTTTTAGTAACAGCGGCCATCTTGAATTCTCGACCACGCTGAATTTTTGTAATCTGAAGCCGTGTAGTCTGATCATGCTTCATATGAAATTTGAGAACCATGGCTGTAGTGGTTTTGGAGAAATTAACTTTTAACGCCAGGGTTGACGTAAATGTGAACGGACGGACGGACGGAATGACGGACGGAAAACCGGACGCCTATATCGCACCTTGCTAAAGCAGGTGCGACAAAAATGGTTGTAGTCTTACAGAGCAGTGATAAATTTTGTAACTTTCTATTTTGTTTCCCTGAAAAACCCAATCCTTCAAAAATGATTATAGTCTTATAGAACAGTGATAAAATGTGAGAATGCTTTTGCTGATTCTTCCGAGAAGAATCTGCAAAAGCTGTCTCAAATTTTATCAGCAAAAATTAAAACTTGACTGTATGTGTACTGGAAGACTTAAATGAATCCTTGACTAATGACTTTATCTAATGATGGTTTGAACTGGGTTCAAATAATGCAGACAGATTCGAGACGTCATTTTGCACGTTCCATCATACTTTATGGATACGGAGTCAAATAGCTAAAGTTCTTAGCCCGGTCTACCAAATTGCCAGATTTTTCCTATTTGAAAGAAATTTTGCTTAAAATACGTTACAATGCAAATGTAGTGTATGGGTATAAATACCACTACTAGCGCCTCGCTGTAGAAGCATGCTTTTATGGCGACGTGGTTAGAGTGGTGAACCTTTATTGGAAGTTAAGCAACGGTCTGCTCGGTTAGTGCTTGGATGGGTGACCCGATAGGCTGGGGCCCATCAAGTCACATCAATGGTGTCAGAAGTGTTGGAACGAGCTCATGGGAGACTACTGCCCTGCCTTAGATAGTGAAAGGGGAGCTATGTAGTGTGGCTGAGTATGTGTCACAGTGACTGAGTTGTCACAGGGTGCTCCAGGGCCTTTCAAGAAAAAGGAGGGAGAAGTGTAGTGTACGGGTATAAATACCACTACTAGCGCCTCGCTGTAGAAGCATGCTTTTATGGCGACGTGGTTAGAGTGGTGAACCTTTATTGGAAGTTAAGCAACGGTCTGCTCGGTTAGTGCTTGGATGGGTGACCCGATAGGCTGGGGCCCATCAAGTCACATCACAAAGTTAGAAAACAAAATTACCGGAAGAAGTGTTGACATTACAGTAAATTACCATAATGTCAACACTTCTTCCAATATTTTTTTTTCTAACTTTGCATTGGAACATAATGTCAACAATTCTTACAAAACTTTGCTTTGTAACATACCTGTTCCTTCCACATCGTCCTAAAGGCATCTTTGTGTCTCTGGTAGAATGTATACTCTGAGGGTGAGATCTCTATATCAAACAGCTCCAGATCTGTATCCGACAATCTTATCTTCCTCATCCTGTACTGGCTTCTCCAAGTGATTATTCTCTACGACACGTAATTCCTGCGATTTTCTTTCTCCCACTTTTTCCTTTCTCCTACTCTTTCTTTAGTCTGCCATCCAAGCAGACACAACCATGAGGACCTTTATTGTAACACTTCTATGTGAACCTGAAATGGATACATTACATGAGGTGTATAGTTCAGAGCGCTACATAAGAGGGAGTATCTGGTGGTAATTAGGGATAATTTTTTTTTAATTCTGCATAAAAACATATGTTGTGACCCATCATCTGAACAGTCTTGTCGACACGGTTCAGATGAGGGGTCACAACATATTGTTTTGTTATGAAATAAGAAAAATCATCCCAAATTATCGACAAATACGCCCTCTTATCTAGAGCTCTGTAAGTTGTTAACATACATGTACTTGCGAACAGCAAAAACTGGAACCAGTCTGAAACTGAGACTGAACCAGTCTGAGACTCCGTTCAGTCTAGTTAGAGCTTTTGTTATATGCCTGTAGATTCCATAGGGTCCATAAATGGTGTGTGAACAGCAAAAGCTCTGATCAGAATGCACTGAGCCCTTGCTGTTCGCATATTTTATGCACCCTTTTTGTGTGGTGCAGTTCATATGCAATAGATGTCTGTAGATAATGTTCAAACTCTTTTAGGCCCAGACCAGCCCTTATAAACGAGCAGTTTTGTATGGTCTACTTACCGACAGAAGGAAATGTGAGGATAGTGCGAGAGCATGTACATGGCTCATTTAATTTACTTTAGTTATGTAAATTTTTGTGCATCTCAGATTTCCACATCAAATTATGTTTTAAATCATTTAAGGAGTCTGGTTTTTGAGTGTTTCTTTTTTTTTATGAGAGCTAAGCAGAGAGGATTGGGTACTTGGATTTCCCTCAAGATATTTTCCTACTGATTACAAAATAAAAAAAGGCCATCGGCCAAGTGTCACCCGACGTCTGAATTGTGTCACAAACTGCAGCCCTTTATTCAGTTTCAGAGTAACTATATGGCCAAAAACAGAAAATATGTGTATTACAGAACCTGGTCAGCAAATAATAACTGAAGCACAATTACTGGGCCTCTATGAAGTTATAAAATACTTAAGTTTAGAAAGGGGCATTTATGTGCAAAACCAGAAAATATGTGTATAACAGAACCTGGTAAGCAAATAATGATTGAAGCATAAGCAGAGACATATATCCCAATTACTGGGCCTCTATGAGGTTATAAAATACTTGAGTTCAGAACTGGGCGTATATGTGTAAAATCAGGCTACTGAAACTTTAGGCCCTTACAGAATGCCCAAAACATAAGACTGTATACCCAATAACAAAATAACAAGGGCCATAATCCTCCTAATATGAATCTGATGAAAAAGAACAATGCATTTATGAAAATTCAGCCCATTAATATGAATAGTTCTTGAGTTATCCCTTTACCTTTAAGTGAATGTCTATTATCTATGGAAGGGGAATAACTCTGTCACTAATAAATTTAGCATATCCTAACAATAATCAGAATACTCAATTTACCAAATGCTAATAGCATACCAAATTTCAGCTCTCTCGGTCAAACGGTTCAAAAGTAGGAAAAATACCAAAAACGACAAAGGGCCATAACTTTGTAAAATATAGGACAATTGAAATTCCAAAATCACATGCACATCTTCAGATCATGATGAAACATTCTGCACAATTTCAAGTCAATCTGATAAAAGATGTGACAGGAGTTGCGGGGACAAGGTCTGAGTCAGCAAGGGCCGTAACTCCATCAAAAATGGCCGAAACAAGAAGAAAAAACCACATGCACATCTTCATATCATAAGAATACAATCTGTAAAATTTCAAATCAATCCGATGAAAGACGTAGGAGGAGTTGCGGGGACAAGATTTCGGACGGACGGACGGACGGAAGGACGGAAAGACGGACGGACTGACACACGGACGGACGAGGGTCATTTCTATAGTCCCCCTCCACCTACGTCGGGTGACAATGAAAACTGGAAAGAAAAGAACACTAAAGAGATATAGTATTTTACAAAGCATATTAAGGAAGTGATACTTAACAAGTTTCTTGACATTCATGTGTGACGTTTACACCAGCTCCACGAATGACTGAGCCCAGTTGTTCAAAGTGCACAAAGCTTTTAATGAAGTCATTAGTTAAGGATCGCTAGGTGCTTTAGTAAACATGACAAGTGTGCTAATACACCCTTTGTCAAAAGTCAAGCATAGTTTTAAAGTAAAAGTTACATGATTACTAGAAATCATAATAATTAAGCCCTAATTGTCAGTATAAAATTCTATCTTTAAGCATTGTAAAAACACTAATTTAACAAGACCTGTCCCCATACAGGATAGCTCGCCTGCAGTGCCTTGCCCATCACATAAAAAAACTTTAACGTAAAATTTTAAAGTGTGACGCCCACGCCCACGCCAATGTCCAAGTGACAACAAAAGCTCTCTGTACTTTCGTACAGGCGAGCTAGCAAAAGTAATTCCCCCAAAACCTACCTTTTTTAGAGAAAGCAATATTTTATTTAAATGGAATAAAAGCAGTGAGTACTTGCCAAAACTTGTAGAGTTACAAAACGTTAAATTGATGTAAGAGACACATCACTCACAGTACATTATAATACTTTTTGTCTTCCCAAACTGAGTATTTTTCGACATGTATGTGTTTGCTTTGTCCAGCTGTTACTCAAACTCAAGTCAAGCTTGCTGTTTCATTGATGTTGATGATAGAACACCTTTACTTAAACTGCAAGTTAGAATACAATTATGCTAAACTTTTGGCAAAGAGTATACATGTATATGAGGAGTTTTTGCAGAGTGCAAAACCCCTCACTTTTTTTCAGCAAAAGAATGGCAGTGTTTTTGCATATAATATGTCTGAAAATTTTATAATATTAACTAACGACAGTGCTAATTTTGAACAACATACAATGAAATATTAAACAACATGATAATGTATGAAATTTATACATTTACCTACTGGTATACATGATATGGAAAACCATTCAGTATTATTAGGGTCCAATTTTAGAACACGACTTTGTCACTATTTAAGATTAAGATACACCATAATATCTCGAAATACATTTACTGGGACAGAAGTGCCTCTGCGAAAAGTGCAGATCTTGATCAGACTGCTCCACGGAGCAGTCTGGTCAGGGTCTACACTGTTTGCCATTCTGCTAGGACAGCCAATTTGTCTTATAATAAAATCAACTTGTTCAAATTAGGAAAAATAACTTCTTCAAGTCTGTCAAACTGTCCCAAAATTTATGGTACTTATGGTAGACAACAAGATTAACAGTATCTCTAATATATGATTACACTTTCAGGGGGAGCAACTCTGCCATTTTAATTTTTGCTGATCTTCCCAATGTGGGTCAACTCTTCAAGGAAAGAATTTGCTCCCATAGGAGAAAATTCTTTCCTTCAAGGGCAGACCCCATTTTTGAAGAGTGTTCTTGCACAAGGAGGTAATTACGAAATCATAATACTTGTTTCCCTTTGAAAAAATTGCAGAAAAACATTGTAGTGCACCCATTTGCCTTTAACTGTAGGACAGTGGCCTATATATGAACAAAGATGTTACATGTTAATACAAAGAGCCTTTCATGATATCTATACAATTGGCGAGGCATGAAAATGTAACTTATGCTATCTGTAAACAGGAAGGAGTCATTTATTAATACCCCTTTGTAGTAGATCAAAGTCTTACTTTTTCTTATTATACTATCTATAAATCCTTGGTAATAAACAAAAATAAAAAAAAGGTAAAGACTATGGTCAGTTTGTGCGGCTGTGCAGGCTGATTTGAAATTTTGAATATTCATAAATATGTAAATATAGTACTATTTGGAGAACTTAAAAAATTGTTTCATTTTGTATTTATTTTTCCCCGTAGTAATTGTGCAACAGCTTGCAACAGCTACAAGAAAATTGATTTATATTATGACAATATTATTTTTTTAGTTTTTCTTTTTTTTCTTTCTTTTGGCCTTAAAGTGGCCCAATGGGAAAAGACAAAACTTTTCCTTCTCCACAAAACCTATGTTGTGACTCTTTTTAGAACTGCCTCAGTGAGTGAGTGAGTGAGTGAACTCTGGTTTAACGTCCCACCAACAACGAGGTCATATGGAGACGGGACCTCGGTTTAAAGTCTCATCCGAAAGACTGGAGAAGCGGGGGATCGATTTCAGAGAGGCAATTCTCACAAAAATCCAAAACTAATTTTCTTGAAGAAAAAAACCCTGCTGTAACATGCTATACGCATATCTCACCTGTCTGAATATTGCCACAAAACGGAGCTGAACCATGAAAATCAACAAAAGTGTAAGGAAATGACAATGCCCGAAAATCTACTCATCTTAAAAAGAACAAAAAAAAAAAAAATTTCTCACTTCAAATAAATAAATTTGCAGAATAATTTACAAAATGATCAACATTTTCTTTTTGAAACTGAATTAAAATCTTAAAAAGTTCCTTCAAGAGCAGAGAATACATACAGAAGTAGAAGTATGGGCCAGACTACGTAGTTTCGGCTAATAAAGCTGCCAAATATTCTAATGCACAAACTGTTACTAAATCAGTACTCACAAATTCAGTAGCACAGTCCAAACTCCATATTTTGTTTACAGCAAACACACTAAAATAGTTTTTATTATATTATATGATATCTTTTATGATTATTTTTGCTCAACAAAGCTTAAATTAATCAAGGATTATGCTCAATTTGTGTAAAAAATGTGTTGGCTTCAACTGAGTGCTTTTATATTACTGAAAGCCAGGAAATTCCCCACATGTGGGCTGAAAAATGTATAAATAGAAATAAAGTTTCCCAAACCACTGCTATTAATAGCTACTAAGGACAGGTGATACTAAATACAAACGAGCCCTGACCATCAAAAAGGGGGCTTATAGCATACAATAGAAGTCCTAAGTATTTGGACAGATGTGTCAGAGCAAACAGTGCAGACCCTGATCAGACTGCTCCTCCAGGAGCAGTCTGATCAGGGTTTACACTGGTCGCCATTTTGATGCAGTATACCCCAATGTATAACAAACTGTTCTTTACCACCAGACGGGTACATTTAGCACATTTTTTTTTCTCAATTTTTTTAAAGTGGGGGGAGGGCTGGGAGGGAGAGTGACACAGGTCAAATGTTTGTACAACCTTGGTCTTGTCTTGACCATTTTATGCCTATAGACAGACAGATAACATACCAAGATCGGATAGGTGGATAAGTTTGCCAACTCAGAAGACATAAATCAATCCAAGTTGATGCACAGACTGTGAGACTGATTTTATTATACAACTCTCCTAGGGGAATGACAAACAATGTAGACCCTGATCAGACTGCTCCACAGAGCAGTCTTTCAGGAACTGCGCTATTTGCAGAGGCACTTCTGTCCCAGTAAATGTGTTTCAAGATATTATGGTGTATCTTAATCTTAAATAGTGACAAAGTCGTGTTCTAAAAATTGCACCCTAATAATACTGAATCGTTTTCCATATATCATGTATACAAGTAGGTTTAAGTATAATTTTTGTGCATTATCTCTGTTGTTCAATATTTGACAGTGTGAGTAGGTCTGTTCTTAAAGGAGAGAATTCGGGCTTTAGACTGTAGAGAGCAAATTCTTTTTTTAAGAGTCTCGTGAGCAAAGGGTGGTAAATATATATGAGCCGCGACATGACAAAACCAACAATGTGGTTGTGCGGCCAGCGCAGACTCAGATCAGCCTGGGCATCCGCCCAGTCTGATCAGAGTCTTGGCTGTCCGCATGGAGGTAGCTTAGACCCTTAGCTACCCTTTAAGCGCTTAGCAAAGAGTCTGATCAGTCTGGTCAAATGCCCAGGCTGATCTGAGTCTGCGCTGGGCGCACGACCACATTGTTGGTTTTGTTGTGTCGCGGCTCATAGTCATAGTGATTTGTCTTGTATTGGTCAGGTTGTTCAAAATTAACAGTGGCATTAGTTATTGTGACATTACTTTTTGTCGCACCTGTTTTAGCAAGGTGAGACATAGGAGTTCGCTTGTGCATCCGTCAGTCTGTCTGTCCACAATAACGTCGGCCCTGACGTTCGAGTCCATTATTCTCAGTCTATGATACCTACACTCATCAAACCTGGTATGAAGTTTCTTCTTAGAATGGTCTCGAGAAACCTTGCACTTATTTTGACCTTTGACCTATTTCTTATGCTCTTATGACTTTGTAAAATTTTATATAAAAAATTATGTCATCTTTAGTGTTTAATTCCATTTCTCATCCATCTATGATACCTGCACTCATCAAATCTGGTCTAAAGTATTTTCTTAGAATGGTCTGAGAAACCTTGCACTTATTTTAACCTTTGAACTATATTTTATGCTCTGCTGACTCATTAAAATTTTACATCAAAATTATGTCAACCCTAGAATACTGGTCCCTTTCTCTCTGTCTATGATACCTACAGTCATCAAACCTGGTATAACGTTTCTGCTTTGGTTGATCTAGAGGACTGTTGCACTTATTTTGACCATTGACCCATATTTCATGCTCTTCTGACTTTGTAAAATTTTATTTAGAAAATTACATTGACCCTATCGTTTAAGTAGATTTTTCTCAATTTATGATACCGGTATCTAGAATCATCAAACCTGGTCTAAAATTTCATCTTAAAATGGACTTGAGGGTAACAAGATAACAGTATCCTATTCTTTAAAGGTAATATGAATACACTTTCAGGGGAGCAACTCTGCCATTTTCATTTTTGCTGATCTTCCCAATGGTGGTCAACTCTTCAAGGAAAGAATTTGCTCCCCTAGCAGCAAATTCTTTCCTTTAAGAGTAGTCCCCATTTCTGAAGAGTTTTCCTGGACAGGGAGGTAATTAGGAAATCACAATACTTGTCTCCCTTTGAAAAAATAGCAGAAAAGCATTGTAGTGCACCCATTTGCCTTTACATGTAAGACAGTGGCCTATATATGAACAAAGATGTTACATGTTAATACAAAGGCCTTTCATGATATTTATACAATTAGCGAGGCATAAAAATGTACCTAACTTATGCTGTTTGCAAAGAAAAGAGTCAAATATGCCATACGCCTGTGCTGTCAATCAAAGTCTTACTTTGTCCTATCACACTATCTATAAATCCTTGGGAATTAAAAAATTCGAAAAGGTAAAGATCGACTCAGGCCAGTTTGTGTGACTGTGCAGGTCAAAAATATGTAAATATAGTATATTTGGAGAACTTAAAAAATTGTTTCATTTGTATGAATTTTTTTCCCTGAGTAATTGCGCAACATCTTGCAAAAGCTTTGTTACAAGAAAATTGATTTATGACAAATTTTGTAGTTTTTCTTTTTTCTTTAGTTTGGGCCTCAAGTTGGCCAAATGGAAAAAGACAAAACTGTTCCTTCTCCACAAAACTTATGTTGTGACTCATTTTAGACCTGCCTCAGACAGGCAATTCTCATAAAAGCCACAACTAATTTTCATGAAAATAAAAAACTAGAGCGTACACAAGGTTTTTCTATGATTTGACCTAGTGACCTAGTTTTTGACACGACGTGAGCCAGTTTGAACTTGTTCTAGATATTATGAGGATAAACATTCTGACAAAGTTTCATGAACTTTGGATGAAAACTGTGCCTTCTAGAGCGTACACAAGGTTTTTCTAAGATTTGACCTAGTGACCAAGTTTTTGACCCGACATGACCCAGTTTCAAACTTATCCTACATATTATGAGGATAAACATTCTGACAAAGTTTCATGAACTTTGGATCAAAACTGTGCCCTCTAGAGCGTACACAAGGTTTTTCTATGATTTGACCTAGTGACCTTGTTTTTGACCCGACATGACCTACTTTCAAACTTGGCCGAGAGTTTATAGAAGTAAACATTCTGACAAAGTTTCATAAAGATTAGATCAAAACTGTGTCCTCAGAGCGTACACAAGGTTTTTCTATGATTTGACCTAGTGACCTAGTTCTTGACCCGACATGACCCAGTTTCAAACTTGTCCTACATATTATGAGGATAAACATTCTGACAAAGTTTCATGAACTTTGGATGAAAACTGTGCCCTCTAGAGCGTACACAAGGTTTTTCTATGATTTGACCTAGTGACCAAGTTTTTGACCCGACATGACCCAGTTTCAAACTTATCCTACATATTATGAGGATAAACATTCTGACAAAGTTTCATGAACTTTGGATCAAAACTGTGCCCTCTAGAGCGTACACAAGGTTTTTCTATGATTTGACCTAGTGACCTTGTTTTTGACCCAACATGACCTACTTTCAAACTTGGCCGAGAGTTTATAGAAGTAAACATTCTGACAAAGTTTCATAAAGATTAGATCAAAACTGTGTCCTCAGAGCGTACACAAGGTTTTTCTATGATTTGACCTAGTGACCTAGTTCTTGACCCGACATGACCCAGTTTCAAACTTGTCCTATATATTATGAGGATAAACATTCTGACAAAGTTTCATGAACTTTGGATCAAAACTGTGCCTTCTAGAGCGTACACAAGGCTTTTCTAAGATTTGACCTAGTGACCTAGTTTTTGACCTAACAAGACCCAGTTTCAAAGTTGGCCTAGAGTTTATAGAGATAAACATTCTGACAATGTTTCATAAAGATTGGATCAAAACTGTGTCCTCTAGAGCATACACAAGGTTTTTTCTATGATTTGACCTAGTGACCTAGTTTTTGACCCGACGTGACCCAGTATCAAACTTATCCTAGATATTTTAAGGATAAACTTTCTGATTAAGTTTCATGAACTTTGGATCAAAACTGTGCCTTCTAGAGAATACCCAAGGTTTTTCTAAGATTTGACCTAGTGACCTAGTTTTTGATCCGACATGACCCAGTTTCAAACTTGGCCTAGAGTTTATGGAGATAAACATTCTGACAAAGTTTCATAAAGATTGGATCAAAACTGTGTCCTCTAGAGCGTACACAAGGTTTTTCTATGATTTGACCTAGTGACCTAGTTTTAGACCCGACGTGACCCAGTTTCAAACTTGTCCTAGATACTATGAGGATAAACAGTCTGACAAAGTTTCATGAACTTTGGATGAGAACTGTGCCCTCTAGAGCGTACACAAGGTTTTTCTAAGATTTGACCTAGTGACCTAGTTTTTGACCCGACATGACCCAGTTTCGAACATGTTCTAGATATTAAAACAATAAACATTCTGACAAAGATTCATGAATTTTGAATCAAAACTCTGCCCTCTAGAGCGTACACAAGGTTTTTCTAAGATTTGACCTAGTGACCTAGTTTATGACTCGACAAGACCCAGTTTCGGACTTGGCCTAGAGTTTATGGAGATAAACATTCTGACAAAGTTTCATAAAGATTGGATCAAAACTGTGTCCTCTAGAGCGTACACATGGTTTTTCTATGATTTGACCTAGTGACCTAGTTTTTGACCCAACGTGACCCAGTTTCGAACATGTTCTAGATATTAAAACAATAAACATTCTGACAAAGATTCATGAACTTTGGATGAAAACTGTGCCTTCTAGAGCATACACAAGGTTTTTCTAAGATTTGACCTAGTGACCAAGTTTTTGACCCGACATGACCCAGTTTCAAACTTACACTACATATTATGAGGATAAACATTCTGACAAAGTTTCATGAATTTTGGATCAAAACTGTGTCCTCTACAGCGTACACAATGTTTTTCTATGATCTGACCTAGTGACCTTGTTTTTGACCCGACATGACCTACTTTCAAACTTGTCCGAGAGTTTATGGAAGTAAACATTCTGACAAAGTTTCATAAAGATTAAATCAGAACTGTGTCCTCTAGAGCGTACACAAGGTTTTTCTATGATTTGACCTAGTGACCTATTTTTTGACCCGACATTACCCAGTTTCGAACTTGTCCTACATATTATGAGGATAAACATTCTGACAAAGTTTCATGAACTTTGGATCAAAACTGTGCCTTCTAGAGCATAGTTACACAAGGCTTTTCTAAGATTTGACCTAGTGACCTAGTTTTTGACCCAACAAGACCCAGTTTCGAACTTGGCCTAGAGTTTATAGAGATAAACATTCTGACAATGTTTCATAAAGATTGGATCAAAACTGTGTCCTCTAGAGCATACACAAGGTTTTTTCTATGATTTGACCTTGTGACCTAGTGTTTGACCCGACGTGACCCAGTTTCAAACTTATCCTAGATATTATAAGGATAAACTTTCTGATTAAGTTTCATGAACTTTGGATCAAAACTGTGCCTTCTAGAGCAAAAGGTTTTTCTAAGATTTGACCTGGTGACCTAGTTTTTGACCCGACATGACCCAGTTTCAAACTTGGCCTAGAGTTTATGGAGATAAACATTCTGACAAAGTTTCATAAAGATTGGATCAAAACTGTGTCCTCTAGAGCGTATACAAGGTTTTTCTATGATTTGACCTAGTGACCTAGTTTTAGACCCAACGTGACCCAGTTTAGAACTTGTCCTAGATACTATGAGGATAAACATTCTGACAAGTTTCATGAACTTTGGATGAAAACTGTGCCCTCTAGAGCGTACACAAGGTTTTTCTAAGATTTGACCTAGTGACCTAGTTTTTGACCTGACATGACCCTGTTTTGAACCTGGCCTAGATTTTATGGAGATAAACATTCTGACAAAGTTTCATGAAGATTGGATCAAAACTGTGTCCTCTAGAGCGTACACAAGGTTTTTCTATGATTTGACCTAGTGGCCTAGTTTTAGACCCAACGTGACCCAGTTTCGAACTTGTCCTAGATACTATGAGGATAAACATTCTGACAAAGTTTCATGAACTTTGGATGAAAACTGTGCCCTCTAGAGCGTACACAAGGCTTTTCTAAGATTTGACCTAGTGACCTATTTTTTGACCCGACATGACCCAGTTTCGAACTTGGCCTAGATTTTAGAAAGACTAACATTCTGACAAAGTTTCATTAAGATTGGATCGAAACTGTGCCCGCTAGAGTGTACACAAGCAAAAGTTGACGGACGTTCGTACGGACGTCCGTCCACACGTACGACGGACATCAGGGTATCCCAAAAGCTCACCCTGAGCACTTCGTGCTCAGGTGAGCTAAAAAAATAAAAAAGACCTGCTGCAACATGTTATATCTCACCTGTCTGCCACAAAACGGAGCTGAACCATGAAAATTGACAAAAGTTTATGGAAATGCCAATGCCTAAAAAGTAATACTTTCATCTTGCTTCTGCTAGTCTTAGGAAGAACAAAATCTTTTTTTTTTCTCACTTTAAATAAATACATAATAAATTTGCAGAATAATTTTCAATAAACAATTAACATTTTCCTTTTTCTTCTTGAAACTGAAAGCTACAAAATATTCTAACGCACAAACTGTTATAGAACCAGTACTCACAAGATCGATAGCACAGTCCAAATTCCACATTCTGTATACAGCAAATACACTATATTAGTTTTTACAATTATATGGTATCTTTTATAATTATTTTTGCTCAACAAAGCTTAAATTAATCAAGGATTACGCTCACTTTGTTTAAAAAGTTTGTCAGCTTAAACTGAGTGCTTTTATATTACCAAAAGCCAGGAAATTCCCCATTCAATATGTTTAGCATGTGGACTTATTGATAGGCTAAGACAAATGTATAAATAGAAATAAAGTTTCCCAAACCGCTGCTATTAATAGCGACTAAAGACGAATGATACTAAATATGTCCTTGAACACAAAACCAAATGAGTGTCAGTCCTGACCATTAAAAAGGGTGCTTGTAGCATACCTATTTGGACAGATCTGTCAGAGCAAACAATGCAGACCCTGATCAGACTGCTCCACCAATCTGATCAGGGTACATGTATATACTGGCTGTCTTTTCGATGCACTACTCTAATGTTTAACCAAACTGTTCTTTATCAACAGTATGGTAATTAAAGTAATTATTTTCCATGTCCAAACTTTTAGAATTTTTCCTGGTATGCGAAAAGCAAAAGTACAGTCCAAGCCTTTGCAGATATGGGCCCCGGAAAAGACTGCAGTTGTCCTCATGTTCTCATTCCAGTCTTCCCTGTTGTTTTAACAGGAACAACAGGAACATTAAGCTTCTTTTTCTTTTTTTATTTGAAGTGTGTGTGTGTGTGGGGGGGGGGGGGATTGTTATTTTGGAGGGGGGAGTGGGGGGAGTGCGAGGGTTGGGGAGGAAGAATGACACATAGGTCAAATGTTTGTAATATGAGAAAATAATAATTGTATGTTGTTGACTATGCTAAAGCTACAATCTTGGTCTTGTCTTCGCTAGACCATTTTATGCCTATCAGTGACAGGTGACCTGTGTACTAGGCTCAGACATACATACAGACAGATAACATACCAAGATTGGATACAGTGGATATGTTTGTTATTGCTAACTCAGACAGACATAAATCAATCTAAGTTGATGCACAGACAGTGAGGCTGATTTTATAATATGAGCCACAACACAAGAAAACCAACAAAGTGGTTGTGCCCCCATTGCAGACTCAGATCAGCCTGGACATCTTGGCTGATCTTAGACCGTTAGCTACCCTTAATACATTCAGCGAACAGTCTGATCGGACTGGGTGGATGCCCAGGCTGATCTGTCAGATCAGCCTGGGCATCTGCCCAGTCTGATCAGAGTCTTCGCTGTGCGCATGAAGCTAGCTTAGACCCTTGGCTACCCTTTAAGCCCTCAGCGAAGAGTCTGATCGGACGGGTGGATGCCCAGGCTGATCTGAGTCTGCGCTAGGCGCACAACCACTTTGTTGGTTTTCTCGTGTCGCGGCTCATATATAGCGAAACAAATATTAAGAGCTTGTACAAAACATGGAAATATACTGGACAAAAAAGTTAAGGATCAAAAATAATTATGTGCCATTTCTGAAACACTGTTACCTAATTAGTATCTAAATTTATATATATATAAAACAGCCTATTATCTATTTACAAAAACTATTTTTTTACTCGGAAAATACCTTGTTTTATAGATGACTAAAACTAAGTCCCATATGAAGCTTTGGTCATTATGTTGGAACAAAACCTATTCCTGGTATAGGATCTGTTGGAACCAAACCTATTCCTGGCATAGGTTATGTTGGAACCAAACCTATTCCTGGCATATGCTATGTTGAAACAAAACCTATGTCAGGAATCCACAGAAGAAAACAGGAATTCATGCAAGTAAATTTCCAAAATAACCTAAGCGGCCCCGAAAGCTCTGAAGTAAACAGTGCAATTTCCTGCTATCTCAGCCTCTCTGAGGGCCTAAATTTGCTTCTGTTTTCAGGCAGTTTTTATATTATCATTTTGTATTATAATAAACTTAATCTTTGTCAGAATGTTAGTAATAAAACAGCTGAAGAAAATTTGGTGTTGTGGTTTGCATGGTTTCTTAATGCCCATACGAGTCATTTTGTTTCAGTTTTATGCTTAGACAATGCCCTGTTGCTAAAAAAGATGAAGTAACATAATACCCTAAAAATAACAGCTGAAAAATTATTTTCATAAAATTTTCCATACTGAGTTTGTCCATTTGTGGAATGGCAAACACCAGTAAACAAAACTGAGAATGAGCCAACAGTGCCTACCCTGATCAGCGCTACACTGACTGACTCTAGCACTATTCAGGGTAGGCACTGTTTGCTCAGGCCTTTCAGAAGTTTTCGGCTCAGAACAGCTAATCAGCCTATTGCAAGTTTCTCTCTTCATACTCTGGAGACAGAATTTCATGAAACAATAAATTTATTTCTCCAGGGTTATGGTACGAAATGTCCAGGCTTGGATACGAATCGACTCGGATACGAAACATCCCTGGTACGAATTGACTCTGGACTGTAATTTAAAACAGTAAGTGACTGACAGCGCTGGGCAAGGGCAAACAATTTTACACTGGGATATGTAGTGTGCATTTAATCTGTTCGCCTGTCGCTTCCAACAGCTTTTGCTTTTTACAAAAGCAAAATTTTTACAATTTTTTTTTAATTTTTTAGATTTTTACAAAAGCAAAAATCAAAAAGAGATTTTGTTGTTTCGCCATCCCGAAAAATCAGTTTCCGGTCTCGGACACACTCCACTTGTAAGGGGGATTCTGATTGGTTCTTTGAGATCAACAGAACCGGAACCGAATCATAACAAGAAAAAACTTTTAAAAAGGATGAATGATGCAAAATACGTTCAGGAAAAGAAGCCGGTGTAGATGCCAAAGTAAGCAGCAATTTTGCCTGGCTGCCAGCTTTTAACGACAACCCTGCATTATGCATCAGTCATTTGCAACCACCGCCCCCATGGGGCCGGGACAGTAGGGGCATAGCGGGGCTTAAGTAACCTGGCTGTACCTAAGAGGTGTCCCAGCAGTGCCGTGGATACAGGGCCGTCGTCGGCTTTTGAAAAGTGGTACGGCCATGGAACGCCACAAATGCCGAAGGCACAAATGGGAGGAGAGCACGAGAGGGGGTGCCCCCTCTCATAAGGGGGTTCGGGGGACCTCTCCTGAGAAATTTTTTGAATTCAGGATGACTCTAGAAGCGATTCTTATGCATTTTGAGACCAATGTCGCTTGTAAAACTCAACTGATTTTATGAGTACTTACCCCCAATGAGAATATGTTTGAATTCAGGATGTCTCTAGAAGCGATATAATGCATTTTGAGACCATTTTGCTTGTGAAACTCAATTTAATTTATAAGTATTTGCTGTATTTCAAATGTTTACCCCAGCTTTTAAAGACTGCCACAGGTGTTCCCCGAGTGGCAAAGGCACGAGTGGGGGAGAGCACGAGAGGCAGGTGTCCTTCCTCTCATAAGGGGGGTTCTGGGGATCTCCCCCGAGAAAAAATTTAATTCATGACGTCTCTAGAAGCGATTTTAATGCATTTTGAGACCAAGGCAAAGAAGGAATAACAGAGAAAAGTGATCCGGCCAATACTATATTTGGCCAATGGGAAAAGTGGTATGGCCAATACCATATTTGGCCAAAAAACTGGTCCGGCCATGGCCAGACCCCGGACGACGGCCTTGAGATACGCCAGGCTTTGATTCCCACCAAAACAGCGGGAAAAATAGTAGAGTGTTTTTCACGAAATTAACCCTGACACATTGTAAGAATAGGGATTTTTATGTGATCTCCTGGGGGGCAGTGATCTTTACCAGGGATTTTACATAAAAAATGTCCCCACAGTGCAGGGCAAATATCAGGGATTTGCAGAAAGAAAAGTCAGTATCCCCCCTATTCCCCGGCCCCAGGGGGCCATGGTTCCAACTGACTGGTGTATCAATCCAGGGTTCTCACTTGAATTTTATAAGTAGTAAGGATACAGACTAGCGATCGCCCACTCGCCCACTGTGAGTAAAAAATCGGGTGGGCACCTAAAATTAAAATGACAGTTGCCCAGCTTGCGATCATCAGCTGTATGTCAGCGAGTGTCTGGCGTATTTTCGCCTTGGAGTAAAATCCGCCACCTCAAAGTGCATTGCAAGCTTCCACGCCTATATCTGCATTGAATTTTCGGTGTTCCATCATACTTGTGTGTTGGATTTTATTCACTATCCAAAAACAACATGGCCGCCTCCTCCGTTTGACAGCAAAATGCCTGACCATTTGTAAATTTTTCGCGCATAATGTGGCGATACATTGCTGGTGTTTCACACCCAGTAGCTAAAAGGAAGCAAAACCCTGAAGAAAGGCGGGTTTACTTCAAAGCCTACGGAAACGGTGCAAATCTCACGCAGATTCTGAATAAAAAATCCTCATGTTTCTGACAGTTTTAAATGTGGGCCCCTAAATTTCTGGCTGGGCGACTGATTTTCAGTTTTTAGGGGCCCAGCTTGCTCCTATGAAAATTGAGTTAGTCTGTATCCCTGAGTAGGACTCCAGGACTCCTCCTTTTCCAAAAATAGGAGTCCCATATGAAAAGTAGGAGTACCATCCTGAAAAATTGGAGTCCCATATGTTTCAACATAAAATTTAGCTTCAAAATAATCTTATTTATCTAATTAAAATTGTCTTTTGATATTGTCCCTGAAGGATACAAAAGATGAAAAGGGCTTGTACACGACTGGACGGGGTAAGGACAACGCTTTTCAAGTTTTGTGATTGGACATCAAATGATTATGTTATAGAAATGTAAAAAGATATGACATTGACAATTATTCGGTAAATCTTCCATTTTAAGTCAAAGGTATTAATATGCTTTTCCCTTGGGGGATGTTTTAAGTTAACAGCCTTACTCCCAAGCAGAAGTGTAATATGTAATAGCTACAGTTCAGTACTACATGTATTCAGTGATGTCCAGTCCACTGCAACATGGCTTTTAGTAATAATTCCAGCCATCCACCCCCCCCCCCCCCCACCCCCACTCACGCAAACACACAACTGCACCTTACCCCACCCGCTGACATCAAACGCTGAAATCCGTTTACACGTATTTTCCCTTAATTTGAGATAGACTGATTGTTTATGTCCAAAATGAATTTCGAATTTGATTTACACCTGAATTAATGTGTACATGTCATTAAATCTTCCTTTGTTTATTGCAGGGCTTCCACTAGCTTTCAAATCCAGGAAGTCCCGGACTTCCTACCCCTCAAATTTGGAAGTCCCACAGGAAAATCTACGTTTTATTTGTTTGTTTTTTCAACTTAAGTTTCAGAGCTGCAGTAACTAGTTAAGGGGAATATTCAGAGGATATATTTTCTTATTTATCACCAAAAATGTATGCTAGAGGTACTCATTTCGCCTCGACCAGGCAAATTTGTGAGTACCCATGACATATATTTTTGGTGAGAAAAAAGACAAATTATTCCAAATCATCATCTAGAACCCTGTGTTTGTACACTTTCTTATGGCTGCAGTATAGCTGCATGGCTGCAGTTTGCAGTACACTGCAGCCAAATTGTTGTGAAATGGTACTGAGACAGCAAATGAGATACCTTGATACAAAGGGCAAAATGTTATGGTATGGGTGTTTTGAACTATACTTGGACTGGCAGATGTCACCATTAGCTTGTTTCACTAAATGTTTATGAGTTAGTGAATAATTCTGACTAAAAGAAAAAATTAAAACAAAAATAACTGGGCAAACAGTGAAAATCCTGATGAGACGGCTCATTATGAGCCGTCTCATCTGGATTTTCACTGTTTGCAATAATATGTCCGAATTTACCCACTGTCCCAAAAAGCTACCCGACTCGACCCTAGTCTCAGGAAGAACAAAATCTTTCTTTTCTTATTTTCCCTCTCACTTTAAATAAATACATAATGAATTTTGAAACTGAAAGCTGCAAAATATTCTAGGGTAGAGTCGGGTAACTTTGGACATGTGGGTAACTTCGGACATTACAATTGCAAACAGTGTTTGGCCAGTTATTTTTTGTTTTAGTTCCCCGCTGTCCGAAGTTACCCAACTCTCCCCTAATGCACAAACTGTTACAGAACCAGTACTCACAAGATCGGTAGCACAGTCCAAACTCCACATTCTGTATACAGCAAACACACTAGTCATTAAATAGTTTTAACAATTATACAGTATCTTTTATGATTATTTTTGCTCAACAAAGCTTAATCAAGGATTATGCTCATTTAAAAAATTTGTCGGCTTCAACTGAGTGCTTCTATATTATTGAAAGTCAGGAAATTCCCCATTCAACATGTTTAGCATGTGGACTTATTGATAGGCTAAGACAAATGTATAAATAGAAATAAAGTTTCCCAAACCACTGCTATTAATAGCGACTAAAGGCGAATGATACTAAATATGTCCTTGAACACAAAACCAAATGAGTCCTGACCACCAAAAAGGGGGCTTATAGCGTACCATAAAAGTTCTAAGTATTTGGACAGATGTGTTAGAGCGCAAACAGTGCAGACCCTGATCAGACTGCCCCTGCAGGAGGGGGGGGGGGGAAGTTGAGGGAGTGAGGGAGAGTTGAGGGAGTGAGGGAGAGAGACACAGGTCGAATGTCTGTAATATGAGAAGAAAATACTCATATGTTGTGTTGACAATACAAAAGCTATAATCTTGGTCTTTGTCTTCTCTAGACCACTTTATGCCTATCAGTGATCTGAATACTAGGCTCAGACACACATACAGACAGAAACATACCAAGATTGGACATGGTGGATATGTTTGCCTAACTCAGAAGACATAAATCAATCTAAGTTGATGCACAGAGAGTGAGACTGATTTTATTATATGAGCCGCGACACGAGACAACCAACAAAGTGATTGTGCGCCCAGGGCAGACTCAGATCAGCCTGGGCATCTGCCCAGTCTGATCCAAGTCTTCACTGTCCGCATGAAGCTAGCTTAGACCGTTAGCTACCCTTTAAGCGTTCAGCGAAGAGTCTGATCGGACTGGGTGGATGCCCAGGCTGATCTTCTGATCCGCCTGGGCATCTGCCCAGTCTGGTCAGAGTCTTCGCTGTCCGCATGAAGCTAGCTTAGAACATTAGCTACCCTTTAAGTGTTCAGCGAAGAGTCTGATTGGACTGGGTGGATGCCCAGGCTGATCATTGGGCGCACAACCACTTTGTTGGTTTTCTCGTGTCGCGGCTCATATACAGTGAGCATACTGATGCCAAACAAATATACTCCTCGCCAAAAGTTTAGCATATTTGATGACAAACTAAGTAGCAGACACAACTGATACACAGGACTTTTGATATGTCAAAAATGTTATCATCATCGTTCTTATCTGATGACAGAAGGTTAACGGGATATGTTGAGGCACTGGAATTTCGGAACTCAGCAGTTGTTTCGATACCCAGTGGCAATAGTTAAGACCCCTGTAATTCAATGGCAATTTTCGACCCTTTTAAAAATTGTGTCCAAAACATCAGCAAATTTAACTTCATCTTCACCAAATTAGCACGGTCTGTAGTCAAAATGTTAAATTGTAATGTACTACATTAATCGTGGTCATGCCATTTTAAATTCAGACATCAGAAGCTTGTAGAAACTTGTTTCCGAAATGACCGATAGTGCAATTTTCCTATAGATTCTTATCATTTTTGTCTTACAGAAAGTTGGTTGTCTTTGATACTCAAACTGAAAACTTTTTATGAAACACATCAGTAACATGGTCTCTTATCCGAGGTAGTACGAATTTTTTAATGCACAATTTTTTTATATGCACACAATTAGAATTTCAAAAATAGTGTTTTACTAGAAAATGAATTACAATTACACGTGCCAAAATTCTTAAAAATGATAGGTGTGGATCAAAATGTCAACAGGCATATGCCTATGTATACTGTCTTTCAAAGTCAATTAATTATATCGCTGTTTGATATTTTGCAGTTGTTCTTCAAGATGTGTAACAGAACCAACGGGAAACTGAAATATGCTAAACTTTTGTCGAGGAGTATATTTAGAGCTTGTACAAAACAACATGGAAACATACTGGACAAAACAAGTTAAGGATCAAAATAATTATGTGCAATTTCTGAAACACTGGTAAAAATAAGTGTCAAAATTTTAAGGATATTTATTTTCCTTGGTTCTGCGTTTAATTTAACTGCTGAGCACATCGCTCTCAGCTTGGTCAAGACATGGCTACCCTCAACAATGATACCACATATAGTCAAACTTCACTGGCTCGAACTCGGAAGGCTCGAACGCCATGCTTCGGTCGAACTGATTTTCCAGTCCCGGCAAAACTCCCATTTATTTTAAGGTAACCTGCCACCTTTGGCTCAAACTACAATGGCTCGAACGCTCGAACCCCAAACCCGGTCCCTAGGGTACATTTTCTATGTAAAATCCCACCGATGGCTCGCACTAATTACCTTGTAAATAATTTCCATTTCAATAACGGTCACTCAGACGTTTGTTCATTGTCATAAGACGCTTTGATATTGACAAAGCGTTTGCCGAAACCACAGGTATACTTGATTGGCGCGAGCTCAATTAAAGCCGCCCTTTGATCAACTGGTCAATCGATTAATGCTGAGTGGTTGTCAATTTAAGCTGATTATATATAGAGGATCTTACATAAGTGCTCATGTATTATTGAATTTATTAAACGAGTTGGGGAGAAATATAAGATGCGAGGCTTTGCCGAGCATCTTATTGGTTTTCCCAAACGAGTTTAATAAATTCAGTAATACAGGAGCACGAATGCAAGATTCTATTTATCATATGACAATAAAATCGCATTTTATCAGCAGAATTTGCACTAAAACGTCACGATTTCGCCATTAGAAAACGCGACTTTTTATGGACGTCAACGTATAACGTTACGACGTAATTTGCATATTTAATCCACTAGTGGATTATCGCATTTAATGCATGGCTTTATTACATTCTCAGATGCGACGTCATATGATAAAGCTTGGTCTTATCTATTTAAATGCAAATAATCACCCTGGGCTAATGAGGCGGCATATGAAAATTAAAGATGGTAAAATATTTTTCTTCAATTGAAATTTCACACCGAAATTCAGTAAAACGTGCCAAAATTTACGTCTTTGCCTTTAAATACGTAATAGGGCCCATCATTCACTCCTGCAGTCATGTCAGACAGTATGTCAGCTTCCGAGCAATCTGGTGAAGGACCCGGCAATGGGGGAATACCCAGATCTGAGATTTCTGCTGGCACCGCCGAGCAATCTGGCGAAGGACCCGTTAATTGGGGGATACCCAGATCGGCAATGGGAAAACAGGGAATAAAAAGGAAACTTGAACAGAAGACGCTTGAGGAAAAGTATGAAGCAATCCTCGAGGTCGAGAAAGGTCAAAAGTCGAAGCTAGTGGGAACTTTTCTCGCGACCAGACTAAATGTAGATCTATCGTATCTTTATCAAGTGTGCTTAATGTCCATGTTTATTTAATACTTTATTACCTGGTTGATCTTTTCATCTTGTAAATAAAAATATAAACATATTTTTCATTGTTGTTTTATTTCATCTCCCAGAAAGTGCAAAAGGGTCAACGAGTGGCTTAAATTATGACAGATCAATAAACAGGAAGTCACCTATGCTATGATAGAAAAACATAATACATACGGCTGGACCTTGTGAGTTGGTCTTCAATGGCTTGAACTATCGATCGCTCGAACTTTTTTGGGTGGTCCTGGCCATCGAAGTTCAACTGTATAATGAAAGTGCTCTCATTTATACAGATTTACATGTATCTTCCCATTGTGGTTAGGCAAAAATACAGGGGTTTTATTAACCACAAGTCCATTGGTCCTGGATCAGTGGTTTTTGGGCATGACCAGTTGATGTCTTAGGTAGCTGGTCCAGCAGACCAACTGATTTTGAAATTAAATGAAAACACATGATAACAAAGAATAACCGAAACATCAGGAGGAATCCTCAGGACCACTTAAATTGTGGATAAGTTGGTCCTAAGGACCACCAGTCATTCAGTCCTTAGCGAAATCCCTGAAATACAGACCCCATATGCTCACAGTATATGGATTTTTGCCTCCATGTTTGCAAATTTCAAGCTGTTTACTACAACTATAGCTCAATACAACTTTAGCTTTTGAAAAAGCTTGAGTGGTTATCCCTTAGCAATGAATCTGTAGGATGCAAGTGGTACAGTAGAAAATTGGCAGCAATACAAGTTACGTAATTTTATTGTATTCTTGGACTTTGTTGAAGCTGTAGGTAAAGGGTGAGTTTGACAGCTTTTTCCTTATGTCTAGGTAATTGCTTGTAACAGGTGTGCTTCAGTGCTATTAACTTTAGCTGGGTGACCTGTACTGTTTACGGTAGTGACAGCTCTTCCTAAGTGGACTGTACTCTCTGGTAATTGCTTTTATTAGGTGCTTGTATTATGTGAGACGAAGTATCAGGGCAAGTTTTACAGCTCATGCCTCAGTGCTGTTGGGAGGGACTCTGCAGCTGGGCGCACAAAAATATGGGAACTAATACCTGGAAATAGTGGGACCCGCATTTAGCATAACGAAACGGTGCATAATCGAGAACAACTTGTTACGGTAGTTTAATCCATTTATAAAATTTGGTGCATCATATTTCATTCATATGATCTTTACTTATCCATCTGAATCACCCACAACTCAGGAAAAATGGCTCTTGTCATTGACCACAGTCAAGTTAAATATCTACACCATTACATCATCCTTACTCTATGATATCCAGGTTCTAGAATTGATAAGCTGTGGTCCAAGCTGGGAGAGATTGCTGCTTCATCTGATGTTAGCATAAAAATTGATACTTTAGAATCCATTCTAGATTAATTGATCAATTTGTTTTTTTGTTGTTTTTAGCTTACCAGAGGCCATAGGTTCTAGGTGAGCTATTGTGATCAGTCAAAGTCCGTTGTTTATGTAGACTGGAACTCCCTATTCTCACGGTACTTAAGGTATAACTAGGTCTGACCTCATAAGGGGGACCAACAATCCAAAATAGTGCATGTAGTTTTTAAAACCTTTCAGTATTTCATCTAAACCCAGTGTTCCCATTCACGTAGAATTGTGCGTGAACCACGCGGAAATCATTCTAATCACGCATAAATTTTGGGGCAAGAACGTGCATTCACGCGCATATGTTTCTCTCAAAAATATAAAAAATCATCATTTTTCTTCATTCTATTGCGAGTCAGCCAGGCCAGATGATTTTTGTAGCCGAGAAGAGAGTCAGAAGTCGCTGTTTTGATCTGAAATGCGGGCCGTAGTAAAGTACCATGCTTTCATTCACGTCCGTCACATCCGTTCTACGGCCAATCAAATTTATTATTGGAAAACACTACCACTAATCGGCTGCATGAATATTAATGACATGTGCGGTCATGTTGCGCACTATCTATCTATCTTCCTAGAACTGTCATAATGGCCGACAGAATTTGTCCGTATTTTTGTGTATATTTTCGCTGTTTCTGTTTGGAAACGGCACTTTCTATTTTTCATTTGGAAAGGAATCCATCAAATGATTAATATTGGATAAAACGAGGACTGGAAAAAGGCATGACAGCCGTTTTCTTCATTTTTTCAGGCTTCAATTGGAAACACATCGGCACTTTAGTGTTTGCAAAAGAAGCGGACCAAGGATTCCGGGTCATTTCGGCCCATGTCCATTTCGGCCCATAACTTTTTCGAGATAAAAAGTCATACCCGTAAATTTTACTTCATACCCGCAAATTTTATAGATGGGATATAAAAACCCTCAGTTTAAAATTTGAGTGGGAACACTGAAACCTCATGAGATTTTTGTATTTCATATATCCTGGTTTGTTTCATATTTTAATCAGTGTATAGATCTATCCCATTGTGGTTCGGTAGAAATACGGACTCCATATTCTCACGGTATATGCATATTTTCCTCCTGGTTAACAAATTAGATGTAAGCAAAAATGTTTCCTTATTTAAAATGTATTAAACACCCATATTTAAATTAATTTAGGCCAGAAACAGATTGACTGGACCATTATTATTTATTTTATAGCCACTTTTATCCTTTGGGATGTTTCTTCTTCCCAGTTTTGTTGATTGTTCACTATTTTTTTGCTTTTAGAAGTGACAGCATCTTCAAATTGCGACAGAACTGAAATCCAATATGCTCTAGTAGTTTGTATACCCGACGCCTATAAGCCACTATAAAAATCAGAAGACATGTTTGTCTGAGGGATTTTATTTGCATGTACCACGAGAATATGATTGCCGCGAGAATATGGAGTTTGAGTATACCTCCTCTATGCTTCAATATGCTTCAAATGACATCTGCTCTGAAACCCTAGGCCTAGGGCCTTGATATTTGAAAATCTCTGCTTCAGAGCTACTAGGCTCAGATGCTTGATATTTGGTATGAAGTATTGCCGATTGGACCTTTACCAAGTTTGTTCCAATGGCAGCCCCAGTGTCCAAAATGGCCCTGCAGCAGTGGGGTTTGGGTTCTAAAATAAAATATACTTAAACAGAGAGCCAGATAAGCTTCGCATTTGCGTAAAATACGGACCAAAAAAGACAAAATAAGAAGTGTCTTGAAATTCCAATCGTACCGAATACGGTAGTCATTTCTCAGCTTACAAAAGCAGCTCAAATGTGCTACGTATTTACGCTATAGCATGCGCGGTCAACTGTTTTTCAATAGCCAGAATGTTACCTATTTTTAGCATTTACTAATCATTGCTTCAGCGCATGCGCTGTCTGAGCATGCGCAGTCAACCTTTTTCCGAAAACAGAAAGCAGATGGTACCTATTTTCAGCATTCTCTTTTCGGCTTTTACTGGTCGTTTTTATGAATAGACCGGGAACAAGCATGAGTATTGGAATTTACCGAGCGTTAGCCAATCGCTAAATTGCACATGATCTTTCCGGTCGATTGCATAGGTACTTTCATTTTCGTTGAACAAACATTTTGCAAAAAACGTCTCTGTTACTTGACTGAACAGTCAATAAATGGCCCCACCTGGTTGTGCGAAGCTGGAAAACTTTGGCTTCGGCAAGCCAGTGGTTAATTCTAGTGAACTCTAGCCAGCAAAGATCAGCCGATCATCCCCTGATGCGTGGTAAAAGGAAAGCAAAACACTGTCAGGGTCGGTAACGGGTCGTTTCGGCCCAATTCCCTTTCGGCCCCGGGACGTTTCGGCCTTATTCCCGTTCGGCCTGGGTCGTTCCTGTTGTCCAGAGTTTTAAGCAAGAACCCTGGACAAGAACAAGTAGACTGACATTTTGGGAGACCAGTTGTGCGTTAAAAAGATACTGAACAACCACTGGATCTCAGGAGTACCGATACTGAAAGGACTTATCAGGATACTGAAAAGGTTAAATTTCTGTTTGGTAAATACTGAAACCACTGTAAAAATTATCTGGAGCTCTGTAAATAGGTAAAATCTAAAAACGTAATTAATTTGATGAAATACTAAAAGAAATTATGATAAATAGGCACTAGTTACTAGATATCGCATTCGCTGGTTCGATTCAATGACGGCGGTAAAAGCCGGTACTGTGACAATCAGAGATGTTCGTAGGCTCCGTCCGGTATAATCTGATGGTTCGGTTACCCTTTTTGCCCCCAAAACAAATGACTGGTGCATTAGTCTTGTGCGTCGATTCGTCTGTCAACTGATGCAGATTATATGTCCTCAGCTTTGAAAAAAATATCTCCTTTTGCACGCATTTAGGTAACACCTATTTCACATTATTTGTGTGTCGATCCGTAATATGGAAATACCCAGGTTTTTAGGAAATACCCACGAAAACTTATGACTGCATACTTACGGAGATATTTTGGGCGTATGTGTGAATTCACCTCGAAAGAATCTATTCAAATATATAACACGGAAGTTAAATCATACAGGAACGAAACACTGACACTTTTGTCCATGAGTTTGTCTGTAATTTATCAAAATATTGAAAATATTTCGAGATGTGACTTTGTACACACAAGCACCTTGGCGAAAAACCAGGAAGTAGACTGGTTCATTACTGAAACCTTGTACCGAGTCGCACCAGTTAAAACCTGGTACCGCACTTCTATCTGGTGATATGCGATCTACAAGGGGACGTGACGGAGTGCAGAAGAGGGGTAGGCTATGGAGAGATGAGCTAGCCAAAAGAATGTTACGAGAACTGAAACACGGACGAACGATTGTCCAAAGAGTATTAATGTACAAACTAGCTCAAACCCTAGGATTCTTCAATTCCAGTCCTGAACTTTAAATACAAAAAAGGCCCTAGTACAAGTTAAGGTCTGTTCTTTGCGAAGAGGATATCTATCTATCTATCTATCTATCTATAATAATCTTTATTTATAGTCGCTTATTTCTATTAACAACTAACATTAACAACTAACATAAGCTCTGTAGAGCTTTTATTGCGAATTAATAAAACTATATACATATACAAAGCTGAGCTGTGGATATGTGACTTTCTCAATGTCACAACGCTAGGGCCCTGATGGGATTCGAACTCGGGACCCTTCGATCATGAGTCGGGCACACTACCACTGCCCCACGGCGATCTATCTATCTATCTATCTATCTATCTATCTATCTATCTATCTATCTATCTATCTATCTATCTATCATTACCAACGATTGAAATGCAATACATGCAAGGCCGTCGTCGCCGGTCCGGCAGGTCCGGCGAGCGCCGGACCACTTTTTTTGACCGAGTATGCTATCTGCCGTACCACTTTTTTCTTTTCAGCCGATTTTTCTTTCGTGCTTACCTGTGATTTTAGTGAAGCGCATCATCAAAAGTGCCGCAATTTATTGATGAAATTATCAATTTCAGTTCAGTTCAGTTCAATTCTCTTATCGACGTTTCCCAAGTGGCTCAACGGTACGTAACCATAGTTGCATGTTGCTCGTGTCATCAATAAACCTGGCCAAGGTGTGAAAGGATCGTTAAAGGATTATTTTCAGTGGACGATTTATCAAAGATATGATAAACTCTTTGATCCAGAATGTATTAAAGAACTTCTTCGTTTTGATTTTTGTATATCAACAATGGTATGAAAACAAAATAGAGCGGCATGTTTTTTTCTCGACGCAACAGAAGAAAGTTTTAATCCCTCAACGTATTTTTCTAATTATTCTAAATCAAAGAACATTTCGGGCGCCAAAGTATATAAAACATTTTGAATGTACATGTATGAGCATTCTAAGTCCTGAGACTGTACCGAAAGTTCCATGTCAATGTTGTTATTCCATTATTGATATACAAGTGCCACCTGTTCCAAATCAGCCCAAGACTTTTCGGTTCCCACAACGTACCTTTGGTGTAAAAAAAAAAAGCCGGAGTAGAGAAGTTTTCAGCGGTCGTGGTTTGACAGTAGGCCGTGGCTAGCCAATAACAAATAAAACAAAAACAAAAAAAAATAAAAATAAAACAACTATATAGTGGGGATTATATCTGTATCAGGCTTAATTTTGCTTGAACGCAGACATTGATGCCAGTGCCTGATGAGACTCGCAGAGGTGTCGAAATAGTTGTTAAAGATATTCTTGAGTCTTACGTTTGTTCTTTCTGGTATTTAACTAGCAAAACTTCGTGACCAAAACGACTGAAATTTGGCCACAAACGTATCCAAAAATGCATCTAAGACGCACATAGAGACGCCCATAAATCAAAAAAAATTCTCGGGGGAGGTCCCCCGAACCCCCCTTACGAGAGGGGTAAATCCCCCTCTCGTGCTCCCCCCCCCCCCTTCGTGCCTTCGGCACTCGCTGATATCACCCGCCGGACCAGTTTTCACTACACGGCGACGGGCCTGACATGTCAGCAATATTTGCACAAAGGCTGATAGGACCCTTGGCTTCCTTCCAACGATTTGAAATGGAACCCACGTCAGCAATATTCGCGCGGCACAAAGGCTGATAGGACCCTTGCTTCGTAGTGACGGTTTGACCTACGATCAAAATCATCCAGCGGGTCCAGCGGGGAGCAGAACTTTAAGCAATGCGTTGAACCTTTACTAGCTAGAGTATTTGATTTTGGATATCGGGATTCCAAACAAGTGTAGCGTGACATGCTTACTCCAGCCGTGGGGAGGGGCGTAGATATGTATGGTCATGTATAGCCCACCTACAAGAGTTCTGATGTTCCCTCTTAATAAAGCCGAGTGCACTATTGGCCTTAGCATTGGTTCTGTCAGTGTGAGAGTTCCAGGACAGGCCACTAGCGGTATCAACCCCAAGTACTTGGCAATTGTGAAAACCTCGAGGCTCTGACCATGTAATTGATAGAAAGTGCTTATTGGTTTCCTCGCAGTTGTAACCCTCACAACCTAACACTGAGAGTAGAGGGGTTGAACCCATGTGGACTCCCCCACAGCCAGTTTACCCAAGCCAGTCTGTACTAGGCACCTTGTTGTAATCTATAATAGCCACCAGACCTTCCTGAGCAGAACCTGGCTTTCTCACTTGCAATAATACTATAGGCTAGATCTACTATAATGACGTCACCATAAAGTAACGTCTGTGACGTCAGCTGAACGTGAATCTGTATGTGACGTCGATGTTATCTGTCGCTGTACAGGTACAGTTTAAAAGAAACATAACCCATGGTCATGAAAGCAGTGTTTACTATCTCACTAATTATGTTCTGCTCTTATGGGGCATTTCACAACTGTTACCAGGTCAGGGTGGTTGTGAAAGATGACAGCTCGCATCTTGAGAGAACTCAGTTCGAGATTACTGACACGGAAATACCACCATTTGATGTTCCTCATGGAAACACGTTAAAGACTACCGATGAATCGGTATGGAATATGTTCCAAGATGCTCTGATGCCTAAAACTCGGAGAATGAAACCCGAACCTATAAACAGTCAAACGGACGTGTTGGATAATGCCGGAGTAGGATTGGCAGGTAAATCAAGAAGCGGATTGCTCGGTAATGCTCGTATCAAACGATCACGGCCGGATATATGGTGTAACGCGACGGAAAAGGTTAACAATGCGATTTCTGTTGCCAAAGATGATACTGTTCATCTGCCTTGTCACGAATGTATAGACAGTTCTGACAGGTTATACGATTCCATGCAATGGGTAAAACTATCTCCAAACACAGACAGTGCCGGACGATACCTCGTTAAGGAAGTATTATCAGATATGCATGATGACGAACGAAGAAACAAACTTGTTATAAGCCTAACGCATACCTTAATCATAAGAAAGTCGAGAAAATCAGACTCGGGCAGTTACATTTGTAAGCCTTTTACAGAAGACCAATTTTCCCAGAAACGGATGAACTGGACAGAGCTTCAGAAATGGATTACTGAAGACTCACGCATGCGATACTTTTATCATCTAGACGTAATAGACTTCGATAAAGCGCCAGTGGTAGAAACTGGGGGAGATTCTGGTCAAGAAAAGATTCCTTCCTATGACATGGTTCAAGAAAATTTATTTCTCTATACCAAGTGGTTGCCTTGGAGTGCCTGCAGTATATGTGACAAAATCGGTATGAGGCAGAGAATTGGACTGTGTGTCATCAAGAAACGTAGTGCTGCTTTGAAAGTTCCAAATGATTATCTAAACAATATTCTCGACTTTGCCAAAAACGGACTGCCTTGCCAGTCAGAGTTCTTAAAAGTGTTTGCTGGAAACGCGTGGTTAAGTCGGCCAAACGAGATAGAGTTTGCTGAATGTTTTGAACATTGTCCTGCATCATCACACAGGAAGAAAAGGTCAATTATTTCTACAAAGGAATTTTCTAAACAACATGAAAAGGAAACAAAGAAGAAGAAAGTGATAAATATACGAGTCGGCAAACATCTTGTTCTTAAATGCCCCGGCTCGAAAATTCTAAAAAAGCCAATATGGATGTTTGGGTGGGAGACAATATCTCAAGTTCATATTCGTAAAACTACAAATAAACGTGTTAATTTTGATATTTTGGGCTCGATTCATTTCATGGAGATGAAGTTGAACGACAGTGGGATTTATTCATGCTGGATCAAAAATAAAATGAAAAAGAAATTTGAAGTAAGAGTTCTTGAATCTCAGTATAAGGAAACGGTGAAATATGGATGGATGTTGGGAGTTTCTTTACTTGTTGATTTCATTGTTTTCTTGTTTCTGACTATGATTAAATATTGGCATCGCCGCGTCCAAGTTCGGAAAAAATCTGCGACAAAAAAGGCAAAATCACAGGAAACAATTTCAATGACAAAGTCAAAATCGCAGATTAAATAAGACTTTATCATCTGAAAAATCATACCAGGGAGGCCAATCTTAAAAGTATACTTTTACAGTGTTTTCAAGAGTTGCCTCCCTTATGTGATGTGCATGTTTCCAAGGCTGTTACGAAACGAAAAAGAGTCATAGTTCCAACACTACTTGGTCATCGTCACCAAACAAATTTGTTTAGTCAAGATGACCAGGCCGTTTGGGAACTAGGATTTTTTTCTTTTGGTAACAGACCTTATATAACATGGTTTACCAGGGATGTGTACAGTGCAGTTTAATACGACGCCTTTCACATCCCCGGTTAACTGTTTATTTACAAGGGTTGTTACCAAACGAAAAAGAGTCGTAGTTCCCAAACAACTTGGTCATCGTGGCTAAACAGATTTGTTCAGCCACAATGACCAAGTAGTTTTGGAACTATGACTCAAATTTGTTTAACCACGATGACGAGGTCGTTTGGGAACTACTCTCGAGAGTAGAACACTAGTTTTGTAACAGCTTTGGAAACATAGTTGACCAGGTGTGATTCATATTGGATCAAAATTTAACGATGTATGAGCAGGCCGGTCTATATTTTGAGGACACTTTCCATTTGATCATTGGAAATACTTGACTGTAATTACCATAAAATAGCAACAATTACGTTAAATTGTCAAAAATTTGGACACATTAACCACTTACTGACTGGGACATCATAATATAGGTACATAGCCATGTTTGTCACCGTTTCTGAAAAGTACATCCAAATTAGTGCTACTCATAAAGCAAATAATTTAAGGGGAGCAAATTCTGGTGATATTTATTTAGAAGGGAGGCAAAAATGAAAATGGAATATTTGCTTCCCCTGATAGTGTTATCGTTCACCTTAATACTGAACCTTTTCCAAGATCAGAGCAGGCTGATTTAATATCTTGTAAAAATGGCGACAGGCCTTGGTAACAAATGTCAGAATAGTCTGCTAGAATGTTTGCCTGGGCACGTCTGTCCAAATTTTAGGGTTGTAACAATAATTTGTAATAATTTTGGCAGTCATTGTCCGCAGTCAACCTTATTTTTCTGAATGAACAGTAATAGCTTTTCATTGAAGTTATTACTTGTTGGTACGTAAATGGTATGTGGTTGATAAATCAGCCTGGATATGTGAAATCTTACCTTATGGTATGTGCGAGCAGTAAGGACTCACATTAGCCTGCGCAGCTGCGCAGGCTAATGTGAGTCCTCGCTGCTAGCATTGATGATCTGTGGATCAAGCGAAAAGCGAAAACTCTTATAAGTCTTTGCAGCAGACTGATCGGAGTCGTCACTGTTTGCACTGGATATTTGACTTGTTTGGGTCCAATAAAAATGCTTACTCGGGTGTAGATATTTGTCAATAACCCACAACTTCAAAGATTATTTTTATTTTGTGCAAAGATATTTCACTTGAAATGGAAATCTGTTCCGTATAAGGAATCATAAAATTTTGGTTTGGGTGAGTCATTGTAGATGCAAATGCACTCGTATTACAAAAAACAGTTCATTTTAAATTTATGAAAATGAAATTTGGTATAACCAAGCCACAATCATAAATGTGCAGGCGTGTAAAGATAGTTGTGCTGATAATAAATACGCTGAAGTGCAAATACAGTTCTGCTGATCATATACACTGACGTGCAAGTAGAGTTCCGCTGATCATAAATATGCTGACGTGCAAAGGTAGTTCTGCTTATCATAAATATGCTGACGTGCAAAGATAGTTCAGCTGATCATAAATATGCTGACGTGCAAAGATACTTCAGCTGATCCTAACCCAGCAGGCACATGACGTCGAAATGATGTCGCACTGACGTCGATGTGACGTAATGACGTCGCATCGACGTCAGTGCGACGTCATTTCAACGTCATGTGCCCGCTGGGAAATATGCTGACATGCAAAAGTAGTTCTGAAACTCATAAATATGATGACGTGCAAAAATAGTTCCGCTGGTTATGATTTCGCTGACGTGCATAAATAGTTCTGCTGATAATAAATATAGGTTTCCCATAGCCTAATAGCCGTAGGGGCAGTGGGAGTTAGAGACCCACTGTATCTTGGAAACAGCAGATAAAAGGCGGAGCCCATCCCTCTTTTTTCGCCGCCTTATCCTTCCCTGATTCGAAAAAGGCACCCATTTACTGCTGGGTTGACAGAGCGAGTTTCCCAGTCGTCTTAAGTCATCATAATCATAAATATCATAAATCATGAATATGCTGACATGCAAAAATAGTTGAACTAAGTTCTGCTGATTATAAATATGCTGACGTGCAAAGGTAGTTCTGCTGATCATGATTTCGCTGACGTACAAAGATAGTTCCGCTGATCATGGATATTCTGACGTGCAGATAGTTCTGTTGATCATAAATATGCTGACGTGCAAATATAGTTCTGCCGGTCATAAATATGCTGGCGTGCAAATATAATTCAGCTGATCATAAATTGCTGATGTGCAATGATTGTTCAACTGATCATAAATGTGCTGACGTGCAAATATCGTTACATATAAGCAGCATTCTAAAGGCAGTTTTGGCATGATGTTTATCGCAATTTCGAATGAAACGGACTGGGCCCTGTCAATTCGAATTGCATTGGGAGCACACGTCGTTCGAAAAGATCTCATTAACTGTGCGTAGTCAAGGGGTGCGTATGATGTCACGAATCCGCTCGTATGTTAACTATTCTTTTGTATGAAATTCACATCCGCAAGACGCTCCTGTTAAGCCAAGCAAAATGGAACTGTGTTACTGGCAGGCTACCAGTGGTGGCCGTTTTTGTTACAATTTCTTATCTTGTAACCGACATATTGCGTTAAGTGATTCTATACTTTGGTTAAATAAACTAGGGGTAACAATCGGTATAATACTCTTTATTTGTTTTAAATAGACAATAACATGTGCCGTTGAGAGATCCTCAAACCAGGTCACCAAAAAGCATTGAAATACGAACGTAGCGTACCAGTGGTGGCCATCACGATTCCCATGCGTTGAATGATGCATTTTTCAAAAACTTGTTGTGGATTTAAAGTTTAATGATATGTCGTTGTAAGTTTGTGGTCTTTGTCAAAACTTAACAGTTTCCGCGCGTTGAGCAGAGGCGGAATATAAGCATCAGAATCATTTATCAGAAACGGACTTTAAACCTCTGACGCAGTCATTACGTAGACACAGGCTACATTTTACGTCGAAAACAAACATAAATAATGGCTACACGTGTGCTGTGATTTACAAGAATTTAGACGCGTTTCTGCAGACTGGGTGCATATTATACCTTTTTCGTGCTAGGTAAACATTAATACAGCAATTTGCACCTATTTATTTCTGTATTTAATTATGTGTGTATCAAGGGTTGTGGTCCCCCGTAAATGCAATGATGTTGGAACGAGGGTAGCTTGGGGAAATTGTTAACCTATAGCCTTCCGGACAGAGAATTTTACCAATCTTTTTGTAGGCGTTTCTTATGTTTTCTGTTACACCATGGCAAAGTCTGCAGCGCATCAAATACGTAATTGCACGTGCAAAATGCAAACGGCTACCACTGGTACGCGGCCGCCGCTGGTCGCACGTCAGTACGGCATGTTCCAATAGCTCAGCTGGGCCGCGCAGCGCAATAATAATAATAAAATAATAAACTTTATTTACAGAGGGTAATACACATTTAGTTAAACACTAATCTTCCATGTGGCCCTCGCTATATGTAGCGCGTCTGACTGAAGAGCCAGAGGTCCCGGATTCGATACCCGGTCCGGCCACATACTTTCGTGGAGATTGATTCACACCTTCCGCTGATTCAAGAAGGGCAGTTGTCAGTTACCTACTGGCGTATTACTGGGTAACCGCTTAAGGGGTCTAAGCCTGCCCAGGAATTGTGTGGTTGGGTTAACTGGCCGTCCCGACATAAACTGCATAGCTGTTTACCGTGGACGCAAAGCAACAGCACAACAACAGATCTAATAGCTCACTGTCGAACGTATCAGCCCTCGGATCAGCCATCTGTATGCATCAATAATTTATGGATCCTAAGAAACTTGTATACCGAAATTCACCGTCTGATCTGTGTCTTTATGTGCATCTTCATGCTACTGAATGCAGCTTATATGTGCATGCAGATTTCTGGTTGAGCAACGCAAAATATGCCCTTGTGTTGAAGTCACGGTATTTAATATGCAATTTAAACATCAAAGTGCAGTTTCAAGAAGTAGTAGTAAGCCACTTGACAGTTTAAATACCTATAAATTGCATTTAAATTTTCTTCATATCGAAGAAACTATTTCACACGCCTGGTAAACGCGCAATTCCATTCACACCTTTAAAAAGATCGATTCTACAAATAGCTACCCAGAATATATATATCGGTGCTATTTGACTCGTATGAAGTAAAATTTTGCTTTGAATTATAAGAAATGATAGAGTAATTGGCCAGTTTAAGGAGTCTTATGATACACAGGGTATAATCGATTCCGCCAATTTTCGCTTCCTGCAGAGACTGTACATCATATCTGGCTTGCGCCGAGACTGTCCGCGAACTCTTGCTTCCTGCCGAGACTTCTGTACATGATAAATGGCTTCCTGCAGAGACTGTCCGCGTGATTCTGTTTCCTGCCGAGGCTCTCGGCAGGAAGCAGAATCACGCGTACAGTCTCTGCAGGGCTTCCTGCAGAGACTGTCCGCGTGATTCTGTTTCCAGCCGAGGCTCTCGGCAGGAAGCAGAATCACGCGGACAGTCTCTGCAGGAAGCAATTTGTCGAGGACAGTAGTCTCTGCAGGAAGCAAGAGTTCGCGGACAGTCTCGGCGGAAGCCAAATATGATGTACAGTCTCTGCAGGAAGCGAAAATTGGCGGAATCGATTATACCCTGTGATGATAACTCCACCAATTTTATACATACGAGTCGAACAGCATGGTTATATTTTGGGTAGTCTTTTCAGAAGTCTGGGTTTTTAGTTTCAATGTGGGAATGGAATTTCGCGTTTACCAGGCGTGATTCCGCGGTAGTGACAGCTAGGAGAGAGTCGGGTAACTTCGGACAGCGGGTAAATTCGGACAGTGACATTTTTTCCTTTATATGTAAGTTGTCTGGAACTAAACAAAACAATAACTGGCCAAACAGTGAAAGTCCTGATGAGACGGCTCATCATGAGCCGTCTCATCTGGATTTTTCACTGTTTGCAATGGTATGTCCGAATTTACCCGCCTGTCCGAAGTTACCCGACTCTCCCCTATTTGTTACAATGAAAGTCTCGGCAGAGCCGTTGCTATTCACAAGATGTCCGAGTGTAGTAAGACTAAAGGTGGACCGCGCTACGACAAAACAAAGTGGCGTGTGCGCCCAGGGAAGAAAAAGATCAGCCTGGGCAGCCGCCCAGTCTGATCAGACTCTCCGCTGTGCGCTTAGAGGGTAAATGAGGGTCTAAGCTAGCTCCATGCGAACAGCGAAGACTCTGATCAGACTGGACAGCCGCACAGTCTGATCAGACTCTCCGCTGTGCGCTTAGAGGGTAGATGAGGGTCTAAGCTATCTCCATGCGAACAGCGAAGACTCTGATCAGACTGGGCGCACCTGCCACTTTGTTGGTCTTATCATGTCGCGGCTGAGGTGAACATTTTAAAAATCTGACCAGGCTGTAGTGGTTTGCAGGCTGGAATACTGCGGGCGCGTAAATGTAGAGCCAGCGCATGGTGAGAAATTATTTTTTTATGACAGAAATCACTTTTTTACTATTCATTTGTATTTGTGTAACTCGATCCCTAGGTGAAAGATTTCTATGTAGTATTCATAGTAAAATTCATAGTATAACCTAATTTTAGGTATTTTACATAGATTTTATCCGGTAATATTGAAAACTGTTGGGGTCGAATTAAAACCTTGACAAATTGATTATAGTGTATAGAACACATTCGTAATCGTTGCGAAAATAATTGAGCTTCGGAAGACCCCCTGTAAAGTTCTAAAATTGCAATTTCAATTTCACAGGTGACCCTAGTTGTTCTTACAGCCCTTCAACATATTTCAATGATATTGGGCAAATCGTGCCATGAGAACAGGGTCCTCACATTACGAACAGTGAAGGCTCATCAGAGAGCCATGTGCTCCAGCAATCGGAGCACCGCCATGTCGGCCAATTCCGTGAAACGAAACCAGGCTTGTTGCTAGTCCATGCTTCTACTTATCATTAAGTTGCTCGCTGCTCAGGTTTTACTGCTCATTTGGTCACTTTATCTGCTCAAGTACCACACAATGTGTGTGTGTGTGTGTGTGTGTGTGTGTGTGTGTGTGTGTGTTTGTGTGTGTGTGTATGTGTGTGTTTGTTGCACAGAGGATGGCCGCTGCTCAAGATTAATAACTACTTTTCAACGTGTATCCTGTTCATAACCATTTACAGCTAATGTTATTAAGACTTTTACCGTTAGTTTTGCGAGCCCTTCTTAACTGCGGATCATCCACCGAAAAATGACCATAGTAGGACGAACTTGAGCATCGACCAACCCGTTGAAAAAAGCCAATAAAACTCCACACTCCCGCCAAATTAACCACAGTGTAGTCAATCTTTTCCGGTAGCCCAGGTGTGATAACCAACAACAGTGACAAGTGACTGCATAATACATCTTTGTAATTTAACAAGGTTACAAAGAATAGCTATGGGCATTTTATACCATTTATCATCTAATAAACCTCATGTCAATGCTATGCATTGCAGTGATACACAAGTGGTTTAAACCACGAAATCCCGCTTTTCAGTTCCGATATATTTTAAACCGGCTTTCCAACCTTCAATCCGTACTGCAGTTTCCTTCCATTTCGTCATAGACACACAAACAAATGCATTCCATATTGCAGTGCCAATTGTTTTGTTCAAAGAAAAAAGATAAAGTAATACATGAAACGGTAAGTAGCCCTTGAGTAGCATCACGCCGCCATCGCTGATATGATGAAGTTCCGAAAGAGTGGTCCTTGCATAGATAGTAGGGTGACTATGCAGGCTTTGGGTATCAACTACCTGCCGGTTTCATTTACATGAATAATATACCTTGTAAATTGCTGGACTGGAGCATATTGTATGTTCAAATAATAAGGATCATCTCCGAATGAGCCAGGCATCAGCCCTAGTTTTCAAATATTATAGACCATCTCGATGTGCCAGGCAACAACTATAGTTGTGAAGGTCAGTTGAGAACGGTGGTTTAAATGACTGGGCCTAAATCTTGGGTCATGGTGGTCAAATTGGCGTATATATTTTGGATGTAAACCTTTGAAAAGAAAATGATATGGTTTTGGTTTAAACATGTTTATTTTTTTTCATAACATTTATATAAAACAACTTACAAAACTTACTAGGATTGGAACGAAAGCAACTTGATATGCTTTTGGTATTCAGTAACCATTATTCTGAGCGGATACAATTTTCAATCACAGGCAGCAGCGGACTGTTGTCAGTAGGGTTTAATCTGATGTCGGGTACCACAAGGCACTGTCATGGATCGCCCTCTCTTATCTTTTAATATAACTGATAGCACTACATTGAATTGCGCAGAATCGGTGCCAGGAAGTGCAGTCATAGATTCTTTCCGCTGAGCCTCGTGGAGACCATCGATACGAGAGTTGAAACGACAATATGAATTGGATACTAGGTAAAGTCGGGTAAATTCGGACAGCGGGTAAATTCGGACAGTGACATGGTTTCCTTTATAAGTCGGTTGTTTGGAATTAAAACAAAATTAACTGGACAAACAGTGAAATTCCTGATGACACGGCTCATTATGAGCCGTCTCATCTGGATTTTACTGTTTGCAATGGTATGTCCGAATTTACCCGCTGTCCAAAGTTACCCGACTTGACCCTAATCTTTCTGCATACTAGGCCTATATGTTTGCGATTGGCGAATCGATAGCACATGCTTCAAAGGTCCGTAGATAAACATGTAAAGGAGCATGAGAGTCCAACCAGTCAAAGCCAACATGATGCAGCTCCCTGGGCAGTAGATAAAAACTTGGGATCCATGACTTTAATATTCTTAGAATTATATATTCTTGGAAGGGACTTTTCTAGAAAACGTGGATGGTATTAGGTACCATGGTGTGACAAAAACTTATCCTCTGGAAAGTAATGCTCTTATGGGAGTATCAAATTGAACCATCGGCTCCCTTAGATTGTTAGTTGGTTGTTTTGGGTTTAACGGCTCTTTTGAAGCTTCCTTTGATAAAAAAGCAACATACAAGGGACCGTGCAAACGGTCTTGGGGCAAACGTATTTGCTGTGTTTGCTGAAACACAAAATATTCAGATAAATGCTTAATGTCACGGACTCTTAAAAATCTCAAGGCGATATAATGTTTGAACTGTTTAAACTAAAGGCGAAAAGTCTACCATTCTACCACGTCGCTTTAATATCACTGAGTTCTGTACCGCAATCTCTTCTGTTCTGTTTCAGTTCTCGTAACGACGTTCCCCAAGTGGTTCAGCGGTATCTTGTACCGCAAGGCAATACAAGGGAACCTATATGTGCTTACGTATTTACGAACAGTGAAGACTCAAACCAGTATGCATATCCGTAAACTCTATCGACAGCCGTCATTTTGTGTACCAACAGTAAATCTTAAGGTGGTGATAATCACTGATTTGGGACAAAGACAAAAATCTGCATAAAATACTCAAAATAATACTGATATTTCCAAAACTTAGCAGATGCCTTCTTTATATATATATGTTGTTTCTCATAATTTAGAATCCCAAAATGCAGCATTTGTTAATGTTTTTATAAGAGAAGATCAAAGGGTAATTTTCTGCGAATAAATCTGAAAAAATAATATCATTATTGAAAATATACTTAGTGCTTAGAGTACCTTGTTGCATAATGGAGAGTGTCCTAGCAATTATTTTTTCAAACTCTTTCACACATTATCAGGCTGAGCAGATGAAAAAAGATGCAGTCTGTGTCCAAAATTTTTTGTCAAAACACACAGGTGAGACAGGTGATGCTATTTTAACAAGGTTGAACAATTTCATCTACACACCACTGATCATGTCAGTAATGTATTATTTATACTGTAGGTGTTAACATAGGTATGCTTGCCTACCCTATATTTAATAAATGCGTCCAGAGTACATTACTTTGTACATGGTTGAACATTTGAGAAAAAGCTACCGTTTTCATCTGGTCTACATTACAATTTGAGAATTGCTAGGACGCTCTTCATTATGCAATAATGCACCTTCAGCACTACGTAAATTTTCAATAACGATATTATTTTTTTCAGATTTATTCGCAGAAAATTACCCTTTGATCTTTCCTTATAAAAACACTTTATTAAGCAGCATGTACGTCTATTTTGTATTCTACACTGTAAAGAACAACAAAAATAAGAAGTCTGCTAACTTTCAGGGAGATACATTACTTTTTTATGATTTTATGCAGATTTTTACATTTACCATAAATCACCACCTTAAGGCTATGATCAGTCCTCGAGAATGCACAGGCTGGTCTGTGTCTTTGCTGCTTGCATATGCATTAAGCACCATTTTTGCGTGTCTGTATTGTTCCCATGGCCATTTTCTCCAGAGCGCATTTTCTTTAAATTATACGGTAAGACTTGTCGCAGTCAAGTGTAATAAATTAATGTTATTTTGTCTGATCAGATTAGACTAATCTAGTTAAACTTAATGCCACTTGATTTTATCGTCCACGATATGAGATATTTTTGTTGGATATTGTGCAGTTTTTGGTAAGCATACCATACCATAATGCTTATGCACAATTTACTGCTACTTTAGTACATATGCATGTACTAAAGTAGTAGTAAATAGTCTAGCTCACTTTACGCTTTTGTTTGTTCCATTATTATTTCAAAGTATGGTCCATGTGCCTCCTTTTGAATGTGTTCTCTGCTCTTGGAGGAACTTTAAAAGATGTTATCTTATTTATCATTGTTTTTCTTCTTCGTTTTTTGTTGTTTTTGCTGTTAACTATTGTTTGTATATTTTATTTTGGATTTCATTGTGTATTAGTATTTTTATAAATCTATTTTTCTTCTTATTATTATTATTAGTATTCTTAAGCTGTTGGCTGATTTTGCTGTAGTTTATTATTATTGTATTTGTTTTTGTAGACATTTTGGTTAAATCATTTTATTTACTGTTTGACTGTTTGTCTACTCTGTATTTTGGCTTCTTCCTTTTTATTTTCTTTTTGTCATGATTGGACAGAACAAAACGATTTAAACTAGCATTAAATGAAGAAAATACCTATGTTT